>NIWZ02000024.1:0-323155 GCA_002242745.2 Lecanicillium sp. LEC01
ATAGTGGCATTTCAGTGACCTGACAGGGGGCAAATACTAAATGCCACCCACTGTACTGTACATAAGGTGATAAGTAGTGTAAAGCGGAGTACGAGTACTCGTACGGATACATAGAACAAAGCTAACAACAAGCCAAATTCCTGACGAGATGTCGGCTTTGCTTTTCCTCTCTCTTTGTAGTGAGCAAATACATACGGCTGCAGAAGCCTCATAATAGTAGACATTGGGGGGGAGGATGGTGATGTGTGTGCCGTGCCTCGTAAGCTTGGGGGGGCAAGGCTCTGCTCACCTTCGGATACCCCCGTAGCTACCAAGTGGTGGAGGGAGAGTGTGGATAAGAGAAGACCAGAGCGTGTGCAGAAAAAGAAAGAAGAAAATAACCAGGATACGGGGAAATTAAACCGACGACGTCGACACAATGATTGGCGAAGAGGCTGTTATACCCGGTAGGGGGGAAATGGGGAATGACAAGCTAGGGTGCAATGGAACCAATCAAGACAGCGCTGTACCTGGAGGATGATGACGGTGGGGTGGGAGTGGGGGTGTGAGTGGATTGGGGAGAGGAGGAGACTGGAGAAGAATACCCTATTGGGTAGGTCTAGATCGGCGGTGGGGGTAGGAAGAGTTGGGTGGGGTTATTTGTGTCCTTGTGCAAGATTGCACAGCTACCTCTCTTTTTGCATTATTATTCGTGAACGAGTACTGGACGCTGCGTGATTTAGAGTTCTATACCTACGGAGTACGAGTACTCGTTCATAAAAAATTACGTCTTAGCCTACAAAGTAGAAAGCCACGTATTATGCGGTGCCGTTTACTTTCTCGGCTAGTTGCGCAAGGTATTTACGTTGAAAGGTGGAAGAAAAAAAGATTGAAAAGTTTGTCTTTGAAAGACAGGAGAAAAACAATACAACTCTTGTGCGCGCGACACGTTGAGATGTGGTAACAGAGGTTGCAATATATACGGAGCACTTCGAGTATGTATGTATGTATGCATGCATGCTGCATAAAGCCCCTTGCCTTGTGCACGCTTATACGTTGTTGGTCTAACACCGTCTGTTTGTTATTTTTCTTTCTTCTTTTGTCTCTCTCGGCAGCAACTACGAGTAGTACCCAGATCTGCGCAGCGGCGTTCCTTGCACAAGGAAGCAGCAGGGCACATTTCGAGGGATGTCTTTTTGTACGACGTAATAAACTTCTCACCTTTTTTGACAGCCTTGGTACGCGTGTGTTCGGTACTTTGACGCCGTGTACAGTTGTACTTTGAGCCAGAGCCTACATGGCAAGAAGTGGAAAGCTCCGAAATAAGATTTAATCTTAACAAAAGGTGTTAAAACCCTGGGGGAAAAAAGCTCTTCTCGCTACGAGATTGGAAAAGACGTTGGTCGTATTTTAGCGTCGGGTGCTAGTAGCAGAAAAGCTGAAACCACCGGCGCGGCGCGGAGTCAGGCTTTTGGCTTGGCTTTTTGCGGATAAATCGAGATTGTCTGCTTTTTTTCCTCGGCGCAAAAAAAAAAGAATAAGAAAAAATTCAACTTACAAGCCTTTGTTCCGAAAGTACACGCGCGCGTTCAATCGCATGTTTACCATACGTCAACAAGTGTCATCCCCGTGTAAAACCCGTACCACAATTCTGTCTCGCTTCGTTTTGTTTCGTTTCGTTTCGTTTTGTTTCTTTTTTGGAAACCAAAAAACATGCTGAAACACTGCCGCGGACGTGTCCCTATCAATCCAAAAACAGTTCCCACGGTCGGATCAGCTACCCGACCCGTCCCTTCAACGTCATGGTGGGAGCTGGTGTGTGGGGAGGAGGAGCCCGACTTGAAACACGCGAAAAAACACACACCTCCTCCTCCCTGATAAGGCGGGAGTCGCACCGCTTGGGCTTTGTCTTGCACTGTCTTGCTACTTAATAAACTGACATGTAGGCAGCATCGGTTTTAGCCTTTTTGCTGTTGTACGTGTACCTTGATCGTCAGAGACCTGTGAGTCTGGGGAACGTGGATGCGCCGTTGTTGTGCTGCTGTTGTGTTGTTCCGCACCTGTCTCTTGCCTCCTCAGATACTCTTTTTTAAGGGGTGTGGTGTTTTTTGTTGTGTGTTTTCAGCGTACGCGACCGAAAGGTTTCTGTGGACTCGTATCCGCTTTGAGACTTGTTTTTCTCTTATAATTGCTTATGAGTCGCCATACGTCTGTCTGTTTGGGTTTTCGCGTTTTTTTGCACTCACAGGTTTGACGAAGGGAGGGTAACGCCGTCCATCCACGACTTCTGGTCAAGCAAAGCGTCTTCTTCTCTTTTTTCACATTCCGGTGCGTTGCAAAGACGACCGTTTAGTTAATATCTAGCTCGCTTCGAAACCTGAAAGCACGTACAAGCCTCAAGCACGGTCTAGTACGGATGGTCTTTTTAGACGCGGCATGACACTGACAAGACTCTCTCGCGCGGCCCTTTGACAGTGGTCTCTGCATTGTTTGCACAGCTCATTCAAGCAAATCGATTGCGTTTACGCCAACTACCATATGAAGATGCGCTGCAATCTGGCGGGCGAATTGTTGGCCTCACAGTGCAACGACCGTATTCCAGTCTCCAAAAGAGAACTTCCAGTGCAACAACAGCATAACGAAACCAAACCATACAACAAATGTCAACCGCTCTGAACTTGGTAAAGGGCGCGTGAAATGAGGCTGAAAACGTCAGCCCCCACGGCCACGTAATAATGGCTGCACCAAACACTGTTCAAGCGTTTTTGTCAGAAGGCACTCATCAAGGGACGCGGCCTCAGCTGAGGCGCTGGACCTCCATCAACTCGAACTGGAACGTGTTGCTGTTGTTGCCAAGCGATAGCTTCACGCAAACACTTTTGTCCGTCCGAAGATGGGCTCGCCATGCGCCATGGTTCATTGATACTCAAGCATTTCACAGGCCAGTGCGAATTTAAAGGGTCTTGAAAGCCTGCCATCTAGGCGTTCGTCTCCGGGAGATGGATAGCTGCAAGTTTACAAAGAAGATATCAGAGGGCAAGCCTGGACCAGAGAGGCCTATCCAGCCTCTGACAATATCCGTGTGCGGCGCTGTATAGCTAAAATGCTGTGGGTGCATTTCCGTACCAGGTGTATTTTAGTGCGGGGATAGTCGTGGCCGTGGCCGTAGCTGGGCGCTTACGCGTAACTGTTCACAACCTGCTCTGTGTCATCAATCTTTATGAGTGCAAGGCTGCAGGGGCTGTGTTTGGCTGCTCAGTATTCAAGGCGCATGACGTGGATATGGCCGACTCGTCGTCGGTCGCGGCGGAGCTGGCTCAAATCGGCCGGGCTAAACCCTCGTCCAGCGAGCGGGATACGGATTCCGGAGCGCGAGATCCACTGCTTGGCGGACGAAAGTGTAAGTCGTGAGGGGTAAACAGCTTTGTGGCGTTATTCATTTTTTGAATCCAAAAATATAGTGAAAAGTAAACAAGTGCTGCCGTCACAGACGAATCGAGCGCAATCAGGAAGAAAATGAAGAAAATGAAGCAGAATCACCCTCAAGAAACCCCAAACGCAGCCTCGCAGCAGCACAGCCATGTATGGCTTCGGACTCGGACTCGGATACGGCTACAAAAGCGGGTCGTGCTAGTGGACCGTCTCGCAGCTTTTTAATGTGGGTTCACGGCCCTATCAGCCATTTTTAAGTCTGCGATGTGGCTGACGCTGCACGTTTCTGACGTCTTACGCGGTCTTCACTCTTTTCTTTGATTCGTTCGTTGTCTTTTCGTTGTTGATTCTTATTATAGACTGGCGCTTTTATTCTTCTTCTAGACTCGTATATATGTTCCTTTGGGTCCATCCCTTTTTTTTTCTGTAAGATATATCTTCACTTACACGCAGACACACTCTTCACTCTTTTGCCTTCCGAAGCTTCCGAGCAGGCCAAGGTCTCGTCCTTATTCTTCAGTTTGGTTCTCTATATTCGATATATTTTTTCACAGAACCAGTCGGCTAGTAGCCTCCTAGACACAATGTCGGAAAGTGAAATTCCAGAAGGAGTCATCATCTTTGGCCCGGATGCCACCTGCACTATCGACACATGCCCCGTCGAATGGAGCCTCTACGGCTTCCAGCCTTCTCTGGTAGCCAACATTGTCTTTCCGGCTGTCTTTGCGGTTATTGCTGTTGTGCATGCCTACTTGGGCTGGAAATGGCGCAGTTGGGGCTTCATGACGGGTATGTTGCTGGGTTGTGTAGCTGAGATTATAGGCTATGTTGGCCGCATCATGCTGCACTATAACCCGTTTTCCTTTGTGGGATTCATGATTCAAATCGGTACGTCTTGCCAATACAGACGGAAAAAAAAAAATCTAACGATTTCTCTCTCAAGTCTGCATCACTATCGCTCCCGTCTTCTTCACAGCCTCCATCTACGTCACCCTCTCCAAAGCAATCATCTACTTTGCGCCCGAACTCTCCCGCTTCAAGCCGCAACTCTTCTACTGGATCTTTATCCCTTTTGACGTCGTCTGCCTCATTCTGCAAGCCGCTGGCGGTGCACTGTCGACCGAGTCCACGACCCCCAACAACCCGGGCGTCGACATCTCCATGGCCGGTCTCGCCCTGCAAGTCATTATCCTGACTGCCTTTATCGCTGCCTATGCCGACTACATGATTCGATACCTGCGCTCCGACCGAGCAAAGTCTTTTGACTGGCGCCTCAAGACGTTTTTCGGCGGCCTCGCGACATCCATTGTCGTTATCCTGGCGCGATGCGCGTACCGTGTTGCCGAGCTCAAGGACGGATACGACGGCGAGCTGATCCGAGAGGAAGGTCCGTTTATTGCACTTGAAGGTGCCGCGATTGTGCTGGCTGCCGTTGCGCTTTGCTTTGGTCACCCTGGTTTGGTGTTTGACAAGGGGCCGGAGAAGAAGTTTGGGTCTGACGGTGGCGAAAGCGGTGTGAATACGCCAGCGGAAAAGTAGAGGATCTTTCTTTTTCCTCGTTCTTTGTTGGTCTTTGGTTTCTTTTCATACTGCCACTTTTATAAATATCCTGTACATGTTGAGGCAACTTTTGTTTATAGACAGGCACGGCATAACAAGCGTTGAGTTATATCACTTGTCTTGACTAGCGATTAGAATAGGTTTTTTATTTTGGTTATTTTTTGGGGGGGTACATATACCTAGACCAAAAGCCAATTATTCATATTTACAAAACTCGAAATTTTTAAAACACTTTCCATACCACGGAGTGACCGCAGATGTAATATATTCCTTTCGTCGTCGTCGGCCATTAACATAATGCCGCGTGCCGAGTCGGCTTGATGCGGGGGCTTGACCAAGCACCTGCCCGACTTGGCCACAGTTGCCCCGCACGAAACGGGGTAAGCGGGAGCAGCTTCCGTTGAATTTGTACGACGACCAACAAACGGCGGCCTTTTCCAATCTTGTTTCCTTCAACACCTGACTCACTTGAATCCGTGATACTCACTTTCCGCCTGACGACATACAAGTCCTGCGGATACTCCCTCTCCAGCTCCTCCAACATCGCATGATCTGCCTGCAGGTGTCGCGACGACTCTCTGCAACAACGACCTCTTCTTCCCTTGCTGGCATCGTCGCCGCTTCCAGCTTCTCAACAAGCCCAGCAATCATGGCTCCACCCAAGTCTGCGCTCGACTTTGTCGACTTTGTCAATGCTTCTCCTACTCGTAAGCACCTGCGTCTCGACCTTGCTATAAAGCTGAAACCCTGCTAACGTCTTCTTTGCCCAGCCTACCACGCCGTCCAGTCTGCCGCCGCCCGCCTCGAAAAGGCTGGCTTCCAGCTCATCAAGGAGCGCGATTCGTGGTCCTCTATTGTCCGCCCCGGCGGCAAATACTACCTTACCCGCAACGGCTCCTCGATTACCGCCTTTGCCGTCGGTAACAAGTGGCGCCCGGGCAACCCCGTCTCCATTGTCGGCGCCCACACCGACTCGCCCTGCCTGCGCGTCAAGCCCGTTTCCAAGAAGACCAACGTCGGCTACCAGCAGATTGGTGTCGAGACATATGGCGGTGGTATCTGGCACTCGTGGTTTGATCGCGACTTGAGTCTGGCTGGTCGCGTGCTGGTCAAGGAGAATGGCAACTTTGTGCAAAAGCTCGTCAAGATTGACAAGCCTCTTGTGCGCATTCCTACGCTCGCCATCCACTTGCACCGCCAGACCAACTTTGACCCCAACAAGGAGACGGAGCTGTTCCCCATTACCGGTTTGGCTGCGGCCGAGCTCAACAAGGCTGCTGAGCCTGAGACCAAGGAAGAGGAAGGCTCTGGAGACTTTGCTCCCCTCGAGGAAATGTCTGCCCGTCACCACCCCGCTGTGCTCGACAAGGTTGCCTCGGAGATTGGAGTCTCGCCATCTGCCATTGTCGACTTTGAGCTGGTTCTGTACGACGTGCAAAAGTCATGCATTGGCGGTGTCAATGACGAGTTCATCTTTTCTCCACGCCTCGACAACCTCAACATGACGTACTGCTCCGTCATGGGTCTCATCTCCTCGGTCCACGACAGCAAGGCACTCGAAAACGACTCAACCATCCGCATGACGGTCTGCTTCGACCACGAGGAAATCGGCTCCGAGTCGGCCCAAGGCGCCAAGTCCAACATGCTCCCAGCCGTCTTGCGCCGGCTGTCGGTGATTGCCGCCAACCGCGACGCCGGCAGCGATAAGAGCTACGAGCAAGTCTCGCAGCACGACGACGACGCCACCGCCTATGAGCAGACCCTGTCGCGCTCATTCCTCGTGTCGGCCGACATGGCGCACGCCGTGCACCCCAACTACGCGGCCAAGTACGAGTCGTCGCACCAGCCGGCCATGAACAAGGGCACCGTCATCAAGGTCAATGCCAACCAGCGCTACGCAACCAACTCGCCGGGCATCGTGCTGCTGCAGGAGTGTGCCCGCGCCGCCGGCGTGCCGCTGCAGCTGTTTGTCGTCCGCAACGACTCGCCCTGTGGCAGCACCATTGGGCCAGGCCTGGCCGCTAGCCTGGGTATGCGCACGCTGGACCTGGGCAACCCGCAGCTCAGCATGCACAGTATCCGCGAGACGGGCGGTTCCAAGGATGTGGAGCACGCTGTCAAGTTGTTTGACGAGTTTTTCGAGAGCTATGGCCGCATCGAGTCTAAGATTCTGATTGATTGAATCGCTGGGGGTAAGAAGATATGGGACGTAGATGTAGATGGAGAATGGGTCATGATTGGCGGGCATAGCAGGAGCGTCGGCGTGCAGGCGTGGCTTGATGAATATAGTTGTTGACATGATTTTGGGAGAGCGTGGTGAGCCTGGCAAAAAGTCATTTAAAAAATTCGTCAAATGTAGCAAATTACATCATGTCGGGATCGCAAAATGAAGACAAAATCACAGTTTTTGGGGCTGTCTATTGCTGTAGATCTAATTACCCGCCCACGCCAAATCCAGACCCGTGTGCCTCCGAAACGCCATGACATGATACAAGAAGATATCGAAAATCCAAACCGTACCAAAAACCAAAAAGAAATCCAGAAAAAGAAAAGAGGGGGGAGAAGCGGAATTTGCTTTCCCCGTGCATTTGTTCCAGTCACGTTCCGCGTGTAAGCCTACCCCTCTCTCACTGTCACTGCCATCACACCATGCCAGTATACGAAAAAAAAAGCTTCATACAAGAATGCCGCAATCCTCTTTGTGTTATAACCTGCATGCAGCGCTACCCCGAGCCCATGGCAAGACTAAGCAACCCTGACGCGGCGACAGGCTTATTACCCTGCTTCTCCTGCTGTTCCTCGAGCGGCGGCGTAGCAGCAATAACCTCATCCTGCTCTGCATCGTTTTCTTCTTCGCCTCCCTCAGCCTTGGCCTCAGCCTCAGCATGATCGGGTAAACTAGCCGGCGTGCCAGCACTCACAGGGCTCGTATCAAACCGCGCAGGCAACAGCGGCTTGGCTTGTAAGTCAGCTAGCGGGATGGAGATCTGGCCTGTTCGAAGCTTGTAGCTAGCTAGACCGAGTCGAAGGCGGAGGATTTCAGCTTTCTGTTGGACAATGATTAGTACAATTCCGTTTTTGAATCATTTGTTTTCCTTCTCTCTCCTTTTTTTTTTCTTTTTTTTCTGGTTTGGAAAGATGGCGCATAAACGACCAAAAGGGAGGACGATGACTAACCTCACGGGCTTGCTCGCGTGTAAGAGCAACTACACGCGGCCTCGAAGCAGCAGAATACAACATATCCGGCTCCGTAGCAGCCGTGGACCACGACGCATCCTCTGCAGCACAAGACGAGTCAAACACAGAGCTTGTATCAGGACTATGTGTCCTCGAGCGAGAATCCTGCGTCGACGACGGAACTGGCTGTGTGTTTTCCGCCGGGTGGCTACTATCCAGACGGCTCTTTTTGAAACTTGTCGTCGCCGATGTCGAAGGAGAGTGGTGTTGCTGTTGTTGGTGGAGGTTCGGCCGCTTTGTTCCCGACAGTGATGGAAAGGAGGGAGCGGCTGTGGTGGCTTTGGATGCAGATGATGGACAAGTCACGTCGTCGGCGGCTGCATGTTGTTGCAGCGTCGTCTTGATGGGGCTCGTGGTTGTGGATGTTGGCGTGGTTGTGGTCATCGCGTTCGCGTCTAGAGTAGCCAGCGCGGCGCGTCGCTTGAGTGGTGAAGCAGACATGTTTCTTTTTGGCTGCTGAGAAAGCAGAACAGGAAATCAAAATCCGTGTTTATATATAATAAAAACACGAGACTCTTTTCTTTCTTTTTTCTTCGTAATGAATAAAATGAAAGACGCGGGGAGGGGAAGGGGGGAATGTAGTTAGTCGGGTATATAAGACGAACAACAACGCTTCGTGGGATATAAAATCTCGGCCGAAAACGACAGAAGAAAAAGAAAAAGACCGGTAAAAAGAGAAACGCGTTCAAGAAAAGAGGAATAAATCGGCTTTTCTCCTTCGTCAGAATCCCCAGAAATTGCGTCTGTGCAGAGAGAGAGAGAGAGAGAGAGAGAGAGGCGTGTTTGTCGTGACTAGGAAGCGTCACGTACAAGACTTGTGTGTAGTCGGTATTATGGAGTCCCCTCGAGTCGTGTTAGTGGTTTATTTTGCATGGTCCCGCGCTTCGGCCGCGGCGTGGCAGCTGGTTGGCGTTGGCGTTGGCGTTGGCGTTGTGCTCCACATCGTTTACCCGTACCCGTAGCAGATTTCTTACTAATAAGGTATTTTGTGCAAGTTTCCATAAACAGATACTGTACTAATCCATACATGAGTGACACGCCACGCGCGCGTTTGAATACCTACCTGCCTACTCACAGCCACCAATTTTACCCTTTTTATTACGTTGGCCACTATTATTATTCGCACGTGTGTTGTGTACTATTTATCCATTGCAAAATACAGACAGGTTACTGATTTCTGGTCTTATCAGAGACTACTCTACCTTAGCAATACGTGTACGTACTTATAAGCGCGTCTTGCTTCTTTTCCTCAACACTTTTACCTCTCAGCAGAGACAACATTCATAAATACCCTTGCATATTCCCTACTCAAAATCCTTATGCACAACATGTCTTGCGTATCCGTGATGTTTCACATTTCTCGCTTCACCCAAGTTGCTCAACACTTGTCAACGCGTGCAAAGTCACTTCAACTCGTCACTCTTTACACATACTGGCACTCGATCCAAGCCTTGTCCGTGTTCCCAATCAAATTGTATTACATTCAACATCTTCGTCTCTCATCTACTGCTCCCTGTCAATAAACAATAAAACCTCGCTTCTCTTGCAAACCAAACAGAAACAACGAAAATAAATAGCACAAAAAACCGCACTGTAAAAAAAAGGTCCAAAAAAGTCAACACAACATAACACCACATAATCCAGTACATTCAAAATCTCCTCTATTGTTCCTTTTTTCCCCATTCCTTCTCATCCTTTTTCCATGTCCAAACACAATAGCACCTCCCAATCCATATTTGCATTGCATCGTTAAAGAGTAAAGTAGAAAACCTGGGTATATAGTAGTCTGGAAGTCGAACCCCGCGCTTCGAGCACCAAGAATCAAAAAACCAGTACAAAAACACCAAACTTGCCTCTGTCCCTCCCAAGTCTGGGTCGACCTTTTTTTTCCCAGACCAGAGGCCAGTGCCGTGTCGTTACCTCGCTGAATAATTAGATAGAAAAATATTGGCAAAACGCAATGCATAGTGTCCCAATGCCAAGATATACCCAAAAATAAAATAACTTGTCGCCATATCTGCAAAAACATGCTCTTAAGCCTCCATCGAATAAAGACTTGTGTCAAGTTGGAACGGCTTCGAAAAATCAATGTGGATGTCGTCCCAGTCTGGTGGTGGTCCCGACGATGGATCCATCAACAGCGACGGGTCCATTGTCGTCCCCGTCGCATCCATCCCTTCCAGAGTCGCATTGTTGAGGTTCAGCAGCAAATCGCTATCAAAGGTTTGCCAGTTCATGTCAATGTCCAACACTGCCCCGTCCGAGATGTCGCTGTTTGGCTCGCTCGCTCCGCTGTCCTTGCTTGACTCGGGCGTGTCGTTGGGCGTCAGCGATCGGTACATCTGGAACTCGTTGGCAATGTTGGGCAGCCCATTCTCAAACCCGAGGTTGCTCAAAAGCGCCTGTGGGTCGATCGTCGCCCCCGCCCACGGATCACCCTGTGCCATTGTCGCCGTTGCTTCCCCAGCCTTGCCATCGCCAGCCTTGCCACCGCTGCCTTCAGCCTTGCCAGACGCCTGCACCCTGCTGAGCGCGCTTCCCGTTCGCTTCATCGCGGCATCTTGCGATGCCGGCGTGCCGCCAACGTTGCCCGGCGTTTGCCCCTGGTCCTGCTTCGACGCAGAAGAGCTCATCATTGGTGCCTCTGCCGCTGCAGCCGGCTTCTTCAGCGTACCATCTGGCTCCAGACCCAGAGCCAGCGCAAGGTTCTCCCGTACAAACTTGACAGGGTTCTCCTTGGGCTTCGTATGCTCTTCATCAACATGCTGCTGCAACGCTTGCTCCGTGGGGAACCCAATCGCAGGCATGTCGCAGTCCGACTCCTTGCACAAAAAGACCGGCTTTGGTGGCTCGGGTGCTGCCCTCTTGACTTCGGGTGAGGCCATCTTGCTGACTTGGGGTGAAGGCGTGGAGCCCGTTTGTCCACTGCCTCCACTGGGCTGCGCCAGTTTCTGTTTCTTTCGCGCATGCGGAATCTGCAGGTTCATATCCTTCGCCTTGTTCATGTAGCTGGGATTGCCGTGCGGCGATGGAGCACCAAGCGGGAATGGCGGCTGCGTCGACGTCGGTGCGGGCGGTGCCTGGTTGGCTTTGCCCTTTTGCTGGCTCATGCGGTTCAGAGCTTGGGTGTTCTTCTCCAGATTGGCGGCATTAAGAGGCGCAACAGTCGCCTGATCCTTGCCCTGTTGTTGCTGTGCGCCGCCTTGCTGTCCCGCCTGGTTCTGGCCCTGCTGCTTCATATATCCGGCCTTGGCCATGTTGGCAGCAAGGTCCCGAGCCATACTCTCAAGCATGGCTCTCGCCTGGTCCAACTCAGCAGAACGGATGCTAAACTTGTCCTTGAGAACGCTCATAGCGTCACCATCGGAGAATTGTCGCATTATTCGAAGCCGCTGCGAAATATTGGTTAGCAACCCAACTCACAACGAGCATGAGCTTCACTTACTGTTCGGAAAAACATCTTGGCACGAGCATCATCCTGTATGATGCTGTACCATTTACTTAGACCACGGGTGACTTTGTTCATATCCTGAACAATACGCCTGAGCTTAGCCCCAGTATCCGCTAACTCCTGAGGTGCCATCGGAATATCTGGCATCGGCTCCTGGGAGGCCTGTCTCTGTTCTTCCCGCGCAAGGTTTTGAAGGCGAGCCAGAGTGTCAGCATTAGGCGCCCCGACAGCGTTGGAAGGAGCTCCTGCTGCGCCCTGGGAAGGTCCTTTGGCATTGCCGTGGGCGGGCCCTTGGGTAGTTCCCTGGCCAGCGGGCTGAGTAGTTTCTTGAGCAGTAGCAGACGTTTTGTTTTGAGCAGCTGCCTGAGTCGCACCCTGTGCATTGTTTGCCACGTGCATCTTGAGGAACAGCTCATACTTTCTTCGCTGTTCAGGGGTCAGGTTGGCAATTTGCTGGGGTGTTAGATGGCGAGCCGGCTTCTGCTGAGTTCCAGCCTTTCCAGGTGCGTTCGAAGGAGCATTCACCGCATTGGTGGCGTCATCAGCACTGTCATCGGGGTTGGGTCGTTTGAGATTTTTGGTCGTCTTGGCCTTGTTCTGGTTCTGTGTAGTTGTAGCCTGCTGCGATTGGCCTGCTGTAGTCTGCGGCTGCTGCTGCTGCGGCTGCTGTTGCGTCTGATTTGGTTGTTGCGACATCGGCGCACCCATCCCTGGGCCAGCCATCTGAGCAGCCTGCGGTCCAAGGCCTTGTTGCGCTCGCATCCGTGCTTGTTGCTGCTGCATCATTTGGTTCTGCCACGCCTGGCGCTTCATCTGCTGAACAATGGCCCGCAGCTGCTCATCAGGCATGTTGATCAGATTAGGCCGTTGGTTTCGTGCCTGCATCAGATCTTGCGGGGTCACCTGCAAGACTTGAGGAGGTACATTACCTATGGGCATGTGCTGCATGTTTGCTGGTTGATTCGCCGTCGGCGCACCTGCGTTTTGGATGCCGGCGTTCATTTGCGGGTTCATGCCCACCATCTGTTGGCCTTGCTGATGGCCTTGCATTGGACCCTGCAGTTGGGGCTGCTGTTGGGGCTGCTGTGGGGGCTGCTGGCCGTGTTGTTGCTGCTGCTGTTGTTGCTGCTGCTGCTGCATGGAGGCCCTTCTCTGCATTAGCACCTGGGCTTGCCTATGCTGAAGCGCCTGAAGCTGCTGTTTAATATTCTGAGGCATGTTATTGTTTTGACCGATCCACGCCTTGAGATCCCTCCACTTCTTCAAATCGGTGGGGAGCTGAGGAAGGATCTGACCAACGACTGTCATGGGAATGTCCATGGAGTCCATCATGGCCTGCATTTGAGGGGTTTGCATTGCCATTCGGGCGCCCTGCATTTGCTGTTGCTGAGGTGCACCATTCGGTGCCGGGTTGGGCTGCTGCATGCCTTGAGGGCTGCCTTGCATATTCTGGTTCATCGGACCAAATTGACCCTGTTGATTCCTCTGCATCTGCGCGGCACTCATCTGTGCAGGGTTCATCTGGCCGCCACCATTCATCTGGTTAGGGTTGTTCATCTGTCCCGCATTCATGCGCATTTGCTGCTGTGCCTGCCATCTGCGCATGGCATCATTTAGCTTGTCTGGCGTTAGAGCTTGGCGCTGCTCTTGAGTCATGCTAGCAAGCATGCTTTGAAAGGCCTGGTTGTTTGGTCGCTGTATCCCTTGGTTGAATCGTTGGTCACCGAAACCCGAAGCGTTTTGCTGCATACCATTGGCACCCATAGGATTCATGCCATTCTGCGCTCGATTCACGGCTGCCACGGCAGGGCTTTGTGACGGGCCCATGCCCGTATTCATGGCGGCTTGTTGGCCTTGCATTTGTCCCATTTGAGGTCCGCCTTGGGCGTTTTGATTCACGTTCATGTGTTGCTGTCCCGGCTGACCCTGCTGAGGCTGTTGTGGCCGCTGCTGACCCTGGCGGGGCGTTTGGTTCTGGCTTTGATTCTGGCTAGGCTGGTTCGCCATATTCTGGCTGCCTGGCTGTGGAGTGGCATTACGAGGGCCTCCATTGCTGGCGGGAACCACCATTAAGCCTTTTTGCTGGGCAATTAAACCACTCATTTGCTGATCCTTGATGCTCTCCATGTTGGCAAACTGGGAAAAATCTTGGGTGTTAGCTCCACCAGCTTGATTGTTGCCCATGACGTTGCCGCGTTGGCTATCTTGTTGCTGCATCATTGTGGCAGCATGAGCATTCTGGTTTTGTTGGTTAGGATTCTGCTGTGGCGGCTGTTGCTGATGCTGTTGTTGCTGCTGCAAACGGCCCATGCTATTTGCCTTTAGGGTCTGGAAGGCTTGGGTCTGATAAAACCAAACCAAGGGATCCCGCCCGTTGGCTTGAAACTCGGCGAGCTGCTGCGGCGCGAGTCTCTGCTGAATTTGCAATCTAGCGTTAGCCTTTTGCTGCTCAGTAGCCTGTCCCATCATCTTGGCTGCCAACTCAACAACCTTGTTACGGTCGGTTTGACTAAGCCGATTCATTTCATTTTGGAAGGACTGAGCTCGATTTTGGCCGCCGGCCATTCCCATTTGCTGTGGATTTGGGCCTGCCCCACGGCCAGCCTGGTTTGCCATGCCCATGCCCATAGCCATCTGCTGATGCTGCTGCTGTTGGTAAAACTGCTGCTGCTGTTGTTGTTGTTGTTGTGGTTGCTGCTGCTGTGGCATCTGGCCCGGCATCTGGCCTTGCATTTGGAGGCCCTGGAAGTTTTGTTGTGGGCCGCCTCCTCCACGACCCATTTGGCCTTGCATGTTAAGCATAGCTTGGGCTTGGGCTTGGGCTTGAGCATTTGCATTTAGCGAATTTTGGATATTAGGTTCCTTTTCTTGACGTTTCTTGAAGAACTCATGGATCTTGTTGTTCATGGTTTGGTCGTACTCCTCCTATGAAGATGGGTTAGCGAGCCAAACTGGCCAAGACGGAGTGATGATAGTAACACGTACCTTGCTCATTGCTTTTAAAAAAACTTCACGCTCAAAGGAGCAGCCAGATTCAGCAGCTCTCATTATATCAATTCCATTCATAGCGAGGGCGACGTTGGAGATTCTAGCAGAAATGTCAGCGAGTTACTTCGTTGCGTCTTGTTGCGATTTTGTTACTCACAGCTCCATGACCTTGCCCATCCTATCAGGGGTTGTGATGCCGGCTTGCCAACTGACATTACTAAATGCCGGCGTGTTGGACTGTATATTCTGGTAGACGTATTGCTGGAGTTGGGCACCAGGCTTTGGCCCTTGCCGGCCCATCATATTCGCCCCCGCCATATGCTGCATATTGGCAGCCATGGCCGCGAACTAGAGGGGGAAAGAGGCGCCAGACTATTATAAAGCGAGTTGCAAGGCCGCGGAAAGGAAACTCCGTGGGTACGGAAGAAGGGGTGTCGGGTGCCAGTTGATGAGGAGGGCGGTGGATCGATGAGGCTTCGTGCAGGCTTTGTGTTACGGAAATATGTCGCTACCTGTGCTGTATGCGTTCGGGCAAGCGCCAAGGATAGTTGATGACAGACGACAGTGTGCCGAATAGCTAACGGTCTGCAACAGAATCCATGTAGGCCCCCAGCCTTGATGTTTGTCGATCCGGCTTGGGAGCGGTAGGCAGAGGAGGAGTGACTAGACGTCAGTCTCTAGCAACAAGCAAAGTCCAGCTCGCTAATGTATTGAGTCGCCTGGAGATTGAATATGTCCGATATAAGAAGCTGCGGCTTTCAAGCGCTTCTATTATTTCGTGTGCGTCCGATATTTGTCGTCACTGAAAGTAGCCGGGGCCGGGACGCTCAGAGACCACCGCAAAATGTGCAAACGCAAGATGCGTCGCCAAAAAAGGATTTGAGTCGGATGATCACTGCTAGAGAGTCGAAAATTCGGTAACGGAGCTGTCTGGGGTGCAACAGTCGTCGGCGGGGATCGATATCGTCGTTGGGCGGCTGGGGCGTGGTCGAGAAAGTCGGGTTTGGGCGAGAGTAGGTGAGCGCTAGGCAGAAGGAGGCTCGGGGTTGGAATAGAGCGCTAGCGTGGGAGAAGGATAGTACAAAGATGATGCGGAGACAAAGCAGATTTAGTCCTTGTTGCCAAAGCACGCACGATGAAAAACACCAGCAACAAGTTAGCCCAAATGATGGGATGCAAAGGGAAAAAAACCAGCCGTGCGCGTGGGAGGCGTAGCAAGGAATGAGAGAAGAGGTTGCTGGCACACGGCGAGATGAGGGAGGGGGGCCAGGAGGCGGAGGGCAGAGAGAGGCAAGCCAAGGCGGCCAGCCTTGGAGGGTCTGTCGATGCAGCCCAAAGGGACGCTGGTGGGTGTGGTCTGCTCTCTGCTGGCGCTCTGGTAGACGCTGCGACGACGGTACCCAGCCCACGCGGCGACTCGATTAAGGTTCTGGGCGGGTACCTCTACGGAGGCTTTGCGGTGCTGGAGTACTGGAGACGCTGCTGGTGTGTTGCACGGTGAGTGGATGGGAGACGAGGTACCTGGAGGGCGGCAGCATGGGGCAAAAGGTACATTCGACTGGCGCCCAGTACGTACTAGGTAGGTAGATACCTAGTGTAGTAGCGTCCGTGTGCAAGAGTCTGTGAGAGAAGTGTGACAGCGTGCGAGAGTTGAGTGGTGGGAGCGGAGTGGAGCCGTGGACGTTGTGGAGGGATGCACCTTGCTCTGGCCCGCTGGCCATGCTTGACAGCCCTTTCGGTACTCGCTGTTGGGTCGGGGAATGGCGTCGTGCGTTGGGCATCCCAGGAATTATTTCTATTGCTGGAAATGACGAATTTGGTGACTGTTTGATTCTCTGCAAGAGGCTCTGCAAACTACCTACATAATATAGCTCGTCCCTATCTACCTACTCGTACGAGAGCTGTCATTATGCACTGGTAACTCCCGAGCCTAGCGCAGGGCCAGCGCTGACTCCCACAGCACACTAGCCGAAAAGGTATAAAGGTGCTTCGCCCTGGAACAGGGTCAGGAACCAGGGCTCGTGAAGCTGAAACACACTACAAACAACCAGCCGTTGCTTCTGCATCTCTCCCATGTTGTACCTGCAGTTATTAGGGGAACATGCCAACAGCTTCTTGTCGCCACACGTCAACTAATAAATTGTTAAGCCAAGTGACGGGACATGTAGCAATGAAGTCCTACTTAGGTATGTAAAGATGCAACAGCTGACATTGCAGCTGTCAATGCAGCTTTGTGTGTGAGCCCACCAATTGGAAGCTGGCCAGCTGACGACCTCTCTTCTGCAACAGCTTGCCAGCTCGCCACCACAAACGGACTACGTTCCTCTGCTCAAGTCCTTTTCCTGTCATCTGCATCTCCGTCTTTACTCTGCTCGTATTGCATATTCCTCTCGTGCCGGTACATGCGACATCTTCTCACTGATCACCTTCTTGCTCGTACGGCATGCCCGGTTGAACAAGAGTCGCAACGGCTAGGCGCCTCTCTTCCCACCGTACCCTAACGCCTTGCAGAAAATCTTCCATCCTTGGCAGTGGGGGAAGCGATTTGCACCAATACCTTTGTACTGCCAGGCACCTGTACTTATACATGCATGACAGTAATTCGCAGGGGGCCCTACCTTAGCTTCTACAATAATTACTACTAGTATGCTGTCTCCTAAGCAAACCTTGGACAATGAGAGTCCTCAACATCCGCTACAAATGCACACAAACAGCTTGATTCTGGTCAAATCAAAAGCGCTTCGCAAAGGTCTTCGGTAGGCTGGCAAAGCCATCGTTCTTGAATCAAACAACCACGTGCTTGCAGGACTGTACAATTGCAACCTGCAAAGCTCAGTCGGTGATTTGATGGCAATAGGGTGGGTGGCGGCTTGCGGCAGATCCTTTAGATCGCCAACGCTCCATCCCACAAGATACGGAACCACTAACCACCCCCATAGCCTCTGCAAAACTTGAAGGTCGCTGTCTCATTAACTCTGCGGCTAATAATTATGCGTTCTACAAGTTCTTTAAAAGCTCTAGGTTCGCGCATTAATACGACCTGAAATACGGGCTCAACGTATCCACTGCGGTACGTAGGCAGACGGCAGCATGCGCTCAGGGCCTTGCCTCTCATCTCCTGCCAGGACGCCAGTCCAGGGCGAGTAACAACAAGCCAAACGAACACGGGACCAAAAATTGGACATTATACTGCTCCCTGCGGGAAGATTCAGAATTGAACAAGCATCTATACCAAGAAAACAAGCAGGAAGTTAGTCGACGCTAAACCCTTTATATAGGATACCGCTTCGAATCATCGAGTTAGCGAAAGCAAATTCGTAGCAAACTTCAGGCATCAGCATTTTCAAGTCCTTCCTCGTTCACAGTACTTTTCAGACCACTTTGCTGGCCTGTGGTACCACCAGCACCAGACCTGGGAATAAGTATCTGTACCCTCGTTCGCAATAGCGGGACCCTGGAACAAATCCTTGCAAAACATCAAGCAACCACAACACCGCCACCGCTGCGTCCTACCGACAAGGTGGACTTGAAGACCATGACAGCGATTGGCGTTAGTGAGTTGCCGTGTTGGAGGCATGTTGCCCTTAAAGGGTCGCTCATGTTCTCGTTCCATTTGCGGCAATAATGCCTCTTATGGTCATTTTCTGTCATGGCTTGCTCGCGGCTCATGGAAGCTCTATTCCTCAAGCTTCGTCATGACGATACATGCCAGTGATACGTGAGGCGCGGAGCCGTTGGATGCCAGTTCACTGATGTATGTCGTACTCTTGTATTACAGCAGAGCATTGCAACACATGGGGCATCCAAATCCACATCCAATGATAACAGTCTTGTAATTGGTACTCAGACAAGGATTCACACTTCCAGGTCTGGTTTCCCGACTCTGCAAGGGCTGTCCCTGGGTTCTGAGCGGTGTAAAATCAACCACGACACTCCGCCACGCCTGTCGAGCCAAGGGCATTCGGCACGGAAGTTTTGCTGTTCGACAAAGTTGTCGTCGTTTTTCCTTCCTGCGTCTTAGGGCGAGGCATCGGCTCAGGATAAAGCGAAACTGGCTGTAATCGCAAGCCATAAGGATTCGCTTTACGACTTCACGATCTGATTCCCCAGTTTGCAGCAACGTCGATCAGAGCTGCGAGGCTCCACACGCCCGCCAAGCTGCGTGACTGTGCAGCCTCATTGATAAGAGACGGCCAAGAATTTCCTAATTGTGTTTGGGCTCGGCGGGTTGATTAAATTCACCTGAAAGTGCATACTCTAATTATTTTCTGAATTACACTAACAAGGAATGGCGTGAAGCAGAGAAGGACTTTTCTGTTAGTGTGTCTCATCATGCTAACGGTCATTATTAGTGGGCCCAGTTTTACGCCAGTCTCACCATTGATTATTATTTAGTATACCATACAAGGTGCCTCTCACACTGGCACTCAGTTTATGGATTGGAGTCTCTCGCTTGCAACACCGCTGCTTTGGTAGCTGGAAATGGCGCGCTACGATACCTTTATGTATGGCTCTGCAATGTTGCACCAAGTGATGGCTGGCAAAAGGTGTTGACTCTCAAGATCTGCAAGCATCGCAGTTTCTTTCAACCCGAACCGCCAGAAGTATGGGGTAGTTTTGCTGCAGATCACGTTATTTGATTCACACGCCCCAGCTCTTCGGAGTTGCCGGTATGAAGCAGCAAACACTGGTTAGGCACTTGGTGTGAACGTCTCTGACGATTTCGCCCTGCACATTATGAGATGAGGCTTGCCAATACATGGCGCAATGATCACAATTCTCGAGTGTTACATTGCGATTGGAGACAAGGGAATTGGGAAATCGCTCTGCCCTGGGCGCGTCCGGACAGTGCTCCAAGCTCCCACGAGGATAGAGAGCCATAGTCAATGGCTAGGTGAGCAGTGGACGGTGGACGGGAACCCTGTCCACTGCTGTGGGTCAAGCACACACTCTGGGCACACATCTGCTTCCTGTGAGAATGAGTCTGGGCGGTTGGAAGTGCCCAGGTGCCGGGACTACTGTGCTTTAGCTCCCGCAATGGACCTGCCGATCTATACCAAAACGAGCAGCGCTGGGAGCTTCCATTCCAGCAGAAGCCAAAAAGGGAAAACTTGACGACGTGCAAAAGAGCTCTAGGTGCTGGGGTGTTCAGACGAATAAAAGAACAGATTTAATCGCCGATTATGCGATTCTGAAATAACGTCTTTTCTTTTTTCCCTTTTCACAAGTACTTTAAAGAATATACATGGGCTCCAGTTACTTCGACGTCACGGCGAGGACTCGAAGACAGGCTTACCTGGTATGAAAAGGTATTTAAAGAAGTAAACCAGGGTTTTCAACATACTCTGTGGTCTGAGGCAAGGGGATACATGTTGCAGCGGAATCAAGAGTGTTGAGTATTGTGTACCTCAGCCTCCATATCGTTGATAACGTCGTGTCTGTCTCTCTCTGCTAAACTTGGAATAGGTAACATCTTAACGCCGTTACTTAAACTCGCTCGAAATCGATTACTCATTTTGATGCATATGCTTCCCGACATCTATCCCTGACGTCGGGTTACTGAACTAAAACTTCAAAAGTCTAATATAAGCGCAAAACTACCCTACACGACAACTTTTTTTCCAGAGCCGCTCCACTTTCGTTGCACGCGCGCCAACGAACCAGCTTCATAGAGTTTTGGTGGTGAGCTGTAAGTTTTTATCGCGCCCGTATCGGGTATCATTGTGAAACTCTATCACTCTACTCGTACATGACGGCGAGGACAAAGACCATGGACAAGGAAATATTGTGACAGCTTCTCAACGGCTTGCGCAAGGAATCACAAGGTCTCCTGCAGATCCAGAGTTATCCTTCTCACACGAAAACCCGTGGAAAAAGATTCGCAAAAAGGTACCGTTTCAATCCCCTTTTGTTGCAGTGAGGCCGTGAGAGCTGCATTGGCCTTGTGTGGCGTTCCTGTGCAAGCCAATACTGACGCCACCAATATCCCTGCCACACACGAACGAGCTGTTTGGAACGAGTCTGCAGCAGGCATGTTAAGCACTTTGAAAGAGGCGAATTAAGCACTGATCAATCGAGTCTGCAAAGCTACATTGAACTCTTATTATTACTTGATTCAGCATATACCCAAAGAGTGACATCGCGAAATGGCATCGACATGACGGTGAGACGCTGCAAGCCGCCAATCTTTTAAGCGCCAGAAGCGTGGTGACGCGGCAGGTCTATCCGGATCCTCGTCTTTCAAGTACGAGTAGGCGTAGACGTTCAGCGGTGAGAGACCCATAACCGCTCATCGTTTGAACCAGGCACCGAGAACCCTTGTCGATAGCAGATGTGCCCTGTCGTCCCCACTGCGCGCCTGTATCCGCGTTGTACGAGTAATTTACTCGTACAAGACCATGGAACTTGGTGCACTTTCAGGGGCACGACTCTGTGCATGCCCTAGCGAAGGAATTAGTTTTTCTAGCATGAAGACATGACCACACACAGAGGAGACCACGCAGACTTGTACACGCTGGTACACCACAAGGAGACCCCCCGGGTGGGGGATCTACATGCCCTTGTGACGATTGTGGTGGCGGCAACCGGCAGCCAAGTGTGCGACCACCATCCAGCCACAGACGGGCATCCAAGGTGCACCACCAGCGCTGAAGGAGTTGTGTAACGTGGGAGAGCGCGTGATGGAGGACCCGTCACGAGTTCTTTGCGGTGATTTTACTTTTCTTGGGATATTAATTCACATTGAAGATTTGTGTGAAGTTGCAGCGGCCTGAACTGAGTTATGGACGCACGAAAGTAAAAAAAAAAAAAAGGGCAGCTTCAGATAAGCGAATAACTAGACATTATTCCATCTTTTCAAAAAATACAACGCCGTGACTATACTCACCAATGGGCCTTATGTCCATCTCAAACCCAGTAGGCTTTCCATCTACGCCAGCCTTGAATTCGGCCTTGTTTGCATTGGCCGGCCCGTTTGTTTCGTACAAGCTATGGTAATACGCAACCCAGTAATCACCAGAGACATGATGAAGCCGGATCTGATGCTGAAATGACATGTCAGGCCGGTCCGCCACGAGGATAGTTTCATTTGGCATGTCTGGATGCGGCTCTTCGCGGAGAGTGAGGGGCCCGTAGCCAGCGTGGTGATACTTTCCGACGAGTGAGCTGGGTTCAAAGGAAGATGGCAGAGGGTGCTCGGGACGGTCTGGGTAAAGGATGTCGAGGGGGTTGCTGAGGGCTTTTCTTCTTTCTTCTTCTGCGTCGTGATAGCTTAAAGTCAGTCGTGTTAGTTTATGTGAACCTTCCTGAGCAAGTTTGCTTTAAAATAGCACACGAAAAAAAAAAAAAAAAAAAAAAAAAAAAAAAAAAAAAAAAAAAAAAAAAAAGAAAGAAAGAAAGAAAGAAAGAAGAAGAGACAATGCTTACAATGCGGAAATATTGAACCTGTCGGACTCGGGTATGCCCAGTTTATCCTCCACAAGTCTCCTGGCAATGACATATCGCAGAGAAGCAGGATAATTATGAAACACAACAAGTCCATAATCCAGCTCAGGTAACCAATACACAATTGCGCCGTGGCTATCAATCGAACCCGTATGGTGATACAGCACTTTCCCATGAAACGTCGTCCGAAACCACGCGAGCCCGTACAAAGTAACTTCCATACCCTGCGCCGGCACAGGGTCAGAAATCGTTCTCGGGCGTCTAATATCCGCATGCACGGCTTTGGAGAGCGGCTTCTCCTCTCTCAGCAGGCACCGAATCCACTTTGTCCAATCTACAACATTGGATATCGCGATTCCCGCACCGCTAAGCTCGGGACCAGACCACAACGGGAACTCGCCAAACTCTTGCTGCTTCCTATCCCAGTAATAACCCCTCGCGAGGTGGTGTTTCGAGCTGAGCGCGTCTTCCAGACTCAGAAAGGTGCTGTCCATCCCCAGCGGATCCCAGAGGTACTTGCGTAGCGTGTCGCCTAGCCACTCGCCCGTGAGCGTCTCAACGAGGTGAGAAAGAGTGGTGAACATCCAATTGTCGTAGTGAAACTCTGTGCGCGGAGGGCGCGAGAGAGGCAAGTTGCGCATGTTGCGGACATGGTCGCGGGATGTGGCGGGCTTGCCGTCGGGCATAATGTGCGGCATCGCCATCGTATGGTCCATGAGGCCGGTGCGGTGGCACACGGCGTCTTCAAGCGTGGCGTGCTCTGTCATGTAGTCGTCTTGTAGAACAAAGTCGTCGCGCAGTATGGAGGAGATGGGAGTCGTCCAGCCGGAGGCGGAGAGGGAAGGGTATGTCTTGTTGTCTATCATGTGGGCGATTGTGGCCGTAAGTTGGGCCTTGGTAGTTGAGCCGACATACCAGAGAGTTTCTGGTGTGGCTGGGATATCTGGGAGCTGGGCGAGTCCGAAGCCCTGCTGTTGGTCAGTATCTAGACAACATCTTGACCAAGGTTATATCAGGTGTTGAACATAAAGAGATGACTCACTCTTGTATAAACATTGTCGCCGTCCACGACGCCAATTGACATGCCAGCTACCTTCCACTCATCCAACAAGTCGTTTACATAGGAATTGAAATCCGCATTGAAGGGATTTTTATTCCCATCCATGCCAGAGTTGCTGTCCTTCAACGACTTCTGCTGGGCTGCGACGGTAAGGCCCGCATGCAATATAACAGCAAACCGGGCTAGCCGCCGAACAGACCAAATCTTTAAAGGAGCCATATTAAATAAACGTCTTGGCTTCAACAATTGAGAAGCTAGGAAAGTAAAGTTAAAAAGGACGCGAATAAGAAACCCTTGCGTGCGTGGTAAGCGGGGGATCCGGCGGATTGAGAACGGGGCTCCGGGTGTAGTACCCAACACCCACACCTTATTTCCGCCGCGCAACCCCGTAAGCCTTGGCTGAGAAAGTTGTTTGACGGGATATGCCGCGAACAGGACATCAGCATGACCCTGAGGCTTTGGTTGCTTCTGCCCAGGGCCCCTATCCTGGTGGTTTCGATACCATTTGCCATTATGCTAGATATTCATCCCCTGAGAGACAAAATCCATGGAAGCAAAACTGCCAAGGCTTATACGTTAAACTCTGTTTTCATTTTAAAAAAGATAAAAAACAAAATCTAGTAATTGTACTAGCTGCTATTATACATGCAGAATATGCTCATCAACATGGCCGTTACAGATTAAAAAGGAACCAGGCCTCAACATCCAACTTACACACGCACACACATCTCCAGCTCATCCACCAACAACATGCCCAACAGCTCCAGCAAGCTCGCCAAACAACACCCCCTTAAACACGCTCTCACCCATATGCTGCGTCCACGCTCCCGCATCATGCAGCCTCTTCATCCACGCCTGCTGCTGTGCCTCTGGTAATTCCTCCCACGTCTTTCCCGGCCCGTGAACCTCTTCATCATGTACCTCCACCTTGATATCCTTTGTGCCATCCTCTCCGGCGGCAGTAGGTTTCGTCTCTACCACGACAATCGTCTCGCCATAGCCTGGCGCCTTTTCCACGCCGACCTTGGCGAGAAAATCCGCCTGTAGATCTGCCGCGTCGTGACGGGCCACAAGCACCTCTGGCGTCACGGACACGGTTGGCGCAGACTTTAATATGCCGTAGGGATTAAGCAGGTTGGGCAATCGTGGCATGGAGCCGGTGTGGAGGTACTCATAGACAGCGCGGCCGATGAGGCTCATGATGAGCACGACAAAGCCCATCAGTGAGAGCACCGTTCGCGCCTGCTTGGGCTTCTGAGCTCGGGTGGCGGTGATGAAGCGGAACGGTCTAGG
The DNA here is from genome assembly GCA_002242745.2 of Lecanicillium sp. LEC01. Taxonomy (NCBI): domain Eukaryota; kingdom Fungi; phylum Ascomycota; class Sordariomycetes; order Hypocreales; family Cordycipitaceae; genus Lecanicillium; species Lecanicillium sp. LEC01. The sequence continues at coordinate 24,444 of NIWZ02000024.1, forward strand.
CGGACCCTTGGGATTGCGCGGGACAGACTCGTCGACGAATTTCTTGAGCGGGATGGTGTGCACGGCGATTGTCTTTTGCAGCGATATACTTGCCAGTTTGACGAGTTGTTCTCGTGAGGGCGACGGTGACGACGCCTTGCTGGGAGGAGACACAAATGTCGAAAAGGACAGGCCGGTAATGTTGTCCACGCCGTGTACTTGGTGAAATGTATGCACTGGGAGGATATCGTAGACGACAAAGATGGCAGAAAGCTTATGGTGCTGCAGAGTATATAGCGATATCGAAGAGTCGTGGCCCGCTACGGCAACGACAAACTCGCTGTCGCCTTGCGGTTCGTCAAACGAGGCCCTGGGCGTGAGGTTGCCGACTGCCAGCGCCGTGACAGAGATCTTGCGCGGTACACGCGCGGATGCAGCCAGCTTGGCCATGGTCGTTCCCTTGGCCGGGTTAGGCAGCCTAAACGAATGCAGGGCGACGCCGCTGCGATTCGGCAAGTTGGCAGCAGCGAGTATAAAGTTTTCGGTCAGGAAGCGGACGGAGCGGAACGACGGTCGTTGCGGCTCGTCGATGGGCATGGTGAAGATGAGTTGCGGCTCCGACGAGTCCTTGTCCTTGTCGAGGCGGAAAAGATGCAGCTCATACTTGTAGCAAAACACGACCAGGTACCCCGTCGCAGAAACCTGCAAGATGTCCATATCCTCCACGTCGCGCGACAGCTCAATGACGCCGCGAACAGAGATGCTCGACCCTGACGTATCAAAAAGGGCAATCTGCGGGTCGTTGCCAAACGCCGACGCTGCGATGCCCATGCGTCCTGACGTGCGCAGCAGGCGCTGGTATGTGTCCTCGGCCGGGTTCTTGAAGAGCGCGTCGCGGGCCTTTTCGGTAATGGAATAGTTTGCTTCGCCGGATTTGCCCTTTTGTTTCGACGGCTCCACGTTCATTGTGCGCAGGTGCTGGTTTGTGCCCTTAGCAATCTGGGCTGCACTCGAGTTGACGCCGGCGTAGACGGTGCTTTGCTTGCCCTTGCGCGCGCCTACTGCTAGCGACATGACGCTGTCTTCATCGCGGGAGAGCTCTACCTCACCGGCTATGCGGAGTTCATCGGGGGTCTTGTTCTCGAGGAGAGTCTGTGCGGAAGGAACTGCGTTAGAACAGTCGTAAACACTTCGTCCTGGGGCAAAACTTACAATCTTGTTGGCGACACCAGAACGGCCAGGACCACCGCCGCCACCAACTAGGATGCGCGTCGCATCTTCGGGATCAAAGTCGACGGCAAAGAGGGGGTAGTCGACCTCTGCAGTCGCGCGAGGAAACGCCATGATGGGAGCGTCGCTATTTGTTGGGGCTTCGATTCGGCGAGGATTGAGTTTGTCGTGGGATGCGCTTTAACTGTGTCGGAAGTGAGGTCTCAGCCTCTTTATGTGCGCTGGACCAGCAATGGATGGATGATGAATTCGATCGCTGGCGAGAAGAGGCAAGACGGATAGAAGTGCAAAGAAAAAGGTTGATGGACGTGAATTAAGCTTTGAGCTGGGCGTAGAGCTGGGGCTGCTCCTGTGGTGAAGTCGAGGCCAGATGTTCGGAAAAAAGTGGGCGACTTGTATTTTCGGAGAGTGTGGGGAAGACGGCCGGGGGAGCCGCATCTGAGGCTTACCTAGCCGAGGACGACGCAGAATTGGACCGGACCAATAGTATAATCAAGATAAATCCTGGAGAAATTAATTTACCTTTACTCCATCTTGGGATAATTTGAAGTGCTTTTCAGTTCATCTAATTGAAGCAACTTATCACAAATACGTGCATTTATTATACAAGTCATCAGCTACTGCCACATCATCATCAACACTTACACCAAGTCACAAAACTACCTCCTACTCATTCGTCAAGTTGACATGCACAGCCTTGACACTATAATACCCCCTCAACCCATCCTCGCCAAGTTCTCTGCCGAGTCCACTCTCTTTAACACCCCCAAACGGCACCCTCACATCGGAATCCTGGCTACTATTCACCCAGACCATGCCAGCCTCCAACTCCCTCGCCACGCGATGCGCCCTCGCCAGATCCTTTGTAAACACTGCACTAGCAAGTCCATACCTGCTTGCATTGGCAGCATCCAGCGCCTCTTGCTCTGTGCCAAACCGTGAAATGGCCGCACACGGACCGAAAATCTCCTCGCAGAACACTGCCGACGACGTGTCCACGTCTGTAAATACTGTTGGTGGCACAAAGTAACCCCGTAAAGGCAAGTCCCCCGTCATTGGTTGGTAAATCGTCGCGCCAGATGTACGCGCAGAGCTGATATATGTACCAATGCGTTCAACTTGCTGCTTGCTGATCTGCGGTCCTTGGTAGGTAGCCTCGCTGAACGGGTCACCAACCGTCGACGCCGTCTTTGTAAACTGATTGAACCGCGCAACAAAAGCGTCGTAAACGCTATCCTGAACCAACAACCGAGAAGTCGCCGTGCACACCTGTCCCTGGTTTCCCATGATGCCTTCATGAGCCCACCTCACTGCCTGCTCCAGGTCCGCATCTTCAAACACAATCAGCGGCGACTTGCCGCCCGTCTCCAGCGTGATGGCCTTCATATTCCCCGCCGCCATTCTCATAACCTCCTTACCAGTAGCCGTGCTCCCCGCAAACGCAATCTTGTCAACGCCCACATGTTTCGCCAACGCTGATCCAGCCACAGCGCCACGTCCATTAACAACATTCACTACTCCAGCAGGGAACCCAGCCTCACGGATCAGCCGTGCAAAGTAGAGCATCGACAATGGTGTCTGCTCCGCCAGCTTCAACACGACACTATTTCCACAGCACAGCGCCGGCCCGAGCTTCCACGCCGCCATCGCAAGCGGGTAATTCCAGGGGATGATCTGTCCGCAGACACCCACCGGCTGCTTCAGTGTATAGGCCATTTTGCTAGGCCCAACATCAATAACAGACCCAAAGTTCTTGTCCGCGTACCCGGCATAGTAGCGTAAAACCTCGGAGACATGCGGCACATCGTAGCTGCGCGACACGCTGAGTGGCTTGCCATTGTCCAGTGTTTCGATTGTTGCGAGAGTCTCTGCATGTTGGTCCACCAGGTCCGCGAGGCAGTTCATTAGGTGGCCACGCTCTGTGCCGGAGAGGAGCTTCCATAGCGGATCTCGCAGAGCTTGTCGCGCTGCTGCGACGGCGGTGTCAATGTCCGCAGACGAAGCTGCATGGACTGCGCAGATTTCCTCCTCGGTCCTAAATGTAATGAGATTAGTATAAGGGCGCGAACAGACTTTCAAAGATGGTTTACTTACGCCGGGTTAATGGAGGTAATCTCATCCTCGCCTGTCGCAGAAACAAACTCGTTTCCGATAAAGAGACCTAGCGGCTGCTTCCAGGTCTGCTTGTTTGGTGCTGATAGTTCGACCTCCAAATTCCCCTTGCTGAAGCTCTGTAAACGCAGGTTGGAATGGCTAAAACACCGTCGCTGCAGTCGAAGCAGCCGAAAGCTGTGACGGCTCACATGCCGGACCGATTGCATGGTGAACTGCGTCATAGCCGCATGAAGCTCCTTCCTTGACTGGCTACGCCTTAACAGAGGAATTTCATGGGTATTATAGATAAAGAAAGGCGCGATTGATGCTATGCTCGATCCGTTCGCTGGCAGTACTCCAGGAGGCGTTGGATGGATGCTACGTCCAAGTTCTGCCGGACTGAATCGGCCGGGGCAATGCTCCACATCTCACAACGAACAACATGCGCTCAATTACACGTGCACAACCTGGTTATCTGCAAAACGAAACAAGTACGCCTCAACGTGAACATGATTAAAGTAAAGGAATTCACTCTTGAGCAGGTTAAACAATGATAAAGAATACATTGCCATGTAAAATGGAATTATCAATCTGTCCTGTGGTCGCTTAAAGTTTCTGTGTTGGGGTATGATTTGAATCGACTGTGCAAAGGTGCTCGGGGTATATATAATGCAAACAACGCAAACAAAGGCCACAAAAAACAAAAAAAGAACCCAATAGGTACAAACCTAAACATATAAGCCACCAGTCCAAGGTATAAAGGTAAAAAGAAATGGGGATATAGATGGAAAAAGTCGAGGCTCGCCCTCTGTCCGTCTCAGTTCCGGAGTGTTCCGTCCGTGTAAGCCATTTTCAACTCCGTCAAGGCCGCCAAAATGCAAACAAAACTCGCCACGAATAGTAAGAAACAAAAAAACAAAAAAAAAACAAAAAAAAAAACACAAAAGGAAGTATCTGGAAACAAAGAGAGTGAAAAGAAACAGAATCAAAGTGTAGAAACAGAAGAAGAACAAGAACCGTCTCAGCAGAAGTGAGGTCAAACAGCCGGTTGCCCAGCGAAAATAAGTCCTCTGCAGCCCGTAAAATATCTCGCCTTGCAGTATTCCTTGAATAATTAAATAGAAATATTGTTTAGGGTCGTGGAATTAAAATGTCGTATCCAGATGTCGATGTGCCCTGCTGAATGACACTTTAGCTGCGGAACACGTTCCATGATAGTAGTCAACGCGCAGCTGATTAGTTTACCGGGGCTGGCCCCCATCGCCAGGATGCCTCGGAGTCGCCCAGCCCGTTTCATAGGGCCGGGGCTGCGCTGGTCTCCAATCGCCAGTCACAGGATCGCGCTCGTGCGGTTGGCCACTTGCAACATCGGCCGGCGGGTGGCCCTCGATGGACCGAAGCGGTGGAAGTCTCTCCAAAGGCACAAAGGAAGCGGCAGATGCAGGGCGTGGCGGCATTCCTTGGCCATGGCCCTGCATTGGAGGCAGAGTCGACGGAGGCGGCCCAGGTTGGGTTGAGTAATTAACTCCGTACTCTGGCCGCTCTTCCGTCCTTCGCCTCTGCGCCGGCCGCTCTACAGACGACGCCTCGCTCAGATACCCTTGCGAGGGCGTCGGCATGTGGCGCGACTGTGCTATTGGGCTTCGATCTTGATAAGAGGTCACGCTTCTGGTAGAGGTCGGGCTTGGTGGCCCAGACGCATGCTGGGCAATGGACGGTGTTCGCAGCACGATATCGCGAAGCCGATTCCTCTCGTCGCGATAGAAATCTCGCTGTCGAGTAAGTTGCTCAACCCTCTCAACCAGGTCATCCTTTTCATCAGCCATTTCCTGTATCTGCCGCACATTTTCCTCTTGTATCGTCTTCTTCTTTCGCCGATGCCGAGTCGAAGCCTTTGCATTCCTCTGCCGCTTCTCGTCTGCCTTTTTAGACGCCTGCGAGTAGTCGACTTGAACAGCAATGGGCGTTTCACTGCCTGGCAACGTCATAAACGCCTGTTGGCCTTCTCCGCCCATGACGGATCCGCCTAGACCGGTTCGACGCAGCATATCTGACCATGGAGGGCCTCCTCCAGCTGGAGGAGGTCCATGCGGAGGATGATGTCCAAGCTGGAATTGGACGGGCGGGGGATACTGACCCGACCCTTCAGCACGTCTGTGATAATCTGCTGATGGTAGAGCCGCTATGGGTCCTCCATGCCGTCCATCCGGAGGACGTTGTACTGACTGCGAGTAAGCCCTCGGAGGACTGGGGCCAGGCGCCGGTGGATGGTGAATGCCTTGTGGCTGCTGATACCCGCCTGCATGGCCGTCGCTGCCAAATGCTCGCTTCACTCCAGCTGCCCCTGGTTGGCCGGTATGTGGTCTGGGATCGCTTTCATGCGGCGAGATTGCTTCCTTATATGCTGCAATATGTTGTAGTTTTGGGCTGAGTATTTTTCTCTGATTCACTGGGGGAAACGGGAACGTTGTAGACGGAGAATTTCGCTCAGACAATGCGGGTCGACCAAGATGTGCAGGCCCTGAACCGCCAGCCGCTGGGGTTGTTGGGAGTGACGTCGAAGCAGATTCGCTACCGCCGTATCCTCTTGCGTGAACTGACGAATATTCTGTCTCGACAGGCCTCGGTGGCTGTCCTGGTATACCACTCGCTAAACCGTTTCTCTCCGTTGGATTCAAAAGGCTGTACATTCCAAGAGATTTTGCTGCGCTGCTCGCCGGTACAGATCCATGGCCCCCCACGGCGGTCGTTCCGCTAGACTCGTTCTGTGAATCATGTTTGCCATGCTGAGCCGGTTGTTGTCGTGGCGAGATTTCGTCATATTTGACCGGGGATCTCGACGAAGGGTACGAGGCAGGACGAGCTGCAGAGCCCCTCTGCGACATCGAATCCTGATACCCTGCGCTCTCCGGGCCGAGAGGGTAGGCACATTGACCCTCTTTGGTCTGTACGATTGCCGACGCAAGGACTTTCGGCGACGAGTTTGCTGAAAGCTGTTTCGCTGGCCACGAAGGAGTTACCGGAGTCCGGGGAGAATTTGGAGTCGTTGATGTGCTGGAATCGCCTACTGTGACTGTAGGATTGCCGTGAGTCGTTCGTGCCTGCTGCGACAGGCTACCGAATGGATTGGCCAGGTTGTCGCTGGAAATCTTGGGACCGAACTGGGCAAATTACCCAAGCAGTCCCAAGCGATTCGACAAATACGTACACGAGAAGAATGACAAGTATTTGTTCCGTTGAACAAACAATGTTCTGCAATCTATCAGCGTCGTGACTTATAAGTTGAGTGTCCCCTTCCAGAGTTTCCGTGGTGCGTTGTGTTGTTCGAGAAAACCTGAGGAATTTGGATCCTGTCCAGTGTTCAAGGGTACACTTAAGTTGATTGCTAAACTTGTTTCGATGTGAAGGAGAGGAGTGAGAGTTGCCGGTCCTATAACTCTTTCAGGAGTCGCCGATGCGAGAACTCGTCGCACTCGTCTTTCTCAGCGCTCCGTTGGCGTTCCACTCCAGTCGTGATAAACCCCTTTCCTGAGCTCCAGGTCGCAGCTTTTCTTTCTCAGTGTACTGGTCTTTTCAATAGACGTAGCCCCAGAAACCTTCAGCTGATGCGAATCTTTGACTAGTTGGCGAGAGGCGTCTCCAACAGAAAAGGCAGCTCAGCCAAACTCTCCGAACTGTCACTTTGACACTGCTATTTAGCACTTGTCCGCGGCGAGTCGACTGTGTGAGGAACGGGAAAAACAGGGATTGGGAAAGGGTTTATTCGCAAATCAGGCTAAGTAGTGTACGAGGCGAGTACTGTGCCAACAACAGAATGTGCTCCTCAAGGGCTGGTGCGAGGTTTGCTTCGGAACCAGGGTGGAAGTGGTATAAGATGGTAAAGAGTAGGTTTTTGCGAGCCTTACCAGTAAAAGGCAATCTTTTTTAGACAGCTTGTAAGAGCGAAAGACTTTGGCGCCCTGGAGGTAGTATCTTTGTGTTAAGGTTGCTAAACCGGGGACGAGAACGGGATTTCTAGTAACGATATCCCGTGTTGGCCAATGATTAACCAGCTCTCATCCGAACCGCCAAAGCTGGCACACCAACTCCGGAATTCGCACTACCTTGCAAGACGACGAATCTGTCGTATATTCCAGAGAAGGAAAGGAATATGTAGGCAGAGCGACGGAGGCGAAGTGCAGGGAGGGCGGTATGGAAGAGAGAAAGATGGCCGTTCTCAATGACCAACGTCGTGTGCGAGTGTACGGAGCAAGAGTAAACAAGTGACAGAGGGGGCAAGAGATGCACAATACCCAAGAGAGCTCTTGCGGGAAGTGCTTCTTTGGAGGCGACCAGGATTATGGGTCTGGTAGTTTCTCCAACAGAGTGTACTCGTACATAGGGGCAGGGGTGTTGGAGGAGGGTACCAGACAAGAGCACTGATCTCATCACCATGCTACACTCCCCAGAGACACCCCGGACCAAACACACGCCCCTCAGACAGGGCTTAGAGAAGTGCAAAACTGGTTGGGCTAACAGAGCGGGCCAGCGCCGACATCTTGTAGTATGAGCAAAAGGGCAAGGTCTTTGTTTCTTTGAGACGTACACAAAGCCTGAAAATCAGCGGCAGATGTCTGGTCAATACTGTGCGAAGAAAGTCCGTGGAAGACAGTAATATCTGCGTGAAGAAGAGAACAGGCACTTACACACAACAATCAGTCATCCATGTCGGCAACCTATAACAGGGCCGTCGAGAACGTGAGGCAGCAGGTGGACAATCGACAGAGAACGCTAACCTCTCACAGGTACATGCTCGCCTTTCGAGCACATCTTGGCTTTTCCAAGCTAAGAAGGGGAAAGCCAGTCCCGCGCGAGTGGTCGAGCTAAAGCTGAATGTACACGGTTCGTACATACTTTCTTTTCTCGGGGGCGGCATCGGGGGCGGCTGGGCCCATCGTCCAGCTCAGGCTAGGGCAGTAGCGATGTCGAAGGCGGAGGGTACATGCGAGGTAGGACCTCGAAGACTACAAATACATACATACCAACGTATGGAGTAGTTCGAGCAAGTTAAATGCAAGTTGCACCGTACTCGTAACTCCTAGGTCTGGTCAAGTTCAGAAGGACTGAACAAAAGCAGTCTCGCTGGAGCTGCTCCGTTGTGCGTGGCTTGCGCGTGGTAGACTGGGGACTATGTAATAATACTGCTCGTACGGAGTAGAGGGCACGAGTACACTGTGCCCTCACTGAGAGTCGACGCGGGCAGCTACTAGGTAGTTCTTGTCACGCCTTTGCAACGAAGCTCGAGGACGAGAGCAAGAAGCGAGGGAGCACCCCGCCGAGACCCTCACCGTGGCGAAGAAGCCCTAGCGCCGGGCTATCACGACAGTCAGTGGCCCACGGCCGGGGCTGCCGCTCATGTCATGATGTGCGCAGCTAGCAGGGGTTACGGTTGGCGGAAGCGACCCGAGACGACGGATGGCAAGTGATGGGAACCTCCGGGGCGGGTTGGTCTGGCTTGGAGCATTTAAAGAACGGGGCCAATTCATCATAGCGTCTCCGGCTGGGCTCTGTCGAGCGTCGGCCCAAGATTAGGCACAAAAATGAGACTAGGCGGTGGACATTTCTGGGGCGAGCCTGGTTTCTTCGCGCTCCGCCAGTGCCTTTCTTCACTGCTGTACTCCGTAAGAGACAACAAGACGGCTGTACATAGGCTGGCTGATTCGTTCCCTTGCTGATGAGTGGGTGGTGTCAGGGCGGAGAAAAGGCTTGAAGGAGATGGTGACAGCCGGAATATTTCTTTGTTTCGCTACGAAGCTTCCCACCAGCGGCGCCACAGTGCCGGCTCAGTAGATGGATCCAACCAGGCCAGGGAAGACAGCCAGCTTCCTCGTCCCTATGGAGTCATGTATTTGTACGATATTCGTTATTATTAGAGAGCCTGGTTGTCGTGTACGGATGTAACGGAACTGCTAGCTTGATATTGGGGTCTCTCCGTATACCATGGTACGCATCGTCCGTTTCATGTAGAAAGTACGGGGATAACGAAGCCAAACAGCAATTCGGCTTCTGTAGGAAGAGTAGACTTGGGTCCTTATGGGAGCTCTGAAAGGTCCAACCAAGCCTGCTTCTGGTCTCCATGGGTGTGATTCCCATATCTTGCCCTTCGTTTTCCTTCAAGCTGCTTGATGGCAGGGGTAGGTATCTGGACGAGAGCCCAGGGCGCTAATGCAACGTTTTGCAGGTCTTAGCCGCGCATCGATTGAGTCGCGGCCTACTCAAAGCGTAAAAAGCCTCTTCGAAACTTGACAAGCACACCACGTCCGTTCACCGATACATTTACCGTGGTGCCCAAACTCTACGTGGTAGCACTTGTTTTGCCACATAAACTCCAGAGACTCCATACTTGTGCATCGACAATGCAGCCCAGCCCACCCTTTCCCGCGAGGCGTGCAGCGTCAAGTCAGCCCACTAGGTCCGTTGTAGTTTAGGCGGTGGCGTTGAGGCCTAAACACTGTCCACGCGGTCGGAACAGAACCACGTCCCTTTCCAGCACCAACGGATTTAGCGTTGTGGACACTGAGAAGGCCCTAAAAAAAGAAGAGGGTGGGATCGTCTTCCTTTTGCGTGGCCCAGGGCACCGAAAGCGCGAGCAAGAAACCCCAAAAAAGAAAGAGACTTGCAGACAACCTGCAGGGCTTTGCAGAATAGGGAACGAGACAAGAGGAGACGTGGGTCACACCTGTCAGAAGCCGGTCGTGCGGCATCCCATAGCATCCCTGAGGTACGGACGTAGTTGAGTATCACCTAGGCTACATGGTTCATTGCAGCATTGTGAAGGAACATTGTGCGCTTGGTAGCGCCATGTCGTCGCAAGTGAACTTACGTCGTACCATTGGCCCGCCAGAGCCTACCTATTAGAGCTGGTGGCATGAGTTCAGTGCCAATTCGAGGCTTCTGGGTGTCTCATCTCATCTCCGTATTCACGCAGGCTTAGCCTGCATGGTATTGGAATTTGAAAATTTGGGGACCTGAAATCAAAAGGCTTGACGAGAAACCCTTGATTCCTGTTTCAAATGCAGCCCCCAACACGTTTTCAAGACACCCACAGGCTGCTAGAGCTAGGAGTTACTCGTAGATATTGCTAGCCACCAAGGCTTCGCCCGTGTTGTTCTGATTCCCGAAACAAGGGTATGTAGCTTGTACTGCTGAAGGACTTGCTGGTCGCTACCAATAGTTGTACTCGCAGGTCGTGCGCGCACTAACAGAGTGTTGTATACGGAGAATGTACGAGAATTGTACTCCGTACCGATACCATGTTATCCCATGTCCGACTTGTATCATTGCACATGGTGGTACAAACCACACAGTAGCATATCAGCACTCTGCCGTTGACGCTGAGGGGGTTACTCTGAGGAAATAAACGGCTGGGATCCAGCTTGACGCCATCCACAGCGTAATTCCGGCTAGTCGTCCGCAATTGGAGCCGCAGGTATTCCATTATAACGCACTGGTCACCAAGACCATGCTGGTAGTGCGGCTGGCATGCCCACGCTGCCAGTGAGGCAATGCCCGATGTGGTCATACGATACTCATAATCCATGGTAGGATAGCGCTGGACCGGGGTTAGCGTCATTATAATTAACTAGCGCCAGGCAATTGCGAAGCGTTTTGTTGTGGCTCAATACTCAGTTGACTAAAACGTTGCCGAACCGGGATAACGACCACATGGGCCAGCTGGGGTGCAGGATGACGGGCAGATTGGAGTCCAGCCTAGGCTTGGGACCAGGACCAGCCAACAACATTCATCCGCTCATGGTGCTGTTGGAGGGGCAGGAAATTGTAGCAAAGCCGGAAGGAAATTGGGAAATTTGGGGCCTCGCGGAAAAGGTGGGCAGATCGACCAGGGTCAAGCTCGTGGCTTGGAGTTTCAGAATCACCAGCGCGCTGTTGCCATGTTTTCGTGTAATTACCTTACACGGTCGGCAGGGATAGCTGCAAGATCTGAAGCTGCCGCTAAGAATACTACCTACGGAGTACTTGCAGCGTTATTAATAAACAGTAGACTTCCGGATTGGGCCACGTAAGATGCATGACACGATGCATAGCCGCATAACCGTCTCGCATTGTGTGAGCAGAGCATGTATGCAAGCACTATATTTGATATTTCTCATATGCCGGCCTCATGCGGTGGCAATGTGCGTGAATCTCGTGTTGCAAAGAGGCACATTCAATCGCGCAGGGTTCTTCATCGAGATGCACTTGGAACGTCTTCACAAGGCGAAGCATCTGGTGCTAATACATGTCGTCTGAGCTGATGTTGTTACACGAGCAGTCTTCGCACAATGCCCAACGCAGCATATGAGCATGCTTCCTCATAGTTTGTATCGAGTGTGTTACCTGCACATACTCCGTACGTATTTTTTTATTTTATTTTTTGGCGTGTTCGGTACACACAGACTCAGAGTATGGTGTACTTGTAGGATTTGCGGTCCAGACTACCGTACTCGTACACAGCTCTCAGCACCGGTACTATTGAATGTTACATACGTAACGAACAGATGCTGATGCCGGAAACTCACTCCATCCACTCAACTGGAGTCGAGATGGGCAAGCGGTGTCGTCTGAAGCCTCACATCTGTTAGGTGGGATAATAAATGGAGTGCGGTGCAGGTGCCGAAAAACTTCGCGCTTTGGTCGTGGCCGGGTCGATCCAACGCTGTGGCATCCCCAGCGGCAAGTAGCAGGCGTCATCGGGGCGCGTAGTACTCCGTACGGTTAGCCTGGTCAAGATTGGTTTATTAGTAGTCGACGCGACACCGCTGGCTACTGTGCGAATATCTCTCAAGTAGCTCCAGGCGAGTTACTTTTTTGGAGTTGAAGACGACCCCAAAGACAGGTCAAAGGTGGCCGTGGTATGACGAGGGATAGCAGTTCAGAACACGTTTGTATTACCTACATTGGGGTTACTGTGTACGAGTAGGTTGGAGAGTCGGATGTATTAATTAGGTACGCATTTCGTTGCGGGGTGCAGCTGGCAAGAACATACCTACCTCTCAAATGGAAGGTACGACCGGCCACCAGTACTACCTACCTAGGTACTAGGTAGGTAGTAGATAAAGTACAGCTTTAGCTAACGTAAGCAGTTCAGGTACCTGCAGTATAGCCGGCTGTAAGATTGATGTCAGCCGATAGCATCCTTGCAGCTGCATCATCAATCAACTTCAAGTTCTCTGCAACGGAACAAGCTTTTTAATGTATGTGAGCTACTAATGTCATGGTTTACCACCACATCTTTGCCCCGCGTTAACAATGCCATTGTTCTAGCGCCACCAGGGAACTGCAGTACCTTAGTATACCAACTGATCCACAGCCACAATAGCCCCAGCAGTACCAATACGACATTACCCATTTCTAAGCTGTACTGAAGCCGTCAGACACAACGCGTGTTAGATACCTACACGACTTAGCAATACACCACCGAGCTAATAAGCGAGTCGCTTTTCGGACCAGACTAGTTCGGGAAACATGATTTCCTGCGTGACCCATCTCGCCAGTATTCAAGACAACACAATACGACTAAGATTACATACATACGAGTAGTATGGCTCCAAGCTGGGCGATGATTTGGGCGGGCTGCGATTTGCGCCCAATGCCCGGCTCTTGTGGACTGGCCGTACGAGTAGTCTTTTCTGCTCTCAGCCGTAGACATCGATTGGATGATAGGCCTCCTCTCGGTCCGCAATAGAGGCGAACAATTTCAGGACGGCGCTTGCCTCGTACTCTTGTCCACGCTATCGGGTGAAAGTCTCGCCACGGGATGTACAAACGGAGATGCAAAGAGGGTGGGTGTCCAGAGTTGCTTTTTCGCCAGGAGAGCTTACGCGCTGTCCTCATCACGGCTTATTAGACTGTGGCTTGAAAGAGACACGTTTCCGACTTGCACGTCTCACCGTCATCTGGTAACGCTCGCGTTTCCTGCATCACACATCACGTTCTACCCGTTTGACAAGGATGTGTAGCGGGCACGTCAGAGGGGGAGATCACCGACGCAGCCAGAGCTAGCACAGATTTGCCCGGGCCCGGTTCGTCCAAAAGTGTCTAGCCACGCAGAAATCCGACAGATGGCGTGCATTGGTAGCTGCAACTAACATCGCTTCCCCGTCCATGCACGCCCAGTGAGCCCCAGCAGACGCCATTGTATCGACCCCGTTCATGCAGAACGCCACGAACCCTGACTTTCCACGGGCCACTCCAGCACCCTTCCTACGAATATGTACCTTCCTGTCACTCTGTTCGTCCCGCCTGCGGTACACTGCCGCTTTTTTGGCGTATCTGACCCGGCCCTGGCGCCAGGACCGGTGGATTCTCGCCTTTTATTGTCCTACAGGTGCTTCGAGTATTACTTGTCCTTCGTTGTCGCCACATATCCGGCAAGTGCAGGAATCACACTTGTCTCTGCACCATGTTTGCTGGATTCATAATCAAAACTTGCCAGAGCGTCTCTGGCTAAACATGCACTCGTCTCAGCTCAACATTGCCTCCTCCACTGCGGAAGACTACTAAATATTTTACGCTGGCAAAGAGGGGAAATACCTTTGGAAGAACAAGACCCCCGCGTGTTGTTCACCAAACTTGGCGTTATCACTGTACCATACTCGTTGTACCATGATGCGGAAAGTACATACATATTATTACAATGCTCCGTATCGCGCGTACCATGGACACATTGGGCCTCTTTGCCTCAAATACCAGGGAATGAGGTGGGTCAGTTGGGATGCGTCTTGGTGACCCCGGCTCGTTGTATGCAGGTGGCTGCAGCGTATATGCTCAGAAAAACTCGGTCAATCGACGTGGCGGTCACTCAAAGGACCATCTTGATGTCAGCAGTTCCTTCGTGTGGGCTTTGTTCTACCACTCGCCCGCTGACCTTGATGCCCAACATGATGCAAGCGTACAATCTATCAATGGGCGCCTGACAGTTTCCTCTCCACGATGCTTTGTCCTGCAACCGAAGCATGGCATCTTGGTGGATTTCATACAGCGGCCCGGTACTCCCGGCTGCAACTGATGCAAGTGACTGGCTTTCTGACCGGCGTTTTCGGGAGAGCATTTGCTGCCAACGCATTGGCCCTCATCGACGGCCATGTTGATATGTCTAGCGAGCGATCTCTCATGAGCCACAGACGGTTTGGCGCCCAAGGTACTGCTGTTGTGTAGCAGGTGTGTTTTTATTTTTCATTGGTAATGCACAGCCTGGGCATGATTTGTACATTAATGTGAGATATGACACAGTGACGGTCTGTCCTCCTGCTTCTGCCGTCTAGTAATTCAGTACCACGATGCAAAGGCACGAGGTCAGAGCGTGGATGAAGGGGCCCCGACCAATGTGTTTCTTTGCTCTCGCCGGAAGCGCACTGAGCGGGGATCCGTCATGCTCTCGTACTGAGCGCATGCCGTCATCCGACGGCTCACGGAACACAGCAGGTAGGTTATCTTTGTCAAGAGGCAATCCGCATCAAGACGGACGCACGTGAAGGCGCAGAAGCCGGGGATTTTTTTGACAATGTTCCATTGTGCAACCGTGTCTCTCGGAGTGTCACCACAATGAGACATGTCAAAGTGCGCCATGGTGTGATTCTATCTACTTGTGTGACGGTGTGGTCGTACAGGTTAGGGGAAGGCCAAACGACGCATTAGATAAGAGCTGTCAATAATTTTTTTTTAACTTAACACAGAGCCTGCGTATGCTGCAGAGGGAGCGTCTAATATTACATCCGTTATGCCGTGTAACGTGAAAAGGAGGCGCTGTACCATTGGCCTGACGAGTAGTGAATCCGACCGCTGTAAGTGTCTCACAAGCGCTTGGATTTTCAACTTCGTGCAAAGAAAGAATTTCGCAAACTTGCAATTCCGGTCTCGGAAGATGCCTTCTTCGCCATGGGAAGGAAAGCGACGTGTGTACATATGATGTAAAGGTACCGTAGCGTATTTACAGCCATCAGTGCTCCCTCCCCATCTCCGGTCATGCAGTCTCAAGCGCGCATATGATGAGCGCGGTTAGTGAGACAACGGCAAAGGATTTTTTTTCCTTTTTCTGTTGCCATTTTTTTCTGTCTGTCTTAAACCGGGGATTTCGATCGAGGAGACTCCCCTGATCCAGATTGAATTTTGAGCACAAGATGCTCAATATGTCAAGATGAAGCTGCGAACTTTGCTTCTTTTGCAGCCAAGACGGAAAAAAGAGGCTTGTGGCGTGGGGCCGACTCCCGCGGCCAAAAACCTCGGCGAGCGAGAACCATTTCAATGCGAGTGTAGCAGTTTTTTAGCAGTATATCCTTCTTCAAGCTTAACTATTATCTAGTGACGTAAACACGGGCGACCTATATCAAATGAATTAATTTACCCAATCCTGTCACTATGACGTGCGGCTTTTACGGAAAACCCCCCACGTATCCGTCGTCATCGGCCCCCGCCATCGACTTACCCCTCCGTAGGCAGATAAACTCACTTCAACTCGATTTCCAAAACGTCGTACAATCAATTGACCATTCATACAGCCATACGGGCTTTCTTTTTTTTCTTTTTTTCTTTTTTTCTTTAACTAGCTACAGCTTCCCAGCAAACCATGCCACAACAAGTCCAGGAATGGCAAGTCACAAAGCCATGGCTCAACAAGAACTGCGCCTTGGGCGAAGGGCCCTTTTACGAACAAGAAACAGACTCGCTACGCTTTGTCGACATTAAAAAGAAGCAGCTCCTCTACGTAAAGGATATCAGTGCTGTTTCAGCACAAGAAACGGCGCCGGAGCCAGAGATTCTGCAGCTCGACGTCTGTCCCACCGTGACTTCAGACATTGAAGGCGTGGACCCGCGCGAGCGCATCCTGCTGGGCACAAAGTATGGCATCGAGGTGTTGAATCGCAAGACGGGTAAGCATGACTTGCTTGTCCCGTTTGGTGAGCCGCATAACGAGCGGGTACGTGGGAATGACGGCGCCGCGGATCCATTGGGCGGCTTCTTGCTGGGAACAATGACGGATTTCGGGCAAGGAGAGGTTCAACCAGAAGGTCAGTTTTTTGATACAAATACCGCTTCCTGCACCACATATACATGCATGCCACAGAAGAACTAGACGAAAACAAAAACAAACAGAAAGCTAAAATTGAGGTTTCTTTTAGCCGCCCTGTATCGTTTCACCAAATCAGACAGGACCCAACTCCTCAATAGACTGACCATACCCAATGGTATCAGCTGGTCTCCCGACCACAAAACAATGTACTTTACACACTCGCCCACCCGCGAGGTCTTTGCATACACCTACGACCCTTCGACGGGCGCCATGTCGGACAAGCGCGTCTTTTACAAGCACGAGGGCAGCGGCGAGCCCGACGGCCACCGGGTGGATGTCGAGGGGAATGTGTGGCATGCTGTTCACGGCGAGAGCATGGTTTTGCGGATTAATCCCGCGGGAGAGGTCACGGGTCGCATAAGGTTGCCCACGAGGGGGGTTACGTGTGTGCAGTTTGTCGGGGAGGAGTTGTTTATTACCACGGCTGAGGATGAGATTGGGAGTAGTGAGAGTGAGAGTGTGAAGCTGGGAGGGGCGGTGTTTAGGGTGCATGTTGGTGTTAGGGGTGTCGATTTGTTCAAGTTCAAGATGTGAGTTTCAGAATTATTAGTGTAACAGCTTATTTTAAACAGTGTGAGAGTACTGGGGGTATCTGTGGTGTTTTCTTTTTCTTTGTTTGGGTTCCGCGATAATGAGGAAGAAACTTTAGAAAAAGAACGTTGCGATCCGGGTATCACGGCACGCAGCTACCCGTCGGTCATTATGCCCCGTCGCACGCAGTCCCGATTACGCACGTATCCGAAATGCAGTCTCCTTTGTTTCTCGGGGTGCAGCTTGGGCTTGTGTCACGGCTGAACCAGCCTGTTGGTAGCGATGCCCGTTGCAAAGAACAAAAAAAAAAAAGGGAGCCGACTTACACGGCTAGCTGCACAAGCAAGAACGTGCGGCAGTGCAGCAAATAGCGTCATTGTCATGTCTCGCAGTAGTCCATCTTACCCAGACATTTTACTCCAGGACCTGTCCATGTACAACCCCCGGGGATGAGTCGAACAAAATAATTAAGACTGTTTACAAAATGATACAACACTGCTCAGACCACTTGGACGTCTCATGTGTCAAGTTTCCCCAGCCACTCTCAGTGCAACGGTGTGCTATCACCCGTGCAGACTTCTGGCATACTATACGACAACCACAGCGGCAAAAAACCTCAACCCCTGGACCCTAGTATTTTAAACCCTTGTTTTGGAAAAAAAAAAAATACGCCTCCTTGTTTCCGCACTAGTTTCTACTGGCTTTTTGTATTTTCGTCTCCAAGATAAACTATTCTACACCGCCGGGAGACCTCTTCCCGCCGCCCGAACCAACCCCCGTCTCACCGCTGCTGCTTTTAGACACCGCTCGGTCCAGGCAGGGGAAGAACAATGGCACGTTGTCGTGCACGAGCACTTTGTGAGTATGTGCATGGTATTGTTTATGTTTTGGTCGTCATTTTGCCGGTTCCAGGAAAGGAAGGGTTAGAGTTTCGGTGTCAACTACATTCCCCTGATTCAAACTCTTCGGTCTCGCCAAGCTTCCTCTTTTTTTTCTCGACCAACATAGCTTCATGATGAACAATCTGAATCAATTGACCCTCATACCGTGTAAGACATATGATACATCCAACATCTACGTCGTAGCCCCATATGATATTATACTGGTCTCCACAAAAAACAGAGAACCTATTTGTAGTCATTATCGCCAGTTCAGTCTCCATCGAATAGGAATTCGACATCATCCACTGGATTCCGTGGTCTAGTTGGTTATGGCATCTGTCTAACACACAGAAGGTCCCCGGTTCGAGCCCGGGCGGAATCACATTTTTTGCTGTTTGTTACAATTTTGCTAAGCAGATCATTTTGTTCGCTCTCAAAGTTTTGTTATTCAGATAACTTTTTGCTACAGTTCCAAATCGTGCGCGTTGGCGTGCATTATTCCCATCTCTGACTACGAAAATAGACTTACTTACTCTGCGGCATTTGAAACACAGGTGATATACGTGCTTGATATTGCTGCAGCTAAAATCACTACTTCTTTTCTCCATATTAGTCCGTTCTAAGGTCTGTATTGATAACCAGATCATCTTTTCCCTTGAGGTGCACAACTACCGTCAATCCTTCGATCCCGACATCGTCGCATTCATGCACCGGACGCTTGTCCTTCCTGCTTCTATCTCTGCTCCTCTGCTCATTCGAGTCTGGATGCGATTCTTCTTCACAGGAATCCAGCTCACATCGCAGTTGGTCAACCTCTGCGCTCAAGTCCATGAATCGATCTCTCCAAAGGCAGGAATGCTCCCGAGACTTTGACGGAGATTTCATGATTCCGGGCTTCGCGTCTCGCGATTGGCCAGAACTTCTATTTGATGATCGTTTGTGGTCTCTTGTTGGCAAACCTCCTGGAGTTGTTGCTTCATCCAACAATGGGCTCGTGTCGTTTCCGGCTAATGCACGTTCAACCTGCCGTACAGTTACTCGGGAAGGATCATCGTCATGGTTAGCATTTCCCGGTCCAGTTGAAGAAGGTCTTTTTCCCAGACGTATTGTTTCGGATCTGTTGCCGTCACAAAATACAGGGTCTGGGCCTCTCCTGTGCGGCATTTTCAATAGTCGGGCTGGACAGCTCTGCGGGACCACGTCTTCGATAGTTGCGTTGTCATCTCCGTCCACCTTTTTCAGTTGCTTTCTCCATTGCGATATCGGAGTCTGGCTGGATTCTCCTGTCCGTAGGCGATCTTCAGGAAGTTTCGATACTCGCTTTAGATTGGCTCTGGTCCAGGGCACAGGTTCATCGACTGGTTCGAACTTTGATGTAGATGGTTCTGTGATGTGGCGTAGTCGCGGCCATTGTAGTGTATCTGGCTCTGGTTCGTGAGGATGGGGCTTGCATAGTCGGCGGCCTTCGTACGGATCTGGATGCGACTTTATAGACGCCGTTCCACTAGAGCTGTACTTGTCCGTAGTCTCGCGAACGTCCTGGCTGCTCTGTCGACGGGGCTGCAGGGCTGGTGGAAATAATGCTACCTCATCATTTAATTCCCTGATGCCTGGAAGTTTGCTTGTGCTTCGAGAAGAGCGCGGAGGTGTCACTGTAGAGCTCCCGCTTGTGGAGGCACTATCCAACGCTCGGTCAATGCTGGCAACAGAGTCAAAAGGCAGAGACTGCAAAGCCCCAACCGTTTGTCGCCTCGTGTTCGGTTGTCGCGCCGCGCAGCATATACAGTGCCGCGGGAGTGAACGCCCAAGCTGATTTGTCGGCAGATCTAGTCTGGGAAACTGATTGGATGCAGTTGAGCTTGTGGAGTCAAACTGACTGCTTGACTGTGTCGCAGTAGGAGAAGGGTTTAACGTGGTTCTGTTTGAGCGGTCGTCAAATTCGCTTGGGCGTTTGTCTGGTTGCGAGTATCTGCCATTCAGATCTCTGATTGGTTTCGAACGCGATGGTGGGCGTCTCAGATAAACTGGATTTGGAAGTTGCCGCCAGTCGGCTGCTTCGGGTTGCGTTGGGGCATCATCCTGGCCTGCATGCTCATGCCGTGGTGAACAAACGCTGGGCGACTCCGAAGATATATTTTGCTCCAGTAGGCTGGCGCTCTCTTCCATGTCTGTGGTACATTTTGCGCAAAACGCGTGGCCACAGGAAAAGCACGGCTCTTGTGGAGAGAGGACCTTTCCACAGGCATGACAAACGTGTGTCTCAAGTCCATCTCCAGGTCCGTCGGCATTGAGGTTGGTTCTTGCCGCGTCGTCAAATACGTCGACTTCTGCGAGCCGCCGCTCCTTGGGAGTCCACCCGGTAATTGAAGGACAGGTTCGAATTCGAAAATACACGGGGCCTCGGTCGTATGATGCAATGTTGTCGCAGCTCTTTGCCATTCGCGGAGCCTTGAGTTGAAGGTTCCGCTTGTTCTCCCACTTCTGTGAGCGAGACCTGTCGAGCTTGTGCTGTCCCGCGGTATGCCAAGTCGCGGTCACCAGCTGCGTGTCTAGTGATCTCCGTGGAGATGAATGAATCATGATGTTTCTCGATGCCGGAACGCTGAATGGTTTCTCGGTTCGCCGCCCCTAGCCCTGGCGAGTGTCTTCATTGTCGGCATCGGTTTGATGAGAAGATCCAGGCTGCCGGTCAGCAAGGGTATTAAATTGATCGAGTCTAGTCAGGACGATTCCTGTCGGGACTGAAGGCTGCCGAGCTGAGTTGGGATTCTCAAAATCTGTTGTAAATTTGTCTATGTTAGTAGCGCTGTTGGAATATCTGATTGCCATATTGCGAATGGTGCTGCGTGTCTGCGTTGCTTCTCTGCAAATCGCAAAGTTTAGTCACCGTGAGCGTGAAAAATACGCGTTCGATGTCAGTAATCCGTGCACCGAATGGTGCCGCTAAGGGGTGGTTAGTAATGGAAGCAGCAGGTGCAACCCGAAACGTAAGTTGACAATACCAACACGAAGTCACCAAGTAAGTAATGGGAGGGGTAGGCAAAACAGTTGAACAAAAGAGAATTAAAGTTGACATTCGATATGCAGTTAACTGCACCGCGACAGGTATCAATTGTCTCCAGTGACGCTAAGAATGCATAGGTAGATGATGTACAAATGGTCGTCCGCCAATGCTACCCATAATCTATTTCACATGGGCTTGGAGGGTCTCGAGAACCTGCAATGCGTTAATAAAGAACGAGCCCAGCAATCCAAACAGCAATCCAACGTACCTCAAGCTCAATCTTGGCCTCAGCAATATCCTGCTCACTTCCGCTGCCGTTGGCAACCTTGGTAGCCTCAGCGATTTGGGACTTGATGGCCTCGGAAGAAAAGTCTTCCAGAGCGTAGCCCTCGGGGGAGTTGATGCTCATGGAGGAGTCGGGTTGGACGGTGGCGAATCCACCAGAAACTACATGGCACGTTAGACAATTGTCCTTCCATCAATGCACCAAAATATCGGTCATGTCAAAAGTCGCAACGTACGGAAGAACTGCTTGGTACCGCTCTCCTCGACGACCTCGATGACGCCGGGCTTGAGCTGCTCAATGGAGGGAACGTGGTTGGCGAGGACACCCATCTCACCCGACTCGGCGGGAATGTTGACCTGAACGACGTTTTGCGACTTGTAGATGGTCTGGTTGAGGCAATTAGTATGGAGCTCTGGTGTATTTCTCGCACGGGGCGGCACGCGGGCCCAATTGAGTCGCGGAGCTCGGTCGGCAAACCGGTCGATTCGGTCGAATGCATACCTGGTGAGGAAGGGCCAAGCTCAGCTTGATCTGTGGTTGAAATTGAGTCAGCAGGTTTGTCGGATGGGGGGTATCGCATTGAGGTTTCTTCTCCTGACCTTGTCGGGAACAGCCTCAGCATAGCCTCGGCGCTGGACAGCCTGCAGCATAGCCGTAGGGCGAGCTCTGACAGCCGCACGGGCGAGGCGGAAGGAATTCATGATGGGCTGGAGGGGTGATTGGAATCGTGGGTTGAGAGAAGCTCAATGAGGTCGTGGTCACGATCTTTGCCAAACCTCCGTGAACAGATTCGGCTAGCGGGAAATTCCGGTTCCAGATCACATGTATGTGCACGTGACTGTTAATGGTGAGGTCACTATAAGTTGCCGCGTCTGACTTGCAAACGAATTGTACCAAGTCAAAAATGTGTCTTCTAATTTCGTATGTCTCGTTTGGAGGTAATTATTATATCTGTGGACTATTTCCACGTTCTGGCTGGGCTGGGCGGCATCAATAGTCTCGGCTTGCATGTTGCGGGCTATTGCACCACAAGCTATATGTGACTCGTCCTTTAAGGTAAGCTGTAAGCAATAGCTGTAAACATCTTGTTGATTGCTAGACTTTTAGTGCTATTGATATTATTGTTGCTATTATTTTTGTCACCGTCAAGCTGTAAACGTACAAAAGGAGTCGGGCGAAATACGTCTTTCAACATACGCGATGCCATGCATGCTGGCATATCAAACAACACATAACTGCAGGACTGGGGCAACAAAACCGCTACAAACATCAAAAAGTGGATGAATCCCATTAAACCAGATGCACCTGGAATGACCATCATGCTGATCCTCCGCACCTTTACCAACTGGTGGCAAAAACCCCCGACATTGTCATAAGATCAACGCGTCGACGTACCAAGCTACCCTGCACCAAAAGTTGAAATTCAGTCGCGACTGTCTTCAACTTCGCGCGGAATCAATCTATATAGGCCGGAGTAAGAGATCTTGGCGAGCGAGCTGCTTAGCAGGAGAGGCATATGATTTACAAGAGATCAACAGACACCATCTTTGGCTGTTGCTCAAGGCAACTAGTATTCCATCAATGCGGTACGAAGTAGTGGTTGAAGGGTGTGTACCAGGCATTCCACCGCCATTTTGGCCATACGAGTGTTTTTGCGCGCGTCTCACGGCACCACCAATGTCATGAAAAAAACTGGGCGCTAGTAACAAGGAGGGGAGGTCCCTGGGATGTGAGCTCTGTCGCATATCACATCTGTGCCAACAAAGCTGGCCACGGCTGCATCAGATGAGTGCAGCCATGATTCCAAGCTAGGCAATCCGAAGCCTGCAACTTGATGAGGGGCTTGGAGTCGGACAGACGTAGCAATGTGCGGCTGTAATTAGCAAGCTCCGGCATTGGAACCCTTTTTTCAAAATTGGTGCGGAGGTTGTCCGTCAGATCAAAGTTCCATGGCCAATCAGCACTTGTGACGGCGGCTGCAGGAGGGGAGGGTAAAGGTTGGAAGCGATGGCCTGCGCAGGGTTACATCGACTGCTACTCGTACAGCCAGCCAGCTGCAGATACAGCATCTTACGAATGCCCATACTCCTATCCAGGTGCTCGTAATCTCACTGCGGCGCTCTGATTACGAATTCCGTGGGCTTACAGAGTTACAGCAATCCAACGTCATCAATACCAGGGCGCAGCAATGTAGTTTTAGTGTAAACTCTGATCAAGTTCTTTTCTGCCTGGTCTGGGCGAGGCAGTGTTCATTTTTGGCATCAGCGATTCCTAATTAGGCCAATACTTGGTTCCGCGGTCGGGCGTATGTATGCACCGTGTACTCCGTACAGAACATTTTGTTCATACTATGCCCATTTGCTTCCAAATCGGACGGACGCGTTCTGATAATTAGACTTTACACGTGGCCGGGTTCGGACGAATTGAAGGTGTGGCCTTAAATCAGAAGCAAGAAAAGGCGAGACCGCAGAATTATGTTATGTTAGCGTGTCAGCACCTGACACTGCGTAGTAATCCAAGAGCCAAGCTCTAGAAAATTTGCTGCTGGGGTCTGACGCGGGAAATTACTCGTAAAATGGGTAGGGTCGGTCTTTTTTTTTTGGTGGGAGACGTATCGGCAGTCTTCGGGTTGGGGGCGCGATCTAGAACTGGTCGAGAGGCGTGGATGAGGTTTTTACCAGGATGAATTTTTTTAATTTTTACTCTTCAGCACTTGCAAGCGATCGACGTGCCACATGCCTAGTCAAAGACAGCGGGAAAAAGTACTGGTAGAATTCTGCTCGTGGCAAAAGATGGCAAAATTGAAGCTTTTGATACTCTACTCGTGCTACCGTTCCTCTGCCCGAGACGCCACGCACAGTGCGCTCGCCCATTGTCCAATGGCTTGCGCCAGTAACACACCACACCACCTCGTTTGACGGTATCGGCCAACGTGACCGGCCCGCTGGCAACATCCCGTCGATCGCAAAGGACTGGGTTGTAGGCTCCGTCCGGCTAGTAAACAGAGCCAGAGTTCAACAGGAGAGGGGAGCGGAACCGAAGATCCTTTTCTATTGGCACGGACGAGGCACGTCTTTTTGCCCTCGGCCGGCGACCGAGTTCAATACACACACGGGCAATACAGTAAAAGTCGTACGCGCCGCGTCTGGCTTCCAATCTCAAGAGGCTTGCCGGTCAGGTGAACGAGAGTCTATGCAATACATGAAAAAAAAAAAGGCGCCGTTGAGGTGGTTAAGGTTGTACCACCCACTCTTCGTAATTCGGTAAAGAAAGCAATGCGAGATTTGCCATGATTCTGCGCGTACGTAGTACTGTGTAACCAGACAGGAATATAGCGAGCTGCCATTATTGGCCAAAGGCTTAACTACATACAGGGCACCAAAGGGTCTGATGCGACATTGTCGATATACCGACGAATACGACTCACCGACCGACCGCCCCGTGTAGAATGCTATATTCGAAGCACCTGAATGTACAAAATGCCATGGCAGAAGGTTGACCAGGTCGCTATCCCAAGCCTGGAACTCAAAGTCCAAAGCCCATAACCAGGAAAGTACTGTAACAAATGACCATTTTTTTGGGAGCTAAATTGCTCCCCTTCATGGCCTGCCACACGGTATTAACCGCCCGCCCTCCACCAAGACGGCGCAGCTCACCAACATCGCTCACCGCTTCAAGTGCCGTCCGGGACACAGACGACTGGTGAAACGACGCTGGCCTTAGTCGTTCCGCGTGATGGGATGGCTAAGTCGACAGTTGGCGGAATGGTCGGCGCATATCTTTGCCTTGTGTTATATACCCGCATCTACGACTACTCTCGGTCCGTCTCCATGAAAGAGACGGAACGACCATCCTTGTAGACAACGAAGGGGAATTATAATTATGCAAGCCGCTGATGGCACGCTCACAAGACGCAGATACGCGGGGGCAAGACGTGAGCAACAATTCAGCCGGGCCTGTCTACACAATTCCATACTCGTACAGCCCTTTGCATCCCCTCTATACATACGTTCATGCAAGCCAAGGCCAGCCGACATCAGTGCGCATTGCATGATGCAACCTCTTCATCAAGCATGCAAACAAAGTCAATAGCGCGCAAGGGGTTCACTAATGCCCGGCTGCAAGTTGAATCACCGACATGAGAGTAATAGCTTGTAAGTAAAACCTAGTGCATCGTCTTACACGCCACCTGTGTAATAGTAAGCTGCAAGACCCCCCCGGAATAGCCTCGCAACGAACCAGGGAGGTCGTTCTGGAACCGTCACACTGCATTTCAGTCGTGCTGCAGGGTGCCAGATATGTATGGGGGCTGTGATACTCGTGTAAGCGACAGATTCTGGATGTATGGGATGCCTGCTACTCTCCGTGCGCAGTCTCATATTACGGCGGCCGCAGATGCCAGAGTAACATTCTTTGGCGCACGAATATCTTGGCGGCCAACGTTGCAGGGTTCCGTCCCCCGGTCCATCTCGGTGAAAAAGGCCCGAAAAAATGAGCCACTTATTACGCACTTTTACCTTGATACGGGTAGTACAGTAGTTACAATGGTAGAGTAGGCGCCGCATGTTTGCGCCCTTGTTGTTGTAGTCTTTTTAGACCCTTTAATCTGTTTTGGACAAAGGGGTAGCATTCCAGGTTGATTATTTATTCCTCCTAGTAGTGACTAGCCTTGCCATTGTGCTACTTCGGTTGGCGGGAAATTTTGGTTGGTATGTAAATGACGACAGTGAGGGGTACAAGGCGCCAAGTGCAAAACAAAAGGGATACTTGAATCAACGACCGTTTTTGGTTACAGTTTGCCATGGGGGCTATCCGGAGTAGGTTTTTTTCTTAGTTTTGATTCAGTCGTGTTCATATAATGTTGATAACCCTTTTAGATTGTGTTTTTGGCAGTGACACGCATTCCAAGCCATGAACAGAAGCCCGAAATGCTTGGCTGACGATGGAGGCGGCAGGGCAGGGACAAGCGAGCACCACTGTTGGCAGATAATAGAAGAAAAGTAAAATGCACCAAATACGAAGCCTGGCTATTCGTAAGTAAGCCATACTAGAATATCGAGGTGGGCGGCATAATCCGGGCACCACAACTGTCGTCATCTTGCACAATTTATTAGTCGTTAGTGTGATATGACGAGCGGCTGGCAACGACTTCCGACCCTGGGGTGCATTAGCGCCTTGTTACGTGCTTTTTGCAGAAGAGGGTTCGATATTCTCTACCACTGGAGAGGGCGTGTCAAAGTCAGCCTGCTTTTTAGGAGTCTTGTGTGAACGGGCTATAATGACGAAGGAGGTGTTTTGTTGAAAGTAAGATGGCGCACTTTTCTTTCGTGTAAGTGGCCTGGGCTGCCAAGAGGAACAAATGGGCTTGACCCCCGATCGTGCAAGTTTCAAGGCCTACAGTAGCTACGTCGTGTGCACTAAAATTACAGTATGCCAACTCGTTTTGCTTGCAATAAATGCACTATTTATGGGCGGGCACACATCTGTGGCGTTTATGCCATGTTTGCGCAATTGGCCTCTGACGGGTAGAAGTGGATAGCAAAGGTGAATATGCCTCATACTTGGTGATTTATTTCGGGGGCTCAAATCAAGTTTGGCTCGCCGAGACGAATCTATACTTGCTAATCCTTGTTTGAAACACCGAAAAAAACAACAGTAATAAATCTGCAGGATAGGGGTTTCTACAAGTTTGGTTGGCATACGAGTAGCAGCAGCATTGTAGTATTACTACGACGTAGAACGACGAGGGGATCAGCACCAGTGCCAAGAGATGCAACAACCCAGGCTCGCCGTCCCCTTTGATGGACGGAGCCACTTGTAACGGAACGGCGCCAAGAGCCAGTCTTGGCGGTATGTATCTGACGCTGCCCCTAAACCCCCCCCGTATTCTATCGTTTGGTGCGGAGTACTGGAGCATGTGGACGAGATGAAACGCAGACACGAGTAAAGGACTACGAGTACGAAGTATTCATACAGCATAGTAAAGGTAAAAGAGGACCTCATCCTCCTGTACGCGCCAGAGCTTCTCTAGGAGGTTTTTAGGTGTCTGTAATGTGCGACGGCAAAAGCACGACTCGGGTGGTATACGAGTATGCGGCGTTAGGGTTCATTTCGCCTTACCGCCTGTATCGAAAGCGCAAAGTCACGGCTGAAAAGGCAAAGTGGGCCAGACAGAGTTCATCGAAACTCACTTCCATGCAAATGTGAAAAGGAGACCCTCTTTGAATCGGCCAACACTGGCGCGGAGCCGATGATAGCCCCTGGTCGGTATCAATACGGTAGACTTTTTGCAGAGATGAGGATGGACAGGTCCCCGTAAAGTGCGCTAAAATAAGCCAGCACCAAGTGCGGTGAGGACCACTGCAAAACTTGTTGAAAAAACACACAGTGTCAGTTTTGTGGAACGACAAGGGCCCTCGGAAAGTCTCCTTGGAAATTGAAAGCACTACCTACGGCGGGCAACATCCGCTAAATGCCGCACGTGCTGCCGCTTGCAGGGCTCCTTAGTGTCACTGTAAGGTAAGTTTTTCTAGCGCCTGCGGAAGCAAGACACAGTGCGCTCACGCTGTGCTCGTAGTGGTTGGTAGGGCACCTGTACCCGCGCTGACCAGTCGTCTGTTTTTGGGAAGGGGACGCAGTGCGATGCCACCGTGGTGGGCTCCACTGGGCAAATTTCCTTTGTCCTCGTACCAGAGGTCAAGAGTACGAGTAATTACATAGTAGGGGCAGCCCTTATTAAGAAGAGGGAGGGCCAGGTGAGGGCTGGAACGCTGTCATTGAGCCATCTGAAGAGTCTCCAGTCTAATTTTTGCGATGCCCGATTGGAGGCTTTGTTCCGTGTTCGGTCTGCCACTCACCACGAAAGCGAAAGTTCCACAGTGCGAATGGAGGACTGGAAAGTCTGTGTCAGTTAGTATCTAGCCACCAGAAATTAAACTGGATCTCCCAGAGTCTCCCAGTGGTAAAAAGGCGCACAGTGCGCTCAGCAGGTCCATGCGCGAGTAAGAAATCCGATTCGGCAGCGCTAGAATCTGGTGAGGATGGTGCAAGAGGTAGTAACAGCGGCTTCTTCCGGGTCTCGCACTGTCTGCAGAGCGTCCACCACCAAAACCATGGGGCCCGCCCTCAGTTGCAGCCAAAAAGCCGGTGCTTGGTCTGACAAAGGACTCACTGGCTCCACAGTGCCGGAAACCGTGTCACCTACTTTTGAATGCCCTACGAGTACCTGGCCTACCCACCTATTCCTGGTGCCGGGAAGACAAGGGAAAGGAAAAAAAATTATTAAAAAATTTAGCCACCACTGTCTTCTGCCGGAAAGGTCCTGAAAGCCGCCGCCTGCACGGGTCTTTGGTCTTGCCGTGCCCAGTTTTTGCGCTACCTATGGTGGCCTGGTACCTTCTGAAATCCCATGGCCTACGCGCGATTTACAGGTACCTGCATAGCAATTTAGCATGTCAGAACCGAGCCCTGCTTGCGGAATATATTCTCCACGCCGCTGCTGCTCAGTCCTCGCCGGTCCACGGCTCTGCCCTACCTCTCTCTTCTCTTCTCGATTTTTCTGCACTTCTTACTTTCTTCCTTTCTTCCTCTCGCAAGTTTCATTCGAGACGGATTGCGTTATTTTCCTTGCTGAACATCTTGTTTGGCGGTTACGAGACGCAGGACACGGCGAGGTCTCGCTCTCTGTGATCCGGCTCGTTTTTTCGAATCCCAGCGCCTTATTCTGTACGAGTAGCCGCTCGTGTTCCATAGAGCCCCAAAGGCCAGCCAGAAGCGCCGCCCGCCCTCCTTTTTCCCTACCACGGAGCACTAGGGCAGCAAAGAAGGTTTTCACCCAGCCTTGCTGACTAGTTACCACCACCCACTAAGAGCCATCGCCCGACCGACTCTTTCTGTGGTGCCGGTGCGCAAAGCGACACCCTAAGTTGGTACTCTACAACCTACATACTACGTACCACCGCTACGTACCTACCACCCATTACCCACTATACACACCCGCCGGCGCCCGAATCCGTCGCTTTCGGTCACTTTTATTAACAAACGCCGCCCTTTTTGGCCCTCGGTTTGACACACACACGCACACCTACCTACCTTACCTACGACCCCTCGCCACCTGCGACCAGCTGCCCACCACCTTCAAACAAACGTCATTCGGAATTTGCCAAGACCGCACTCGTCGTCGCTGATCAACCCCTGGTCCTCTTGGCGACATACGTTTTGTTTCTATTCACAGCCATCCTGGCTTACTTAGCATCGCCATACATCATCTTCTTTTGACGCCCCAGGGATTTCCCTTAACCTGATTCCTCTACCTCAAACAACCGCCGCCCCCCTCCGCGCTTCATTACCGGCTCTACCACTACTACTTACTCTCTTTCCGATAATGACGGCTATGGAATTATAGCACGAGCGTCCTGTGGGACAAGTTATTCGGTCTCTCTCGCCTTTTTGAGAGTCACCTCTAGAAAGGAACAGGACCCTAGGTTTACTCCTTTCACAACTCGAGCATCTTTGCACCGCTTAGCAGGTTCTCATCTGCTCAACGTATCGCACACCTCCAGATTCACCTACTACTCTACATTTTCGAATCACCTACTCAGCCTCAACTACAATGAATCACAATATTTCACAACCTGCCCTGTGGGTAGCTCCTACCACCGAGGAAGAGGACCTCGATGAGCCTCCCGAGCCTATGCTGCACAAGCCCACACAGTTTCGAAGAACGCCTGTCCGTCGCAACACGGACCAGTCTTCGCTCTTGACTCAGGCGTTTAAACACAGAGACGAAGATGACGCCCATGAGGCTCACGAGGCCCACGAGCCACACGAGACACCTCGTTCCATTCTCGCCAACGACCGCAGGCGTTCCATGGCCAGCAACATAAGCGTTGCTTCGACCGCTGACCTGACGAGCGATACCGGTCTTACTTCCCCCTCCCGAACCAACACTCCTAGTCCGCCCATTCCGGAGATGGCCATGTTACGACTGACTGGCCAAGTCCAAGCCAACAAGGACGGCTTCCCTTTCACTGCCGCAGTTGTTCCCAACGACATCTCTGCGTCTCAGGAAGCGCCCAAGGAATCCGCTCCTCGCAAACGCTGCATTCAATTTGCTTGCGCCGCCAAACCCATTCCACAGCAGCAGCAGCAGCAGCAGCAGGAGCAGGAGCAGGAGCAGGCACCTACCGGCTCAACTCCCATGGTCAAGGCCCCTTCTGCTCAGGATCGCAGTCGCAAGCCTTGCATTCGCTTCGCCTGTCCTCCTCGACCTGCCTCTACGCAAAACACTCCTCCTAGAATGGCGCCGCCACCACCTGAGATAGCCGTTGAACCTTCCTCGCCTACTTCAAAGAGAGCCGAGTCTCCTTCAACCCCTAAGAAGACGTCAGCCCTCTCAGCCGCTGCCGCTACAAGTCCCTCTCGACCCCAAACAGTCCGACGTCTGTCGAATAAAGCGGCTCCGTCCAGACCCAAATTTCTCCGAGCCAACTCCAAGGATCTCGCCAGAGATTCTTCTCAATTCCATGAGTTTGCCAGTGGCGTCTCCAGAGAAGACGATTGGATTCGCGACAAGCCCACTTCTTGCGACAAGTTGACCATCAACGATACCTTGACCAAAGAAAACGACTTCCGCCGTCTCGCCAACGAGGCAGAAGAGGAAGCCGCAATGGAAGAGGACGATGATGAGGATGAGGAAGATGACGAGTACGATGAAGATGATGAGGAGGAGGACGAGGACGAAGACGAGGAAGAAGATGACGAGTATGACGACTCTGATGGCTACTACACCGACGAGGAAACTGGCTTTGCCGACTCTGATGAATCAGATGAAGAGGATGAGAACATGGTCCTTTGGACTCCTAGCCACGCCGCCGATATCCCCAACAGCACCGCCACCGTCGTTCCCAAGCGTCGCTACTCTGTCCAGGATCAGCTATCCGACTCGTCCCTTGCTTCCAAACAGAGCCGTGGAAGTATTCACCGTGTCAAGCCTCGCCGCATCTTGACTGTCGATGATGAGCACACCCATGATCTTCCGGATAGCACCGACTTTGTCTGCGGTACACTGGATGAGGACCGCCCCCTTGAAGAGGCGTATTTGTCGTGCCTTGCCGCTCGCAGAAACGAAAAGCTGCGGATCATCCCGCAAGATATCGATCCCAGCTTCCCGACTTCCGACCCCGAGAATGAAGAGCAGGAACGTTACAACCCAGTACACCATGAGAGCGATGAGGAGAATCCCTGGGTCCAGGGCAAGATGGAAGACCTGCATCATGGCGATGATCGATCTCGTCGCCGCAGAAAGAGTGAGCAAGTCTCGCCTAGAAGATATCACTCGCCTCCACCAAGACGAGTTCATTCGCCGGCGCCTACCCGAAAGACCCGCGGCCGATCTCCCAAGCCTCTCTTTGGCCGACAGTCTCCACGACGCGCTCGCTCCCCTGCTCCGCGTGCCATGACTACGCCTACCCAGTCTCCGCGCCAGGGTGCCAATACCAACTTTCATCTGGCCGGTCGCCCTGATGTCATGCACACCAAGTCTCTCCCCCGTCCTGCAGCCATGTTCCGCATGAAATCAGGACGTATCCCTAAGCGCCAAGAGGATGATATCCACGTCCGAGGCGCCGTCGACATTGTCAAGGGCTTGGAGAGGAAGCGTCAAAGGCGCAAGGAGAAATTTTACCAAAAGTATTGTAACCGTGCACGACGGGGTCAGATTCCTGAACGCAAACCGCAGCCCGGAATGGGCGCGGAGCGCATGAAGGAGCTTGGGCTGCTTATGGCTGGCAAGAAAGACCCCGGCAACTATGTTCTGTCGGTCTAAACCGGCGAGTATTTGCACGACATTTCTTTATATTTTACTGGCCAGTGACAAAAGAGTTCCTGGCTTTTAATATGCATTGCCGTGTGCGATGGCACACATATGTTTCATTTTTTTTGTCATTACCCATATTACGACTTATGACTACAGAGCTTTACTGTACATATTTTTTTTACAATTGAAACCCAGAAAGGGGTAAGATACGGATACGGAAGAGGCCATCTGTATATAGCTACATCTTCCAAAGAATTGAATTGTACACTGAGATGAGACAAGAAATTTTTGTTTTTGTTTTTATGTGTTCCGGAGCATGATGTTTGCACTCGCTTGGATACCCGGCACAGCATTAGGGAACGGACGGAGTCAGGCTGAAACTTTTAGCGGAAGTCAAAGATATATTACGATTGCAATCAAAATTGTTTACCCTAATCTTTTGTATTCGTGGTAATAAAATGAATGATGAATTAAAGAGCGCAGGATATGCATACATCAAGCGCAGTGGAAATATAAGCCGCTACGATACGTAGTAAAACAACGAGTGCAATCAACGGAAACAATAGTGCCTCGCAAGTATATTTAGTTTAACGAATAACCAATTCAGGAACCGCCCAAAGAAGCTAAAAATAAAAAATTAAATGGTGGCCATTTTTAGACCAGGGTGATGATGCCCGAACTCGCCGTGGCGAACTGGCCCGCCACCGCCGCCGGGCGGGTTAAACGGTCAATAGCGTAAGGAAGTGTATGCCTTAATACCGAGGCACCAGTACCAATCAAACATGACAACCAAATGCCATCCTGGCCCAAAGGCCAGCCGCCAACACCTAATCTTCCGAGGGCCCTTGCCAGGACAGCCGCTTCGACCATCTACTACCACCTAAAAACTTTTGACGACGAATTCAGACGTTGCGCCCCCGGACAAAGACGCCACGAATCTCCCGAATACTCACACGACGAGCGTTTTCTTCCCTTTTTATTAAATACCTGATTCATTGCCACCATGTGGATTGTCAACTGGTGTATGTTCTTCTCCCCCGAGAACGCGCGAGACGGCTCGCGCCACCACCACCACACCCCTTTGGCAGATGCGCGACGCTTGAAACTGACCATTTTGGGCTATGTGAATGAAAATTTTGGCTGACTGGTGTTGACGGTATAGTCTACGACGTTTTGTCGTCCCTTGGCCTGCTTAACAAGCACGCCAAGCTCCTTTTCCTCGGTCTCGACAATGCCGGCAAGACGACGCTGCTGCACATGCTAAAGGTACGCGTTTCGAGGACACGCCTGGGCGAGAGGGAGCGTCTGATATGGGGATGTTGGGAATCTGGTTGCTGATTTTGTGATGACTGTAGAACGACCGTGTTGCTGTCCTGCAGCCTACGCTTCACCCTAGTAAGTTTTGGACCGTGATGGATAAAACTTGGCTTGTGAGCATGTGACCATGCGCTAACACTCGTTATAGCTTCTGAGGAACTCGCCATTGGCAACGTTCGATTCACCACGTTCGACTTGGGCGGTCACCCTCAAGGTATGACGCGCGCCCCTTCCGTCCAACCCCCTGACGCGATGGCAACGAAGAAGAAAAAGAAGCTAACCTGATGGCCCGCATAATAGCCCGTCGTATCTGGAGAGACTACTTCCCCGAGGTCAACGGTGTTGTCTTCCTCATCGACGCCAAGGACACCGAACGATTCGCCGAGTCCAAGGCTGAGCTCGACGCGCTCCTGGCCATGGAGGAGCTCGCCAAGGTGCCCTTTGTCATCCTAGGCAACAAGATCGACCACCCCAGCGCCGTCTCCGAGGATGTCCTCCGCCACGAGCTCGGCCTGTACCAGTCCACTGGCAAGGGCAAGGTTCCTCTGGAGGGCATCCGTCCGATTGAGGTCTTTATGTGCTCTGTTGTCATGCGCCAAGGTTACGGTGATGGTATCCGTTGGTTGTCCCAGTATGTCTAAAAGGGGACTCGGGATAACGTGATTAGGGGAGTACGTGAGTTGTAAGAGAAGCATAAAAAAAAGAAGAAGAAGAAGAATACATTGGTAGTACTACAAAACGTGCGTCGCTGCACAATAGACGTGGTGCTTTGGAGGGGGAGGGGAGACAGTGTGCAGTGCATGGAGGAGATTATTTTTTTTGTGCGATTATGAGATGGTTTATGAAGAACTTTAGCATCCTCTTTAGGCGAAAGTTGGTCGTAAAATACAATGATACTTAATACTGTATACACGGAGACTTTCCCATGCTATAGCGATGCATATTGGATTAGGTGCAGGCAGTGATGGATCGTCCCCAGACGAACGACAAAGAAGCTTGACGTTACTGTTTCGCTATTGGGCAAATGCAGTCTCATGTTGAATGGCCACGGTAGTCGACTTAGGCGTTGCACTTGGTCATTGTGCGAGCACAGCTGGCATTCCCATGTCGGCATGCATACCATTGTTGTGCCGCGTTCCGCACCCGTCTTTGGAACGGGGTGGTTGAACGGGGTTTACTCTACGAGTAGTAGTGGCGAGTGCGTCCACGGCCCACGTCAAAGCCGAGGAGCGGCAGCCCCAAGACCCGCCTGCGCTGCGGGACGGCAAACCCCAACAGAAAGCTTGAGGTCATTCGACGTCATGACAAACGGCGGGACTTGGCTGTGATGATCCATTTTCCTTCAACTCCTCTACCGCTTTGGTAAATAACTTGGGGTTATAATTCACCAGACAATACGAGCTCTAGAATCGGGTTTTTTAGAGGTTGAATCAAGACAAAAAGAGCTTGATTTTCCACTGCGTATTTATCGGACATTCTTTTGTTATTATTGTTTTTATTTTAATGCGATGCTACCCGCTATAGAATCTCCCCTTGCGCTTTAAGCTGCAGATTTTCTACACACAAACAACAATGCCGGCGAGCAAAGAGAAGAAGCCGGCGCGGGCTCAAGCGCAGACGCAATCACGCACGAGAGAAAAACGCAACGATGACGACAGCAGCAGCAGCAAAACATACGGCTTCGACGCCGCCGACTTTGATACGTCATTACTCCCAGACGTGGACCATGAGTTCCTCCGCCCCGGCGACATTGCCGCGTTTGAAAAGGCGCTGCAGGCACCCGATCCGCTGAATGCAAGCCAAGGCGGTGCAGACGACGGAGCAGGAGCAGGAGCAGGCGGCATCAGGTCGCCCAGGAGCCCCATGTCGTCGTCGTCGTTTAGCGTCACGAAGCGAGACTCGTCGGCCGGTCTGGCGGGGATGGACGATGACGTTGCGGGTGCTCTTGCGGCAGCGGGCGGCGAGGAGCAAATACCGCAGCACGGGACGTTTATTACGGCGCAAAACGACTGGGCGCCTGTCAGTTCGCGGTTCTACAGCAGCAAAAAAGGCGGCGGTGGCAGTAGTCACAGTCACAGTCACAGCCACGGCGCCGCGACGAAGCGACGCAGACGACGGCGCGCGAAACAAGCGGTCGAGGGCCTGCTGGGAACGCGCAGCAGAGACGAAACGCGCGAGGGATACTTGTACCAGCTTGCAAAGTGGCCGCTGCTGATATTTGTCTTTGGATGGCTGATTGGGCTGGGCGTTGCGTACACGTTTACGAGGCTGTACATTGCGCTGTATGAGCAATTCTTTACGTGGCGTGGGAAGCGAGAGGGACTGCGACGCACGCTGCACCAGGCGACAAACTATGGCGACTGGGTGCGTGCGGCGCGCGAGCTAGATGCGTTTCTGGGACGGCAGGCTTGGCGCGAGCAGAATGACTTTGCGTACTATGATTCCAATACTGTCAAGCGTGTGTGGGATCAGATGAAGAAGACAAGGGCCAAGGCGGAGGCGGCTGAGAAGGAAGCGTCTTCTTCTGGCGGAGAGGGGATGAAGAGGAGGAACAAGAAGCAGCAGGGCGGTGGGAGTAGGGCTGTGGATGAGCTCAAGGCGCTGACGGAGGCGTGTGTCAAGAATAATTTTGTGGGAATTGAGAGTCCCAGGCTGTATAGCCAGACGTATTATGGGACGAAGAACTTGGTGCAGAATTTCGTTGACGAAGGTTAGTGTTCTTTTCTTTAGTCTTCTGGCATTGCTTGGTTGGCTAACATGTTGGTGGGGGGTTTTCTAGAGGAGAGAACTCTTAGTTTTTTGTTAAAGACGAGGCAGCTTGAGCAGGAAGAGAAGAGGATGCTGTTCAAGCATGTTCAAGCCAACTACGGCCGTACGGCGCTGTGTCTCTCCGGCGGTGCTTCGTTTGCATACTATCATCTTGGAGTTGTCCGGGCTTTGCTGGATGCAGACCTGATACCGGATGTCATTACCGGTACCAGTGGAGGAGCACTGATTGCAGGACTCGTGGCGACGAGAACCAATGACGAGCTCAAGCAGCTCCTTATCCCAGCGCTGTCGACCCGCATCAATGCTTGCCGCGAGCCCATGTCGGTCTGGTTCTTCAGATGGTGGAAGACGGGCGCGAGATTTGACTCGGTTGACTGGGCGGCGCGATGTAGCTGGTGGTCGCGCGGATCCATGACGTTTAGAGAGGCGTATGAGCGCACTGGACGCATTCTCAATGTTAGCTGCGTCCCTGCTGACCCGCACTCGCCTACGATTCTGTGCAACTACCTCACCAGCCCGGACTGTGTCATTTGGTCTGCCGTGTTGGCGTCTGCCGCTGTCCCAGGCATTCTTAACCCGGTCGTGTTGATGATGAAGAATCGAGACGGATCACTGGCACCCTACTCATTTGGCCACAAGTGGAAAGACGGCAGTCTCCGGACGGATATCCCGATCAAGGCGCTCAACACGCATTTCAACGTCAACTTTACCATAGTCAGCCAAGTCAACCCGCACATCAACCTATTCTTCTTCTCGTCGCGTGGGTCTGTCGGCCGCCCGGTAACACACCGCAAGGGCCGGGGCTGGCGCGGCGGCTACCTCATGTCTGCGATGGAGCACTACCTCAAGCTGGACATGAACAAGTGGCTCAAGTTTATCCGGCACGCGGAACTGCTGCCGCGTCCGCTCGGCCAGGACTGGAGCCAGCTCTGGCTGCAAGAATTCAGCGGCACAATCACCATCTGGCCCAAGTCGACGCCTTCCGACTTTTATCATATACTGTCGGACCCGGACCCGCAGCGTCTTGCGCGTATGCTGCACGAGGGCCAGCAGAGTGCGTTTCCCAAACTCAAGTTTGTCGGCAACCGGCTCAAGGTTGAGCGGCTGATTGACCAGGGCCGCATGGATACGCGGCCGTGGGTGCGTAGGGGTAGTCTGCAGACTATTTTGAGCGAGGATGATTTGAAGAGTATTCTTGTTGGCGAGATGGCCAGTGCTGGGGCTACGACGGAGGAGGAGACGGATGAGGCGGATGGGGAGGAAGCTGTGCTTACGGAGGATGAGGAGGAGGGTGATGATGATGATGGCAAGAGAAAGTGAGAGAGGATGAGAGTGGTTGAATTACGAAATACCCAAGTAGATGACTGCATACGTTCCTTTTTTTTCTTTTTTTTCTTTTTTTTTTTCGGTTTCGTTTTTGGGTTCAAGGTAATTATAAATTAGCTTTGTTAGATTGGGCTTGAATATTGGATAGAAAGAGAAAGGGTAGCATATTTCCTTGTCATTACATTGCGAGAATTGATAAATTTGCATTTATATTTCATTATCAATAAAAGATGTACTATTCAACCTACAAAGCTTCCACGTTAAAATAAACCATAATAAAGAAAAATAGCAAAACGGTCCATCTTCCATCCGATTCTTGGTATGATACAACCCTGCACTACACCAGATGGCTGGCTGATCCCAAAAAGAAAGGTCCCAATAAAAACTGCCGGTGGGGAGTGGGTAGCCCTGGGCGCATCACGAGCCGGCGGCGCCCCAGGGGCAGAACCCAGCGGCCACTAGCGCGGTACCAGCCAGCCCATTGAGTGACGCTGGACGCTGGGCACCTGTTTGGATTGAACACCGTGGCGGCATTGTGGGGAGCCACGGATAATCCGATCGCCGACCTCGAAACATGTCCTAATGGCCCCAATTGAGTGAAGCGGCCTTGGTTTGGGTTTCCCATCCATAATCGTTTCCAGTGAATTCAAATTCCGCCACGGGGGTTTTGTTGAACTTGTTGCCTGGTTTCAATCTTACGTTCCTTTATTGGATCCCTTTTTTGTTCCTTTTTTTACTTTTGCTTTGTGTCTGGGGATTCTGCTGCTGCTGCTGTAGCTGGCATCTTTGACACGCTCATCCACTTTCGAATCCTCGCGAGCAGGCTGAGCCGGCCAAAATGAGCTCCGACTACTCATACGATGACCAGGTATGGGAAAAATAAATAACCCTTGTGCGTAACGGCCGTTACAGAATCGAACTGACTCGTGACGTCTATGTCTCTAGGCCCAGTTCTTCCCCTTCTTCATCCTCACCGTAACCGGCCTGGTCACTCTCCCCTTGACATACTCGCTGTTCAAGCCTACCGGCGAAAGCGACACCAGCGCTACCCCGATCAAGACTGACTACAAGCACAAACATGCCAACATTGTCAGCAACTTGCGCGCTGCGCAGAAGAGGAAGCAGCGCAGAATCAAGCGCGCGCTTGTTGCCATTGGTGGCTGGGTCCTGATGGGCGGCATGGCCTACCTGATTATGACCACGACTCCTGTTACGAACAAGATCTGGAACCCATATGATATTCTAGGAGTTTCCGAGGTAAGATCTCCCCCTCTCCCGACAAAAACAAACAAAAAATAATACACCACAAGCTCTGTTTCGACCAGCGAGCATTCTGCTAACTTCACCCTCCCCCCTACCCAGTCTGCCTCGGAAAAGCAAATCAAATCCCACTACAAGCGACTCTCAGTCAAGTTCCATCCCGACAAGGCCCGCCCCGATCCTGCCAAAAACGAGACGACAGAGTCGCTCAACGACCACTACGTCGAGCTCACAAAGGCTTACCAGGCTCTCACCGACGAGGACGTCCGCAACAACTACATCCAGTTTGGCCACCCCGACGGCAAGCAGAGCTTCAGCATCGGCATCGCCCTGCCCAAGTTTATTGTCTCCGACGGCAATGGCAAGTACCTCGTCCTCCTCTACACTGGTCTTCTCGGCGTCTTGCTGCCCTACCTCGTCGGATCGTGGTGGTACGGCACCAAGCGTCGCTCCAAGGAGGGTGTCCTCATGGAGAGCGCCAACAACCTCTTCCGCCACTACGACGAGCACATTAGCGAGAGTGGCATCATTGCTGCTCTCAGCGCCGGCAAGGAGTACGACGCCGTCCTCAAGGGCGACAAGGCCGAGACGGGCCTGTCCAAGACTGAGTCGCGCATCACTGCCGACGGCGACGTTTCGCGCTTCGCTGCCGGCTTCTCTCCCAAGGACAAGGCCAAGCTCGAGGACCTCGACAATGGTGTTCGCCGCAAGACGCTTGCTCTGCTGTGGGCCTATCTCGGCCGTGTTGAGCTCGACGATGCCGAGCTGACCAAGTCCATGTACGAAATCGTCCCCATTGCGCGCATGCTCAACCAGTCGTTTGCCGCCATTGCGCTGGCCTATGGCAACATTGGCCCCATTGCCGGCTCATTCCTCGCCAACCAGCACCTCATCCAGGCCATGCCTCCCAAGTCTTCTCCTCTCCTGCAGCTTCCTCACTTTACCCCCAAGATTGCCAGCGCCGTCGACGGCGACTCCAAGACACACATGACGGTCCAGCAATTCATGGATCTCCCTGATGCCCAACGCCGAAAGCTCGCCATCGGCAACGATCTCCTGACCGAGCAGCAGTACAAGTCCAGCGTCGCCGTCGCCAAGCAGATTCCCTACCTGCGCGTAGCCAAGGCCTTTTTCAAAGTCACCGGCGAGCGCTGCATCATCCCCTCGTCTCTGGTAACGCTCGTCATCAAGGGCCGCTTCGTTCCCCCCGGCACAGAAAACGTCCCCGCCGTCAACGACCTGGATCTCGAGGATGTAGACCCTGCCGAAGACGACCTCGAGGCGCTCATGGGCCGCAAGAAGAAGACCATCATGGGCCCCGATGGCAAGCCCGTCTCAATCGAGGAGCAGTCCGTCCTGCCGCCCCTCGTCTACGCCCCTTACTTTGCCCGCGAGCAGACGCCCAAGTGGTACGCCTTCCTGAGCGACTCGAAGCAAGGCAAGATGGCTGTCCCGCCATTCTCCTTTACCAAGTTTGACCAGCCCATCTTTGACGACAGCGGCAAGCCCACCTTTGCCATGCAGACGCTCAAGGCGCAGTTTGCCGCGCCGCCGCAAACAGGCTCATACACATTTGTCATGCACGTTGTGTGCGACGCATATGTAGGCTTTGATACAAAGATGGAAGTGACGCTTGTGGTAGAGGAGCCAGGCAAGGCAGCCCAGATGGAAGCAGAGGATGAAATCAGCGAACCTGAAGAGGGTAAGTTTTTTCACTCTAGATTTTTTTTTTTTCAGAAATTGTGCTAACATGCAATCGCAGACACCATTGCAGGCCAAATGCAGGCCCTCAAAACAGGCCAAGCACCCGCGCAACCGCGTCGCAGAAAGGCTCCTGCTGCAGATGACGAGGAGGAAGAGACGGACGAAGAGAGTGGAACGGATGATGACGCGAATGATACAAGTGACACCAATACCGATACCGAGGACGAGTCATAGAGCTTTTTATATGTACTTGGAAAAAGTGTTGTATTTGGTTGGGGGTGGGGGGATTACCAAGGGGTTGAGTTGAGTGGAATACTTCATTGCTCGGTTTTTTTTTCTTAGTTTTTCAAGAAAAAAATTATTGCTTAGTTTTTTGTTGTTTTGTTTGTTTGGGTTTTATGTAGATGGAATGAGAAATAGAAAAAGTCTCTACTTAAAAAACTCCTAA
Source organism: Lecanicillium sp. LEC01 (assembly GCA_002242745.2). Lineage (NCBI taxonomy): Eukaryota > Fungi > Ascomycota > Sordariomycetes > Hypocreales > Cordycipitaceae > Lecanicillium > Lecanicillium sp. LEC01. The sequence continues at coordinate 65,197 of NIWZ02000024.1, forward strand.
AAGATGAGAAGTTGTGAAATTTGTAAAAAAAATCGAAGCGGGATATCAAAATAATACTAGAAAGCCATAATAATCCAGCCCCGAATTAGAAATGAATGAAAGAAAAACTTGCCAACATGTACGAATGCAATTTTTACAAACAGCTAACACACACGCACACCACATACTTCTACACCCTTGGCTTCCGTTCTCGCATCTCGCTCAAAGTACCGCCTACACAGTTCCTGTATAAACACGGCGTCATTTGCACTCCATACATCCAAGCCCATGGTTTCAATCGCGTGGCTCTCCACCGCCACTGGCTCTTCAACTTCACGATCCGTCTCCAGCTGCTGCTGCTGCTGCTGCTGGGCAGAGTCTGGCACCAGCACGTCTGCATCTTCATCTTCATCGTCTCTGTATCGCTCTGCGCTATGTGGGTATGCTTCGTCGGTGTCGACAATGTCTGTGAGGATGGTGAGGATTTGGGTGGTGAGGCGGTGGAAATAAGCTATGATGGCGAGCTCGATGCCTGCTTTGCGCTCGTCTGAGTCTTGGCGGCCTGTGAGAGAGGCTATGGAATCGGCGAGGTGCAGGTCGCTGCGGGAGGCAGAGGGTGGTGGTGCGGGCATGGACATGTTTTGGCTGCCTAGGCCGGCGAGGAGGGAGGCGTCGCGGACTGCTTCGTCTTGCTCTTCCGAGTGTAGCTGCTCGCCTGCGCTGGCCCACCACATGAAGCCGTTGTATGCGAGGGCGGCCCAGCTTTGTGGCTCGACAATGGTGTTCATGGCTTCGTCTTGGTCGCCGCGTACGAGTCTGGCCGAGTGGCTGGATGAGAGGCGGACTGCGGAGCGGTCTGATTGAGGAGAGTCGGGGCGACGAACGGACGGCGCTTCGGCTTCAGGCGAATCCGCGGTGGCTAGCTTGACGAGACCTGCGCGGAGAGCGTTGAATCGGCGAAGGTCACGCTGGGTGGCTTTGATGGGAGTACCTCGAGGGCATTCGACAACTGGCCACGCCTTTTCCTTGGCTTCAGATGAGTATTCGGGCGGCATGGTGATGAGCATATCCCAGAGGGTATCCTTCATTGCGAGAATGCTGTCGGTGGTGCAGGCGATCCAGCCCGAGGTAGATTCGTCGCTTTCGGCATCATTGCTGTTTCGTCGTTTGGAGTCCTCGAGGTCTTTGACGAGAAACGGGATATCGTGAACGCCAATGGTAAAGAGAGGGCGGAGACGGTGTGAAGATGCGGGTGTGAGTGAGTCGAGGAGTGAGATGGGGATATTCGAGAGGACGGAAAGGTTGTATACTGTGTTAAGTGAGGTCAGCCGTCAGCCAAGCGTGGTTGAAAGATGGGATGCTGTTTCAAGTAAACATACCAAAGTCACACATTTGGTGAACCGGAGCATGGCAGGAAATGAGAATGCGCTTGCGAAGCAGGGCAGCGCGGTATATGGGAAAGATGAGAGGGCCGAACCTGTCCAGCAGGGCGGCGAGACTCCAAGCAGGGTGATATTTGGAAAGCTGGTGTTCAGGCGGCGCCATAGCATTGGCATCCGAGGCAGAGCGATTTCTTGAATGGCCCTTGCGACCTTGAACTGGAGAGGTAGGGAGGCTGGGAGCTGGCGAGGCATTAAGATTGTGCTTTGGAGCCTGATGCTCATCCCAGTACTTTTCGAGGACGTCTGTATTTCGCGAGCTGTGTCTGGCGACGTTTCTGCAAGCTGTTAGCATATTTGGGCATTGAAAATAAAGAAAAAGGAAAGCTTACGCAGCCATGTCCTTGAGATTCTCGGCATGTCTCCATGCACGACCAAGCCGGCCATAGCTCAAGGGCACCAGGATACCCACGGCCAACATGCGCGCATTGCGCAGCTCCTCCTCCTCGGTAGGTTCGTTGACAAAGGCACTGAGGCCGGCATGATCCGAGTCGTGGACAAAGTAAATCAAGTCGTCAGACACCGTATGTAGGCCCGAAGGTAGCGACTTGTACTCGACGAGGCCCTCGAGCTCGATGCCGTCGACGGCGCGCTTCCAGACAATGGTGTAGCCGGCCTTGACGTCAAAGTTGACGAGGAAGAGGGCGGACAGCGGCGGCAGGGCATCGGAGGGGAGTTGTGAGGACGAAGAGACTGCAGAGACTGCAGCGGCAGAGGAGGAAGAAGGTCGATTATGTCGCGAGGGCGCCATCGTGATAAGCTTCAGTTATATTGTCTTGTTTGTTCTTGATATCGTTTGTATAGCTTGCGGGCGGGGGGCGGACGGTTCAGATTGACGGCATGATATGAGAGCTCGAGGTTACCAGTGGTTGGCAAGGAGAGTAGTGGCGCGCCGTGGAAGAGGCGCAAGGAAACACGGAGGCCCTTGCCAATGCGCCGTGCAAGATGCCGATGTCTGGGACCTTTGAAGGATCAAGATCTCGCGACGAGAGCGGCTTGAATGTTGGATGCCTGAAGCTGGACATACGGCAAAGGGGCCGCCCGGTCTGCCGTCCCGATTGGGGGCCATTTGGAGGTGCAGAGGTGGGCAGAGCGGAAAGGACCGGTACATGGTGCCTCACGTGATGGCATATATGGACAATTTCCTGCATCTGCGTTGGACGAGGGGTTGCGTGTAAGGACATGGACGAGATGATGTATTTTGGGTGGTAGGGGGTATTTTATTCTATTTATAAAACTTTTTGTACTTGATCAAGGCAGAAGAGCGCCAGGAGAAGAGTTATGAGAACCCAAGGCTCACTAAGAAGACCAATATGTGTGATAGCGTTGGCAAGCTGTCAGGCCAGGAAGATGCTCGTAAACAGTTTCAAGCATTACTACAGATAAGCTCATACGCACAGCTTGATCGTATGGACTGTTCTATTTCTGCTTCCATGCAGCTGTATGGAGTTCCCGCAAGGCCATGTCGGCATCTGGAGCCAGACAGGCGCTGTCACAAGCAAATCACGGTAACACAACTGCCTGGCTGTCTGCACATTCTGATCTGGTGCGGTTGACCGGATAATCAGCAGTCAATTAATTAGATCTTGTGTTATTTTTAAACAAGATATCAATCTCGTATTTGTATACTCCTCACCCACTATCTCCCAATATCATCCTAATATCATGTCAATATCAGAAGCCAAACTCCAGCTCACAATTTTTGGCATGTGCAGCCACCCAAACGCACTAGCCCGATTCCGGTGGGGCGGAAAGGCCTTCTGTTCTAGGCAACTCGACCCCCTGTAAGGCCCCATCTTTCATCTTTCAGCGGCCAACCTCCCCAACAATCCTCACCAACAGCCCCCTGTGGAAGCGAGCCTTGAACCCTTCAGCCGCCAAAAGGTCACACCAGCGGGGACCCAATCGCCTACCGCCCCTCCGGCCACGCCGTGCTCCGTCCGCACTCTACCCCGCCGAGCCAGCTTCTTTTCCTTCCGCCTTTTCTGGCATTCCTCGTCTATCCCGACTTTTCTCTCTCTTTGGCCTCATCCACGACCAAAACCACCCGTACCTGGTGCCTGTTCGTCCATCTGCCGTCTGTGGCGTTTCTTCTATTTTGCTTGGGAATTTTGTCTTCTATTCTCTGCCGCATATAGGCTATGGAACGGTCGTGATACCATCCAGAGCTTCCTCTTCAACCTCGCTACGAAAATCCAACCATTCGCTTTTCCCTGCCATTACTACGCCCAACGACGCAACCATGATCTCCAATATTCCCCTCTACCTCGCCAAGTTCCTCGCCGGCTACACTGTGCTAACCGCCGTCCTCTTCATGCTCTCCCGCGCCGTGCCTCTAGCTGGCTTCGTCGCCCGCTCTCTCGCCATCTACATCACCTTTCTCGCCTTCGCCATCTACGGCGTCATCGCCTCCATAACCCTCACCCTCGTCGGCCACCAAAACATTTCCCAATGGACCACTGCCCGCGCATTCCACTACTTGGCCCGCCTCACCACGGGCATCGAATTCGTCGTCGAGGACCCAAACCGCATCCTCCAGACTACCCGCCCCGCCATCTTCCTCGGCAACCACCAGTCAGAGCTCGACGTCCTCATGCTCGGCGCCATGTTCCCCAAGTACTGCAGCGTCACAGCCAAGTCGACGCTCAAGCATATTCCCTTTATTGGCTGGTTCATGTCTCTGAGCGGCAGCATCTTTATCGACCGCGCAAACTCCAAGGATGCCAGGTCTGCCATGCAGGGTGCTGCGTCCGAGATTCAGTCCCGCAAGCAGAGCGTCTACATGTTTCCCGAGGGCACGAGGAGTTATTCCAAGGAGCCGTCGCTGCTTCCCTTTAAAAAGGGCGCCTTCCACCTTGCTGTTCAGGCTGGTGTGCCTATTGTGCCTGTTGTTGTCGCAAACTACAGCCATGTCCTCTACATCAAGGACAAGGTCTTTAACTCGGGCAAGATTCCTGTCAAGGGTATGTCACAAAAAAATTTCATTCCTCGGTTTCTTAATTCCTGCTAAACTGTTACCTTTTTTTTGCAGTTCTCGACCCTATCCCTACCAAGGGCCTCACCGCTGCCGACGTCGATGAACTCACCCGCTCCACCAGAGAACTGATGCTCAAGGAACTCATCAGCCTTACCGCCAAAGCCCGCGGATCCCCCATGGCTATGCCTGCTGCTTCTGGAAAGGCAGACACTGCTACCAGCTCTGCTGTCGAAGCAAGATAGGCTCACAGACAAAAGAAATCTGCCATGACCGGGATGCCAAGATTGAGAAGAGTGGTCATTGGAATTGCTTCGATAAAATGACCACAAGGGGGACGATGAAGAAAGTACAAAAGACACATATATGCACATACACTTCATTTTTTTTATAGATGTAGAAGACGCTTGGGGACTGTTTGATCGTTTTTCCTAGGCTTTTGTTTGAGACGTTGGCATTGTTGGTTGATACCCCATAGAACAGAGGAATATACACTGTTATATAAACTCACGAGCTTGTGCAGTTTTACATCATACTTTTTATTGTACACGTAAAATATGTATGTACACCTTTTCCTCTTGACAAGAGGAAGCAAAAGAAAAAAAAGAAAAGAGCCATGCGAACCAGTAGTCTCACGACGCCCTTTACCGTCTCATACAATATAATAACGCCTCTGCCTTCCAATAACCCTCACGCCTATGGCACACGGCTATTCGTTCAGTGCTTGGAGTGCCTGCGTCAGAGGTACAACCCGCAAACTCCGTCCACGCTTCAAGCCCGCATAAGTGTTGGTCACTGTCGGGCTGCGCGAGTCTTCCCATTTGCGAAACACTCGCTTCAGATCTCGCGGGATACCCTCCAACACAATCGTCGACACAGGCACAAACGGTCGATCCTCCATGCTGGCAGATAGGATCGCATACTCTTGCGCAAAATCGAGTGCGTTGCGGAATGACGAGTACTGCGATTGTGCTCCCGACCCGACAACAATGTACATTTCGAAAAAGGCGTCGAGAACGTAAATCTTCATTGGCGACAAATCAACCTGGCTAAAAGGACTGATTTCTGTAATCTGCACGAAATGTTAGCAAAATCCTTGCACAATCCTTGCACAACCAAATCAACCGTCTACTCACCTGTCGTCGAGAATCCGCATCAGAGCAAAACAGTCGGCTGCAGTATCTGCCATAAGTGGGCTTCAATCGCCAGTGATCAGCTGAATGCGGCTTCGACCCGCCATCAAACAGTTCCCAAAACGACGCCGGCTCATTACCCTCTTCGACCTCCATCAGCTCGCCTGTGATCGACATCTCCATGCCGACAAGCTTGGCAGCACTTAGTTCATCTACGTCACTGCCCTTGCCCTTCCACAGAAAGCATTTTCCGCCAGCCGAAATGAGATACACAAAGCCCGCACAGAGACTTGTTGTGGCAATATCCACCTCATCAAAGGCCACCTGGTCGAGGAACCGCCGTCCGCAAAGCATCTGCGGAGCAAGCGAGTCATACTTGTCGCTGGAGCCGCGCCTAACGATAATGACCCCTCCAAGCGCTTGAAGGAATTCTGTCGTCTCCTTGCCTTGATAAAGTTTGATCAACTGCCCGCCAACAGCCTTGGCTTCGCGTTGAGCAAAGATCTGGGCGTCCTGGACCGTTGCCTCTGGTACTTCATCGCCAACCCAGAAGTAAAGCTCAACCAATTTCTTGCCAGTGGCACTGGTAAACTGATGCGCACACACGTACATTTCCTCTTCAAATAAACACCTCTCATTCTGAGCTGCGATAGGTACCTTCTTCCCGTCTCCAGTAAGGCGATACATTTGAACCTCAGAGGTTTGGATTTTAGCCCCTTCCTCTGAGCGGCTCGTCAGGACTTCAGCTGTGTCTGCCTTGTATTCCTTTCTAGGCCGTGCCGGGCCGAAAAAGTCTTTCAACAGTACGCTAATCTCGCTCGGCTGTTTCGTCGGCGATGGCATGGGCGATCCGGGTGCGGAAGCCCCCGCAGAACCTGCACTAGAGGCAGGACGTCCGCTTCTCGACATTGGCCGGGGTGAGCCTACTTGAGGCCTTGGTCCATGGAGTGAAGAGCGTGGCGATGGAGATCTGATTGAACCAAAGTTTCTCGAGGGCATTGCTCGCGTGGGCGAGTTGAATTGGGGTTCTTGCTGCGTAGGAGGCGTCGTCCTGTTGCTAGAGGTTGTAGCATTGCCGGGTCTCCCGGACGCTGAGCTGGCGGGTGACTTGGCTGGGACAGCCGCGACAGCTTGGGGAGATTTGACCGAAGCATCTGGAGATTTGGCCGAAGTGGTCGGAGATGGCGCAGAAGATGCTTGAATGGGAGGCTTGACTTCAGCAGAGTATTTTGTTTGAGCCGTTCGTGTGTCAGCGGCCGCAATTTGTGTTTCTTGTTGCCTGCTTGGCTTTGAGCCGTCTTCATCCAAGAACTTCGACCTGCGTTTCACGTCCAGCTTCTTCGGCGGGCTTTGCGGGGGGTCAACATTGTCAGACGCAGCGGCAGGCGGGCTGCTCGCCAGAGGCGTTTTGGGCGACGGCTTGTCCTTGGTAGCTGCCCTCGCGGCAACCTGCTCCTGAACAGACAAAGACCCTGGTGTTTTGTTCGTGGCCTGCTGAGCCTTGGCGTCTTCCTTTGCGTCATATTTGGCAGTAGCGGACTCTTTGAAGGGCTGGCTTGTCTCCGGGGCTTGCTGAGCAAGAGGCCCGGGCTCGCCTGCATCTTTCGAAGCTACCGCGCCAGTTGGTGCCTTGCGTCGGGGACCTCGAGCTCGATTCTTAGTCATGTGCGTTAGCTGGGGCCCAGGTGCAGATGGTTCCGCTGCTGCGGTGCGCCCAGATCCTGAGCTAGCGCCTTCGGGAGCGGAATCTTCTGAACCTTTACGGCCGTTAGCTGCCATTGGCGGCGGTCCTCGAGCCAGCATGTTTGCTAGACCGGGATTGAAGCGGTCTGCCAATTTGCCAGCGCCCGGACGAGCTGCATTGAGCTTGGATGGCGCACTTGTCTCAGTTTTGAGAGTTGGCGTTGCAACATTCTTTATAGCAGTTCGCTCAGTTGGTTCGGTAGAAACGCGTCGGATTTGCTCTGGCGAAGGGCTTTTTGCTGCCGCTTGAGTTGCGCTCGAAGAAGCCCCAGGGCCGCTTGGCTCTCGTTTAGGCGCAGGAACTGGTTTAGTAGCTTCGGACTTTTCAGTAGCTGTGCTAGTTCCACTTCTCAGTGCCGTTGGGTTGCCCAACTCGGCTCTTTTTGCCAACCCTTCCGGCACTGGTGACTTGGTTGCAGACGGATCATTTCGTACAACACCCTTGCCGGCGGCTTGAGTCTGTTTGAATCCTTCCCTCTTCTTGAGGATGGCATCTTTGAATTCATCCCTGCGTTCCGTCCTTTGCGGGCCACCTGTGACATTAAGCCCGGCTTTGCCACGTAGAATGTTATCCTTGAGCTCATCCGGGGCTACGTAATTCTGCGTTTTTGTCCGTCGCAGGTTGCCGAGTGCATTTCGAAACTCAGGCTCTTCGGCTTGTTTGGGACCGGAATCACCTGGTCGTTGCCTCAAATTGGTGCGGAAATCATTCTCCGGCGAGGTCGCTGGCTTTGGCTTCTGCGCGGGTTGCATTGTCTCGTCCTTTGCAGGCTGCATCATTTCTGGCTCAATGTCCTTGGTGATATTGGGTTTCGGTTTCAGCGGGGGCGGGCTGGACACTGGTTCAGGCTTCCCAACCTCAGATATTTGCTCCTCGGGTGGCTGCTGAGCTTTTTCAGGAGGCGCATCTTCAGAGCCGACCAGCTGAGCAGAAATACTTGGTTTCAATCCATGACCAAACTGTGTGCGGCTGCCCCTCTGAGGCGGTGAGTAGATCCCTCCCATGCCGGTAGTATTCGGCTTAGCACCTCCGTCGAATGGCGTAGACCTCATAAGACCACCGATGCTAACGTCGTGCTTGTGTGGTGACCCCGGGCGACTTCCTTGACTGCTGGGACTGGCCATCTTGCTCTTGTTTAGTTCAGTCATCCAGTCAGGTTGAGACGGCTGGTGTCTTGGCTGGGGTTTTGGTGACTCTGGCCGGTTAAGAGCACTCTCCAACCAGCTGGACTTGGTTGGACTCCATCGTCTGGAATCCATCGTTTTAGAGGGGCTAGTAGGAAGCTTGCCATCGGCGCTCTCTCGTTTCTGGGTGTCGCCCGGCGCATTGTCTGGCGAAGTTTCTGTGTCTACTTTGAGACCACTTCGTGACGTCGGTCTGCTCGAGTCTGGTGTAGATGACTCTTCACGTAATGTTCCCCGGGGCCGGGGGCTCGAGCGAGAAGGGTCTCTTTTATGGCTACCAATGTTTGCAGAAACGGAGTCGGCACGGTTCAGGCCTGGAGGGCTGGTAACGCTCCAACGCTTGACACTGTCGCTCCTTTTCATCATGGCGCTCTGGACAAAGCCACCCAAGCCTTTGGTGGGCGAGCCGGACCGCATTGGAGAGCCTCTACCGCTGGCAGGGTCAGCCGAACCTTCGGCGGGTGATGTTTCGTTTGTAGGGTACTCAAATCGCGGTGGATTGAGCGAAACAGGGGAGGCTAAGCGATTTTCGGTAGGGCTGGTAACTTCAGCATTTGTAGAGGAGCGCTGGTTTGGCGTATCGGCAGACATGCCAGGGAGTTGAGACCTGACAGATGCCATATCCATTGTATCGCTGTCTTCGACTTGATTTTTTCGAAAGGCGGCAGCGCCCTGTCCCCTGTCGGTCTGACGAAACCAAGAAGGGTCTTTCAATCCAAGAGTCTTTGCAATATCCTCTCTGGACATTGTCTGCTCGTCCCCGGCATCCTGCTGACCTCGAGACTGCGTGGCTGACATGCGTTGAGAGGCGTTTTGGGTAGCCATCATGCTCAGCGGTCGGGCATTGCCTCGGGAAGCAGGACGTTTCTGCCAGGAGAGGCCAGAATTTCTCGAGCCCGGATTGGGAGCGGCGGTTTTGGACTCGGATTCGCCGTGATGCGCAGGGGCCTCGTTTTCTTTGGTTGACGAATTCGAATATGTCATGGCAGAGCTCGTATCCAGGTCGGCGGACGACTCTCGTGACTCGTTTAGAATCCGGTTCGGCGACTCGAGCCTCACAGAGTCGGGACGCTGGAAACTGCGTACATTTGATGACCGCGGCGAGGGGGTGTTTGTAGGAGACTTTTGAGGCGAAATAGATCGAGCTCGTTCTGGAGAAGCGTGGCGTGTCAGTGACTAGAAGTTCGATGCTATAGTACAGTACCAACGAAAAAGGTGTTATCGCATTTTCCACACTGCCGTCGCCGTGCTTGTGCAACAGGTGCAAACGGGGACGAGCAGCTGTCTGCCCGCAGCGGTGCTAAATGGGGCAGAGAGTCGAGTCGAGTCGTCTGCCAGCTGGCAAGCAAATGAAAGCAATTTGGGGCGGCCAGGTCGGCCAACGGAAAGGTAGGGCCAAAGCTTCTCATCCTCCATCCCCCAACACCATGACATGCGTAGATAATGCAATCAAAAACGAAAAGCTTACCTTCTCGTCTAGCCTGGCGCTCTCGCTTCGCAGCAAGAAACTCTTCCCTCTCACGGGCTCGAACCTCGTCGTCTTCGATCTGCCTGTCGCGCAGGCGGCCGACCTGCTCGAGAAACTGTGATACCTCGTCGGACATGATTGTTTATGCGCAAGCGGAGATGGCCCGCTTTGCTGTGTTTCCCGTTGCTATGTCGTCTCTTGCTCCTCGTGTCTGCACTACAGCTGCACGGGTGACATGGCAATGCCTCCAGAGGGAAGAATAGAACGTGATGGGCGAAGAGCAGAATTGAGCCAAGCTTTCCCCCGGTACTTTGATGGTTGTCTACCTTGTTGTTACTCTGGATTGTTTGGCAAGGGCGGCAGCGACGGGCGGGGGGTCACAAAGCGGATCTTGTCGCAGACTGGGTACAAGTTAGACACACTGCTTACAGCCTACCTTAGGTCCCGCCATGCTGGAAAGCTCTACGAGTACTCGTAATGCTGTTGCGCGGGACTTTATTTTTAGCGCGTTTTTTCTCTCTGTCAACTGTGGCAGTCGGGCTACCCGCTATGACCAGGTACATTCTCGTTATGGCTTGAACGTTTTACCTTGCAAATTGACACCATGCAAGGGATGCCCGGCTTTAGGCCTCGATATCTGGCCGGGATGTTTCATGCATTCCAGCTCCCCTGAAAAGTACTGTATTACAGGTGCCTACCGCATCAGGATGCATCAATTTTGGGCTTTTACTCTTCTTGTTCTTTTTTCCCCTTCACTGCCAAATACAAGCAACTTCAAAGTAGCATCTGTTAGCCTTGCACATCGGAGGGGCTTTGTTTACATGGCGTTTCTTGTTTTGGCCGCGCGGAGCCACAGCGACCACACGCGTCGGCGAATCAACCGCCGTCATAGCGACCATCGTCTTTGGTGCACGGTAACCTCGTGCAAGCCCGGGTCGTCTACCATCTACTATTGGCCTATTTTTGCAAACTGTCCACCCTTCTCCAATGGTGGGGAACTGTAGCCGATGATACTGTTTATGTCTTTCTATCTTTGTGGCTTGCATAAATATCGTATTGCTACAGCCGATGTCGTACTGACGTAGGTCTCTCTCGCTTAACTGACACAGACTCCGATGCGTTTCCGTTGACTTATTATATTTGGTGAAAAGCTCGCAACCATGATTATACTGTATGTTGTCTTGTATCAGTACAGAAAAAGCCTCTTCTTAGCATCCTCCACCACCCACGCAAGACCTTCCTTCAAATTCGTCCCAGTCATGGCACTACACCGTAATATATGCCACTGATGCGTTCGTATTTCCTTCAAGCGCAAGCCCTGCACCGATTTTCTCAATTAGCTCTTTGCCCGGCCCGCGGAACCAAAAAAAGTGTATCATGTTTGCCTTACATTTAGAATCTCATTTTCTGTCATGCAGCCCTCTACATCCGTCTTGTTTGCGAATATCAGCAGGCTCGCACCCGCCAATCGCTACCCCATCCATCAGCCACATTCAAAACATTCAAACGCAAAACCTCGCAGCAATAATAAAAGCTGTACGCACCTCTTCCTGTAGTAAGCCATGTAGCTCTTGCCGACAATCCTCAATTCGTAGTCGATCTGTTGAATCGACGACCCAGATCAAAGCATCCGTCTTTTCAAAGTAATTGCGCCAATATGACCGCAGCGTCTTTTGTCCGCCGACATCCCCTGCGCTCCAATTAGCATAGAATTCACGACAATTCCGGTTTTGAAGGAAGTAAAAATTATACAAATATTTAGTTTATACCTGCAGCGCGAGTGCCCCTAGTCAGCAAAATGTTTCTCTTCCGTGACCGCAAAGACACAGCGCCCACTCACCCGTCATAGTCAATCGTCTTGATAATAAAGCCCAGCGTCGGACTGACGGTATTGACGTCCTCGCCCAGAATCCTTTTCACAATCGTCGTCTTTCCAGCGTTATCGAGGCCACTGCAACCCGATAGGATGTTAATTGGGCTATAGTGCCCGGGAGGTAGAATGGAGAGCTGCCAAACGTACAGCATCAGGATGCGCATCTCCTTGTCCTTGAGACGAGCTTTGCGGAGGATCGACAGCATTGCGGCGCCGCGGGTTTACTTTCGTATATTGACCGTTCAAGAAATAAGATTTGTTGATTATTGAGTCATTTGGGCGTTGAGAAGTCTCGAAGTGCTCTTACAATTCTGCTTAGGCAGCGTCATGTTGAAGGAGGAGCTTCGAATTCTGGTGCCTGTTTGCCCCACGTGATGGATGCAGACGAGGCGACACAAGCAAGGCGACATGACTCCTTAAATGAACAGAGCCCAAAAAAAAAAAAAGGAAAAAAAGAAAGGGAAGAGATTAATACATTGACGCTAATTCAACTTTTACCAAAATAAAAATCATTTGTCATGTTCTTCCAGCTTTGCAAACTTTCAAAATCGCAATATTTCCAGCAACATCCCTAGTCCCCTACACAACTTTTTAGATCCTGACCACATTCACCGCTGCCGAAGCAGCAGTTTATTCTCGGAGCTAACTAAACACACAGCCTTTGAGACCACTACACGCAATCAAGGTAGCCTATTTCAAGATCGTAAAGCCTAACGAAGGTTCGAAGTGGACTGAACGTTCAATTCCCAGATAATCATGTCGTGCCAGACAGTTACACAGTCCAACACTTCCTTCTTCGCGCAAGAGAGACGGCCCACCTGCTCAAAACCGAACCGTTCAAGCCACTCTTTGTGGAAAGAATGAGATTTTAACTCGTTATCCTGAAATGTCTCGATGTAGATGGCTTTGTACTGGCGAGCATTGTTGGCTGCTGGGTATTCGTAGATTTGCCTAGGATCGTCGCAGAGCCACTGAAAGTCGACTTGGCTCCTATGGTATGGAGCAGTTGACAGCAGGACACGATCCAGGAGCGCCGAACCGATTTTTTTATTACGAGACTTAGGATGAACCACTACCGTGGCGTACCCGAAGTATTTTGTTGAATCGTCAGCGAGGAGCAGGTTCGGTGGTGTGGAGTCGACGTATGCAAACCCAACAATAGGAGCGCGACCAATTCCATTCGAAATTTCTTGTGACCAATTAACGTACTTAGCAAACGCAGTGTCTGAATGTGCTGGCCACTTTGTGCGATCTAGGAGTTCGTCTTCGGGGAGGGTTGCAACAATAAATGGACGCAGCTCTTTGTTGCAACGGTTAAGGATGCCGCGTAATTTTGATTTATGGATAACCTGGTTATTATTGCCCGTTTGAAGTTGTACTTCCACGTTTGCAATATCCAGGATACCCTTAATATCTGACTGCTGCACCGGTCGAATGACGACATCAGCCCGGGGAAAGCTGGAAGAGTTCTCCAGGAGCTCATTCGAATATCCAGCCTGATTAAGTGCTGTCTCTTGAAGAAGTTTTTGGGTGGCCTGCACAAGGAGGTGGGAGCACCAGTCATTCTTTAAGCAGTGTTTGTCCATGGGATGCTCCATGGTTTCTGGGTACTGCACAGGCGAAAGAAGCTCACCGCTGACGGCTGAACTTCCGGGTGAAGTAATCGTTTGGTTGGATGACTCCAAGTTTGTGATTGCAATGTTTCGGGCTTCGTTGGCCGGCGAGTCTTCGACAGCCTGAGAAGACACTGCTGCGTCTCTTGCTTCAAGGGGGCGACCCTGCGTGGAAGTATTTTCCAAACTGGACGTTATTTCTGATGTTTTATGTGGAATCTTTTCATGGCCATTTTGCAGCTCCTCGGTCTGCTTGCAGGTGCGGTGAGAACCACGACTAGGCAATTTTTCGACCGGGTTGTCACGTAGATAAACATCACCATTTTCTGGAAAAGGTTGTCAGTTAAAAGGGCAGAGAAGGGTGAAGATTGATTGTACCATAATGAGCTGCAATACCCTCCGAGGCGCGTTTCCCCCAATCTGCTACGCTAGTGTTCTCTGACGCCAGCTCCGAGGCATTAGCGCCTGGATCAGTAGGCAGTTCACAGACAGTTTCTCCAGCCAGAAGCCATCGGTAAACATGGTGATATTTCTTGCTTACGGCACCGCCAGGAGGTACGTTCAAGTTTCCCCAGATTGGAGTTGTTGATGACATGGCTTTTGTCGACATGTAGAGCGCTTGAATCTCCGACAGTAGAAAGGAATGTTGACTCGGGGAAACGGAAAAGAGGTTGTAAAAAGAAAAGTACAAATGACCAAAGGGCGTTTGAGAGAATTGAACCTGAAGTGAAAAGACCCTGCCAGCTGCAAATGCACGATCACTCCATGTTTGACAGCTGACAACCTACCGGTCGGGCACTGCAAACGAACTCGTGCCATACTTTCTTACCAGATCCTCTTATTAGTCCAGCTTGGATCATGACGCATTAAGAAGACTAGTTTAGGAATAATGATTGCTCACATCGTCAGCCAAACACTGGATTTTGTTGAGACTTCCCGATTCAAGAGCATCATTAGTCCGGGATATTGTTTAACGGCCGCGTGGCCTAATGGCTAAGGCGCTAGATTTCGGTTGTTATAATCACGGAACTCTCTAGAGATTCCAGGTTCGACTCCTGGCGTGGTCGGTAGATGTTTGCGTCTTTTTGTTTCCTTTTTGTTTCCGGAATGATTTTCCAGCTCTGAACTAAACTTTCTATGCGGTCAGCAGCGCACCGCCCTATGCATTAGGTATTTGTGTAGTTTGCCATATACTTCCTTCCAACTCGTATGCTGGATAAAGTGTTGCCTGAGACGGCAATTTCGACTGCTCCCAATATCTCACCGAGCAGACAAGATACATTACTGTAAAACCATAGACATAGACCGCAATGCGAAATTTTTTTGCGATGGAGCTTTTGCTGTCGAAGCGGTTACGCGGCGTTGCGGGGATGTAAATTTTCTCTATTGTCTACCTTGTACCTGTCTAAAACGAGAAAAGGAAGAAAACGGGAACAAAAACATTGGACGCGATAAAATCCCCCCCACCACGGGAGATTTTGGCCTTGTCCATGACATCCTGTGCAATACACCAATATTCCGTTTCGTTGTACCTTGAAATTAAGAGTTGAATAGCGTGCGTGGTGTTGCTTGCTAGCAATACACCATTACTTGGAGCCAGATGTGGAGTACGGAACGAGCCATACGAACCCAGCGCATTGACGAGCGATCTCCATCTGGATTGAAATGCTTTGGACGACAAACTGGGATGCTCTAGAGTGGCTGGTGCGGTTCATAGCTGAGAGCTCCGATTTGTCTGTCATTCTGGCAATCTTATGTGTCGAATCGCCACAGATATAACCGACAAGAATGTCCGCCTCCTCATAATGTCGAAGACGCTGAGGAAGTTGCTTGAGCGTCGTAATATGAAGCTCCGTATTTCGTGAATTCCATATGAGCTCCCTCCAGTCCTCGTCGAAAATCTCCCGTGGCGTGGAAACAAGAGGGCTTGGAATGGCGATGTGAAGCACTGCAGCCTTGGAAGGAGGGACGCGTTCTTCGACGTAACGGGCGTACAGAACCGCTACATCATGGTGTTTCGTGAGATACAAGTACGTGCTCTTTTCTGGATGAAAATCTGTTGGTGCTTGCGAATGCAACGCGCCAATCCTGATGGTACCATCGTGAGCCTTGCATTGTTCGAGACGAGCCTCTGCGCCTCCTTTGTAAAACATTGTGCGGCCAGCGACTTGCAGTGGTGCGTTAACAGAAGTCACCACCGGAATTGGCTGGTTCGAAGCATCGGAATGACGCTGGCCTCCAGGTTGGATTGCTCTTTGGGGTCGAGCCGTGTCGTCGGGCGACTGAACGCGGGAGATGTGCTGAGAGCGCTTCTTTTCCATCCGTTTGGACAGAGATTTGAGGTAGTAGAAGGCCTCGTTGACGCTATCGATAGCCCAATAACAAGCACACTGTGTGAGGCGGATAGTGTTGAATTCGGGGTTGAGGATTCGCTGTCTCAGATCCTCACAGATGCCCATCGACTGGAGTGCAGCATCCCAGTCATCGGTGGAATCAACAGTGTCCAGTTCCCGACCCTTTTGCTTAATATAATAGATAGCATCGTCAACTACCCAGTCGTCACGGCTGCTACGAGCGAGCCATGCCTGCCAGATTTCACGAGCGACGTTGTCAGCAAGTCCAGCGAACAGCAAAAACTGAAGGGAGTTGAGATCGTCCGGAACTTCAACAGACTCGTCAGAAGAGGAGGTAGAGCTTGAATATGACGCAACAGAGACGTTTCGAAAGCCATAACCACGTTTCGCAGCAGGCAGGTCCGCGACCATATCGAGCGATGCTTGAGAGAAAGTTCTCGTTGTCATCTTTGGCGCACAACGTGATGTACGAAGCAGAAGTGTAGAGTCGAAACAGCGCGGAAAAAGTAAAAAGAATGGAGGGTGAAAAAGAAGAAAAAGAAGAACCGAAAGTCTGTAATCACTTCTGAGGCCCGCAAACCTTTCTAGAAAATGGCTTGGTCATGATGGAAAGTTCGACGACAAACTTTTATTTTAATTTATTTTCACTTTCACCTCGTAGCATTCACATATGCTGGCCCACACATGGTAAGTCTGCTTGACTGCGCCACTGTCAAATGTAGAAATAGCCTGTTCGAACGCTATTTTTCTGAAGCAAATGGTACATGTGAGTTCATCATTGCTCAGACTTGGCGTGGTGAACAATAGACATTCACCTGGGTCAGCGCGCAAACGGCTAAGCGGGTAAAGGTTCCACTTCTGCGCCCTAGACCAGATAGGTTTACTAGCACAACACGAAGCGCGCCAGTCAAGGAATCGAGGTTCATTTAGTGTATTCAAAGTGCCTTGCTTGAATCTAACTGGTTGAGACTAATTCGCCCCTTTTATACACGTAGTTTGGTGTAGGCGCTAGGGCAATTTGGCTGGCGCCACTGCTTAGTAACAAAGGGAAGCTATCTAATCTATATTGCGTTGCAATATTTACTCGGTATTGAGCCGACATCGGGTGGAACGGTTACTATCGTCGATTGGCGGCACAATTTATCTTGACCGCCCGCAACCCCAATTGCGAGTCGCACAGTCAGCGGAGGACTCTAGATCTTGGGTTATTCACCCTTTGCCATTCGCCTGACGGTCTCTCCAGTGCAGCTTTCTTTGCCTTGTAGCGGCTTGCGACAAAGAAAGACGCAACATGTCTGCCTCACTTCCTGGTCATCGCGAACTGCCTCGCTCGCAGTTTGACCTGACGACGTATTGGGGCAGAGTGCGCCATGCCACGACACTTACGGACCCCAGGTATGCTCCAATTTGCTACTGCAATTGTGATGCGATCATGATGGTGCTAACGACGTGTTTCGCCTGTAGCACTCTATTCGCTGGATCTTCCGGGCTCGAGAAGGCGAAGCAGCTCGTCACGGATTACAAGACTGGCAAGACTGACACCTTGTCGCCGGAGCTATGGAAGGCCAAGAAGATTGTAGACTCGACGCTTCACCCCGGTACGTTTTTTGTTTTTGCAGATATTTGAGAAACAGGCGCACACAACGTCAAGCCGGAAACTGACAAAGTGCTGCAGACACTGGCGAACCCGTCTTCCTCCCGTTCCGCATGTCCTCGTTTGTCCTCTCGAACCTCGTCGTCACGGCCGGTATGCTCCAGCCCGGTCTGGGAACGATTGGCACAGTAGGCTGGCAAATTGCCAACCAGTCGCTTAACGTGGCCATCAACAGCTCCAACGCAAACAAGTCCTCGCCCATGACGACTGCAACACTCGCCAAGTCGTACAGTATTGCCGTTGCTGCTTCGTGTTCGGTTGCTTTGGGACTTAATGCGCTGGTACCCCGACTTAAAGTAGCGCCGTCGACGAGGAATATCTTGAAGCGTCTGGTCCCCTTTGCGGCTGTGGCCAGTGCCGGTGCGCTCAACGCCTATATTATGCGCCGTGGCGAGATTCTCACTGGCATTGATGTCCGACCCGTCATCTCGGACGCGGAAAAGAAGAAGATGCTTGAAGAGGGCAAGTCGGAGCGAGATATCCCGTCGCTGGGCAGGTCCCAAAAGGCTGCCAAGCTTGCTGTGTACGAGACGGCGGCGAGTCGAGTGTTCAACAACAGTCCGATCATGATTATCCCTGCCCTGGTGCTGTACCACATCCAGACGAAGCAGGCGTGGTATAAGAGGCTGATGGAGCGGGAATGGGTCAAGACTCGCCCGAGGGTTTCCATGATGATTCCTATTGGGTTGAATTTGGGTCTGATTACGGCTATCTCATACATGGCTCTTCCTTTGGCTCTTGGCGTCTTCCCCCAGCAGCAGGAGATTGATGCCGATCACCTCGAGGCCGAATTCCATGGTAAGGGAGGCGATGGTGGCAAAGTGTGGTTCAATCGTGGTCTGTAAAGACAGCTAGAGAAGCATAGCATTAGAATTGGGGACGTGTTGAAGGCGGGAAACATATAGAAGAAGCCCCGATTTCAAGTTGGGGGGGAGATGTACCTTTTGTCATTTCAAAAGTTTAATTTCTAGACTAAAAATATACAGGACCATACTCTGGATTGATATAATCTGCTCTTAGCAGCCATTGGCAATGTTTCTCGTTCGGCTGATGGTACGATGTAAGCGGCAAGAAATGTGTTCGCTTGGCCCAGCACGGGAGTGGCGTAAAAGTGCAGAGATGCAGAGCACAACGGGAGATGTGATTCGTTTGTAAGTAGACCGCGGAAAACAGACACGAACCTCTCGGCTATCCCGCGTAGTTAGTCTTTGGTATATGCTTACCTTTTGCAGTCCGCCACGGGGTTTGGCAGAGCAGCACGTACTAGCACGCAGCCAGTTTACATATCTAGATTATACATCTCCGCGTCGCTAGACCGTGAGTGTTATACTCGTGCATGGAGTTATCAACCAGCGAGCCATCTCGCCATGGTGACCAGGACTCTAGAAAGCCATGCCAAGGCCATGTTGCTGGAGCGCTAATTATAAAACGGGCAGGCACAACGGACAGATGGGCTTGTCCGCCAATAATGCAAGGGTTCTTGTTCGGTTGCATGCAAATGTGATGCAGGACGAGAGTGTGTGTGTGTGGCGAATGGAAAGCGGGGGGAAGCGCCTTGCGTCCTTTTTTCTTTTTGGTGGCGCATTGTTCATGATTTACAAGTTGCTTCAAATCATGAGTGAGCGTGTATTTGATTACGTAGCGAGTAATAAAGAGAGTGCAATCCTGTGGCCTCGAATCGACAGAGGAGCGGTGACATGGTGCCAAAGCTTGTCTGAGAACAAGGTTGCAGTGCTGCTGTAAACGGAGCGGAGGAGGCGAATGACGGCAGTTGCGGCACGGCGATGCTTAATAACGCTGCTAAGAGGGACGGGAATGTGAAGATCTGTGCTGTGCTCCCTTTTTTTTCGGGGCTAAATCATGAGCCAAGATTTACTCGTAGACCTTGCAGCGATGGCGAGAGGACGAGCCACTTTTGAATGGGTGCAACAATTCATGATTTAAAGAGCTGAGATGCGTCTTTGTGAAGAAATTATACAAAAGCCAAAGGCGGACTTGGATGCATAATACTATATGCACGTAAATGGCAAGTACGACGTATAGTAGGACCACATTAATAATGGTGGCCAGATAGAGAAAGGCGCACAGAGGTAGGTACAACTTGTGGCCATGGAGGACCGGAGTTTGCTGATGTGCGGTGTGTGATGTGTGCACATGGAGCCCCTGCACTCATACTTCTCCAGAGTTTATTACTGCTACTTGAGGCTGTTGATGCTGCACATTTGTTTTTTATGCATGCACAAGGGATTGCCGCAGCGCTTCGCAATGAACCAAAATGCCATCCATAAAGTCATACAAAAGTTTCATATGTCTTAAAAAAAAAGAAAAGCAAAAAGCCAGTCAAAGATTAGTACGCTCACTCACTCAAAGCCACCAAGACCCTCGCATCTACAGTAAGTTTAAAACTGCAAAGCCTGCAGTGGACAGGGCCGTCTCGCGTCGGGGGTTGGGTTACATGCATCAATCACCATGACCGAAGAAAGCGGGCGGCCCGCAAGTCTGCAGAAGAGACGGCTGCCCCACCACACTAAGCGCAGCCCACAGGGCCATTCCGCGCCATCCATGTGTGGAGTGCATCGCCTCTGCGTGAAGACCCCTGCTGACGGCGTTTGTTGAGGGTGAATTATTACTGCCAGAAAACATGTGCAAAAAAAAGGAGTCATTCGTGTTGGAAATAGACGGCAAAAAAAAAAAAAAAAAAAAAAAAAAAAAAGAGGCCGAAAAACACAGATAGGCCTATTCGTTAGACATGTGCTCACATTAAACCGCGCAGCGTCTCCAATTTTTCCTCGTCACGGCGAAACTATGAGCGAGAGAAGAGCACTTCTCGCCCTGGTAGCGGTAGCGTTGCATGCTAGTGGCGGCGGGGGAGTTCATGTGGTGTGGTAAAGGTGTTCAGGTGCGCCTCGAAGAGACAATTGCAGGCAAAATACTCGGTACCAGTGTTTGTTGTTTAGGCAGGTCGAAAGTAGGAGAGACGGGAGAAGAGAGTTTTATTATTAGCAGGTGCAGTACCTGGTAGTGTGTCAAGGATGGTCAGATATACAGACAGACAGACAGACAGTACGGTAATAGGTTAGTAGTAGTCATTAAACAAACAGACGTTCCGTTATCCCCGGCGGTTTTGGATCTCGCCACGATGCAAGTGATTCTTCTTTCAACTACGACTTCTACACTTCGTCCATATTCCCCCCAGCTCTCGCCTTTTTCTTCACTTCACGCCAGCATGACGACAATGATCCAGTTTTCAACCGCCCAATCCTTCTTCTAGCTCTCCCAAGAGCCCAGCAGAGCCCACTGCAACAGTGTCCACCAGGATAACGATCATCTGCTGACGGTGTACGAGTAGGAGTAGGAGTAGGGTTGACCGTGCCTCGTCTGGGCATATTCTTCCATCACGAGTTATTATCTGGTTGGAATCCAACCGACGCAATCCGACTCGCCTACTAAGACGGGAACTATACAGCCCGGGACAACTGGTCCTATGATTCCTAGGAATAAACAATATCCCAATTCCAACTGCGTCGCTACTCTCGTCTCCGTCAAAAGGCTAAACAAACACTCCCTCCACGGGTGCAGTAGCACGCCTCTTTTCTTTGGTGGCGCTGCTCGGCACGGTACCACCGCTGCCCACTCCTCCCTCCATCCTGCGTTAGGCTGCGTTATTACGGTGCGGTGCAGTGCAGTGTAGTGCAGTGCAGTGCACCAGCGTGCGCTCCAACACTCGTCGCCGCCGCTTGTGGTTCCGGGGCCCTGTCTGCAGTGTCAGCAAGGAACGCCGGCGAGCCGGAAGTCCAGTCCAGCCCAGGAAAGCAGAATCCGCCTCAGATCCCACGTCGACAATTTCTCGACTCGACAGCCTGGCTTGAATTTTTGCTTCCTTCACATTTTACCCTCCTATATTGGTTCCCTTTCTCCATCCCCTTTCGTCTGCGTCAAACTCTTCTTCTGGCTGCCTGGGCGGCACATCTTTCTCGCCGGGCATGTCGACGCCTACGACTGCCATAGCGGCCGCTGTCCCTCACTACCTCCCGCACCAGAATCAGCACCCGCACCCGCACCCGCACCCGCCGCACACCTCGCAGCACCACGACGCATCAGGCCCGTCAGGGCAGCACCACCAGACGGGCCTCCAGTACGACTACGACTACCGCTCACCTTACTCGCACCACCAATTACCGCTGCAAAACCCTCTGCCGCAGCAACCACACCAACCCTACGATTACGAGTACCCCGACTACAGCATCCTTCACCAACCGCCCTCGACATCGTCGCCGTCATCGCTGTCGTTTCACGCAAACGTCGCTGCACATAATTTTGCGAATTCCTCCCCCTCGACGTCTCTTTTCCCGCTATATCTGCCTCACAACCTGGCCAACCCAGCTCTGTCGTCCTCCGATGGCGTAACCCAAGACCAACTACCGCCGTGTCCCCCTCCCCACGCCTACTTTCAACCGCCACCGGCCGGCCACAACAACAATATCCCTGCCGCCTTGTCGGCTTCCTATCAAGCCCAAGCCCATCAGACTCAGAATCCCCAGCAGGCCCATCACGACGCTTTTTTGCCCGCCATGGCCAGCACTACCGTCACGGCGACGGCTCCGGCGACGAACAACAACGCTGCCGTACTAGCCGCCACCGATCTCCAGGCCTCGCGAAAACGCCGACGCTCTCGGGAGCCCGACTGGAGCAATTTCTACCGCAACGGCCTGCCGCAGGAGGTAATTGTCATTGACGACTCCCCAGAGCCAGACGCAAACACCACCCGCAAGCAAACAGCCGGTTACACAACGTCATCGGCGAGACCGCTGCCTCCTCTGCCGGCACAACAAGGTGCTACCGATCCTTCTCACCAGCCGGCCACCAAAAGACGCCGCCGTGAAGGCGCCGCCATTGCCGCCCCCAGCACATCATCCGCCGCCTACCATGCCCAATATAACCAACAATCACATACAAGCACTCCGATCGGATCGACATTATCAAGTGACGGCAATAACTCTGCTCTCCATACCACTGCCCCGACGTCTCTCTCCTCCAATGGCCAGTATGACGAGGTTGTTGCTCCACTTAAGCTGAAGCGTACAACACGCCAGCAGGCCGCCATCGAGGCTAAGCGACGTGATATCGAGGGTTTAGGTCATGCGTTTCTGCCCTATGAGCCACCTCCTCGCATCCCCAAGAAAGCTGGCGAGGTACAGGTTCGTGTAGTACACGAGGTGAGTATCGGCCAAGTTGCCATTCTTCTATAAACCTCGGGACCATAGTCTAACCGCTACCTTTAAGAACCACAACAAGGCTGTAAAATTCGACGATGATGATGGCCACTACATCGTCGTTCCTGACGCAGATCTCACCCAACACTGTAAGCTCTATCGTTTTTGTCATGTAGCCAAACTTGTGAGCTGACCGATACAATTAGACCAAATCCAAAGGCTCCTAGGCCAGGGCACTTTTGGCAAGGTCGTGCAGGCCCGCGATCGACGACGCAACAAGGACGTGGCTGTCAAGATTATTCGCTCCGTTCAAAAATACCGTGACGCTTCGCGAATAGAGCTCCGTGTCCTCGCCACCCTCAAGGCCAATGATGACGCCAACAAAAACCGTTGCATTCACATTCGCGATTGCTTTGACTACAAGGGCCATATTTGCATCGTCATGGATCTTTTGGGACAGAGTGTTTTTGATTTTCTAAAGGGCAATAGCTTCGTCCCTTTTCCTAACAGCCAGATCCAGAGCTTCGCTCGTCAACTGCTTACTAGCGTTGCTTGTATGTATACAATGGAACCCAATTCCTGAGCTTCTTGAGCTAACATGGCCAGTTCTTCATGATCTTAACCTCATTCATACCGACCTCAAGCCCGAAAACATTCTTCTCTATGACCATTCATACCAGACATTTACCTACAATAGGAAAATTCCCTCTTCATCGACGACGGTAAATCGCTCGAGTCCTCATCGACGAGTCCTGCTAGACACGGAGACTAGATTGATTGATTTTGGATCTGCTACATTTGAGGACGAGTACCATTCATCAGTGGTGTCTACGAGGCACTATCGTGCTCCGGAAATCATACTTGGTCTTGGATGGTCCTACCCTTGCGATATCTGGAGCATCGGCTGCATCCTAGTCGAGTTCTTTACCGGGGATGCTCTGTTTCAAACGCACGACAATTTGGAACACCTCGCCATGATGGAGGCCGTCATTGGTCGCCGCGTTGACTCGCATCTTGTGCAGTCTGTAAATAAGATGTCGACAAGAAGTGGCGGAAACCCTGCATCCAAGTACGTTGCCCTCTACGCGACACTGATAGTCAACCATGACTAATGTTATGTTCTAGATACTTCAAGCGCCTCAAGCTCGATTATCCGACTCCCGATACGACACGAGGCTCACGCCGATTTGTCAAGGCGATGAAGAATCTCGATGTATGTCAAAAGAACTTCCAGTGCTGCCATCTGACACGTCTAACCCGCCACAGGATATTTTCCCTAAGAACTCCAACTTTTTCAAAAACTTCCACAATTTGCTGAGAAAGATTTTTGTATACGACCCGGCCCAACGCATCACAGCCAAGGAAGCCTTGAACCATCCCTGGTTCAAAGAAATGGCTCCTCCAGATGATGGAACAGAAGCCGCCAAAATCCGCCTAGAGAAACGGCGCAGCATGGCAAGCGCCCCTCGAACGCCTCGAACGGCAGCATAATGGACAGTTTCAGCGATGATGTAATTATATGACTAGAGATGTCCAAGCGTTTTCTTGTTTATTCTCATGGCCTCAGGATGGACTATTATGGACTTATGTATGACTGCCACAGTGCCAGACCGGCCACAGCGCATTTGTTTCGTTTTACTGAATGGTGGAGCATTTGCATTTTGTTTATTTTATTTTTCCATTTGTCATATTACTTGGCGTCTGACTGGAAGGAGTTGAAGGGTATTATTATGATGTTTGGTCGGCATGATGATGCACTGGTTGAAAGCATTTGTTGGCAATCACAGGATACGAGTTTACGGGTTGGAAAAAGGCGCTGCAGGCTTTTTATATAATACAACTCAACCATCTATTTTTAAGCTGACATCAACACGACTGTCGCCATTTACTTTTCGATTTTAGGTTCGGCCATGTGCTGGCTCAAGGCCGTGTTGGCACGAACTTATGTGGTGAAGATTGCGCGGCTGTCCCCGCAGCGAACAATGCAGTTGTCTCCTTTGTTGGCGCATCTCCCGGGGCACGAACCAAACGGTGGACGGCTGCGAACAGGATGTAGCGTGCTTGCGCGACTGAGAACAGTGAAGCTGTCAGCACACAGTCTTGGTTATTTGCAAAGACGTGTTTGCGACGAAAAGTGTTCGCACTCAGTTCAAAACATCGCTCTTGTCATTTAATGGATTTAAAGAGCATTATGCGCCGAATCTTACACAGATTTTAAGACGAATTAGAAACTAACAACTTTAGAACCGATCACCGACTCAACTACAAAAAGAACCGACTAGTGTATGATTAACCACAGAAACAGAGTATATAGACTCTGGCAATCGGTACGATGGCTACTATTGAACGACGCCAGATGGAGAAGCAAGACGAGTTCCGTGCCTTGAAGACTGTGACCCTCGAACAGCTGGCCAAGCTCTTATATATCAGACAAGACACAATCAGTGAGTACGACTGCACACAATGGCTAACCGGACAAGCACGCCAAATCAAGAACCTCAACAGCACCCTTGTCCCAACCACCCTCAAATCTGCCGCCCAAGGCCTCCTCAACTTTAGCCAAGCTTTTGACCCAAAGCCGGGACATGGTCCCTTGTGCTCCGTCCACTCTGAGCTAAGCGCTGACATTCTCGATGTCCTCAGAGACTTGGTCATTCGCGAATGCACTACCCACACTGACCGATACCGTCACCGCCGCCAGAAGCACTGCCTTTCTCCGCTGCTGAGTAACTGGCTTACCCGCGTCGACGAAATCTCCGTGCTGTGGATGGGCAAAGAGCACTGGCAGCAGCGCATGCGGCGCGAGGTGGCGATAGCAATCCCCTGGAGCGCAACAAAGCCGTGCATGGCATGCCAGCTTGCCGTTGTTGGCGGCTCAGCGCGCTTTCTCACGGATTTAAAAGCTAGTTTGCTAGCTAGGGATCAGTATTCGCGGGAGATTCATAGGCGGAGAGACTCGGTGCCGGCACTGTTGCCGATGGTGGATGCGTGGATTAACATGTGCTATCCACAGGATCAGCGCAGAGCGATCCATGATGAGAGTCGCATGTTGGCTGGGATGGTGTTTGCGATGAGGGATCAGATGCGCCAGGTTAGGGAGACGGTGGATAGGCAGTATCATCGCTCTACTGCAGCACGGAATACGACGGAGGGCGGGTTACCTGTGCCGCGATCTGTGAGTCAGAGGGAACATGAGCGGGAGCCGAAACGGAGAAAGAATGGTGAGTTTTATGGCGAGAGGGACTCTGGCTGGCTTTGGAGTCCTAGTGGTAGTGGTACTGGAGGCAGCTCTGGCGGACCGGACTTTACTGTCTCGGGAGACTATGGGGGGAAGGACGAGCTGTTTCTGAATGGACCGCATGGAAGCAAGAAGGGAAGCCAGAGTAGTGGCATTATGGACAAGATTGATGCTGATTGGCATGCTGCAGGGTGTGGTGGTTCGCGGTCGACGGCCAAGGACGTTGAGTACAAGATTCCAAGGAAGGGTTTGCCTGTGGACAACCTTGCGGGCGAAATGAGCCGGTTAAACTTGTTCAGGTCCTGGAACGAGTCTGGTGCACTGAATAATGGAGATTACTCGCGCGAAGAGCACCAAGCGGTGCTTCAGCAAGATGTCGACATTTATAAAGGCGCAGACTTTGCACGAACCGGTGACGCCCGACCACTGGGGGAACCGAGATACTTTACGATCGCTGATCTGGCTTCTGACAGAGCTTCTGATGGCGTCGACTCGGTATTCACCGTCTCCCCGGCCTCCTCTGCTGGCGATGCTTTGCCCCAGCCGGCACCATCAAGTAAGTACTCAGCTAATCCCGGTCCACCACCAAGCACAACCCCAAGCCTTCCGTCTCCGAAAACAGGTCCGTCTACCCAATGGAGCGTGCAACGGCAACAGCAGCAGCAGCTACAGCGCGGTGCGCGAAACAGGGAGCGGACACCACCTAGACGGCATCGGAGACAAGGCAGTGATGAGGCAGTCAATGGGGACTTGGAGGAGGAGTACTTTGTTGCGCCGAAGCCGTTGGCGCAGAGGCGCGTTTTGAAGGAGTATCGGACGCAGATTCAGTCGACGAGACCTCCGCAGCAGCTTACTGAGGTTGCAAAGGGGAGTGTTGGGTTGGTCTCTGCGGAGGATGTGGCGAGTTGTTATGCGGGGATGGGATGGGGTGGTCCTCGGAAGAGATGAGGTGAGGTGAGGTGACCGTGTTGGAAATGGCAACTTGGTAGGTTTATATGTTTTTGTTATTTTGTATAAATGTTGAAATCATTGTGTAAAATGTCCGAGTTCCTCGTGCAAGTCATGCTGTGAGTTTTGCTATAAATGCTCGAATCATTTTATACGTTTTCTCTATTTTCAAATATCTCTATAATATTGGTACAAGACATGCAGTATTCCATCATTTCATAATATACAAAAGCAATGTTCCTTTCACTCACTCACTCACTCACTCACTACTCTGCATCACCCTTCACTCCATCGCCCAATTTATCCATCAAGTGCTCAATCACGGGTATATAGCACGCCGCCTTTTGAAAATCGCCCAACTTTACCCTCATCAGATCAAAAGCCAAAAGCACCGACTGCTCCCTCTCTTCCTCGTCTGACCCTTCGCTTTCGCCGCGTTGTCTACGTAGCGACTCCGACTTTTGATAGCGCTGCGAGAAATGCGTCAGCAGCGTGCGTCGCGCGCCCATTTGCCGCGCTACACCTAGCGCTTCGGCCATGGTGCTGTGCTTCTTTGCCTTGGCGTGGTCTTGCTTGTCGTCGCCAAACGTGCACTCGTGCACTAGCAGGTGCGCGCCGTGGCACTCGCGCGCAAAGTCGGAGGAGGGGCGGCAGTCGCCGGACCAGGCTATGCGCAGGCCGGATGTGAGTTGTAGCTCGGTGCCGTAGGAGCGCCAGCAGTGCGTTACGGGTATGCGCTTTATGCCGGACAGGCCAAAGTTGTCTGGGGCGTCGAGGCCGGAGAGGACCTTGGATGTTGTGAGGTCGATGTCGCGCTCGCCGCGGTGCGGGCAGCTGGGGAAGCGGAGGCGGTGGAAGCCGTAGTCGTCTACCTGGGAAATCTCCTCGAGCATGATGCGGTAGCGGCCTATGCAGGAGAGGGCGAGGACGGCGGATTTGGTGGACTCGTGGCGGAGGGTTTCCTCGTGCCAGGCGCGCACGACGGAGACGAGGCCCATGTGGTGGTCTGCGTGGACGTGGGAAATGACGATGCAGCGCAGGTTGCGGAGGATATCGGCGGCTTCTTCTTCGCTAAAGAGGCGGCGGATCTGGCCGATTGTGCCCTCGCCGCAGTCGAGGAGGTAGTTGCCGATGCCCGGCACGCGGATGAGGGTACCGGAGACGTTGCGGTGCTTGGCGGGCATGGAGGAGCCGGTGCCGAGAGGGATGATTTCGGCGTCGCGGTTGGGGATGTTGGCTTCTTGCTTCTCTATGCGGGCGAGGAAGGCTGGGTCACTGGCGGCGGCTTTGGCTTTTTTGGCGAGGGCAATGGTTTCGTCGTCAACAGAGTTGAAGGCGCCCGCAATGTCGGCAAATGGTGCTATGGCTTGGTCATCCGAGAAGAAACGAGGCATCAGCTGCATCTTTTTACCGGCGCGGCCGAGCTCGATGGGGGAATCTGAGCCTGGAGAGGGATAGGAGACGGCGTTGTTAAAGTTGACAATTGGGAAGCGCTCTGGGTCTATACGGCGCAGCTTGGCGAGCAGCTCGACTGCGCTAGGGTGTGTGACCATGTTGGGGCAGGTTTCCTGTGAGCAGAGTATGTGTTTCATTGCTGGCCGGTCTGCCATGAATTTTTGGAGGCGTGAATCGGATACAACATTGGGGCCAAGAATCCAAAATGCGGTTTGAATATTGGCCATGAGCTCTGCACTATTCCATTCAGGACGCTCTAGGAAAGCATCGATAAAGTCGGTGCTAGCAATGTCGGCGACTATGAAGCCCCGTCCAGGCTGTTTCTCTCCGAGGACCTGGTCTGGGGTAACCGTGACGCCGTTTTCTGACTGCACAGTTTGTCCGGCTGTGAGGAGCTTGAAGTTCTGTGGCTTAACTCCAAGTGCTTTAGCGGCTGCAGGGTCAAACTTGCCGCGGCGGTCGTGGCATTTGACTATGTAGCTTAGTGAGCTGTCGTCGTAGGTTGTGCGCGGAAGAGGAAAGTGGTTAATCGCGAGAACATCATCGCGTAAATCGAAAGAACCGTCATTTGCTGCAATTTCCGGAAACACGAATGCTGTTTCATTGCTATTGGGAACTGGAGTCCCATTGCTGGTAAACGGGCCTTTGTACGGCTTCAAGACGCCATCGTCCACCACAACAGCGACTTCAGTCTCCTTTAGCTCGCCAATCTTCTTTGGTACAAGCACTGATCTGTTGCTGTTGCCGTTGAACATGATCCTCTCGACAACGAGACGAGCAATATCGGGATCCGAGACGGAGGGAGCAGGTTTAAACGCCGAGTTGCCGTTGGTGTCGCCGTTGGAGCTCGAGCTGCTTCGCCGTCGCTTAAGCGGGCTGCTTGGGCGAACTTTGCGGACGGGAACCTTCCATACTTTGATAGCATCGTCTTCAAAGTCCGGAGCCATGTCAAAGTTATCCGCGGCCGCGCCTCTAGGGTCAACTCTCTGCTCGACGACTTGCACGGACATGGGTTGGCGAAAAATGACGGGCCGGCACGCCGCTAGGATGTGGCACAGGTTACCAGCGCCATGGACCCTAACATCCTGAGACACTCCCTCTGGAAGCAGCTTGTGGCCCTTTTGCTGTCGCTTAACGTTCTCAAGAGCTCTGTATTCCCTCCCCGCGTCGATTGTGCCGCCAACGCTGAGCAGATAGCCAATGACGCCGCCCATCTGTTCCCAGCTAACAGCACCGCTGAGGAAAACATTCTCTGTGCCACCCAGGTGAACTTTGCGACTTATGAATGCTCGCTGTGTACCTTCGGCAACTCGTCCAAAGACGTATGCATGCTTGTCATGGTGGACATATATACAGGTGCCTGGGGTGTCGGCCGAAGGCACCGTCGCCATCTCGACGTGGGTTGCCATTGTAGTCGGATCTTTAGCGACTGACTGTTTATGAAGCCTTTGAAACAGAGCTGGGTATGCGAGAGCGGCAGAGGGTCGGACGTAGGTGCGGACGGCAATGCGCGTGGTAGCGAGGGTGTTGTTACGCGCGGCTTGGAAGAGAACGAATGAGAGGGGGGATTTCGTTCGAGTGATGCCCCATCGTTCCATGGGGTGGGAGTAGAGGGTGCTCTATATGCAAGAAATAAGTCGCAGTACCGTGTTGGGCGACATGAGGAGCTGGCGAGATGTGTCGCGTGTCGGAAATTCTGTAGATGTGAGTCGAAGGTTAGTCGACGGGCAACTGTAAAGAAAAAAAATCGGCGGGTCCAAGAGTCAAGGTGGGCCGGCCGGTTGTGTCACTCCGCCGGCAGCCCCAATTCGGGAAGCTTTGGTGTGATGTTGGCAAGCTCAGCATCCTTGTGCAAAACAATTGATAATAATTAAGCCTATATAGAATTTTAAAACCATTAGTTTTATAACATGTGAGTATTTGTCGAAAGTCTACGTTGCTTGCTTGTAAAGTATCTTGCCCTGTCATTCTGCCCCAGATACACCAAGAACGAGCAGCGTAACCTGTTTATGTATATTCCAAATTCCATACTAAATATTGCCATAGAATTGCCCTATTATATACGCCTATAATGCTACTGTGAATATATCTACCTTTCCTGCTGACCCCTGCTGCGCAAATACATGCGACCCAACAGGCGACAAGCCACACACTCCCGCTTGCTTACAACGCAGCACTTTGGACCGTATTTGATATGCCTTTCGCAGCACAGCCTTTTCTCGACCACCGTTTGCCGACAGCGCAAAGTGCGTAATGGTCACAGTCTTGCCGCGTGGGAGCAGCGTAGCTACCACTTCCATCTTGGTAAAGATGCCTGATTCTTCGTCGTAAGCAACCCGGACCATTTCAGCCGATTGGACGCCGACCTGCCACTTTTGCGAGAAGCTTAGTTCCGCGGAGAAGACTGCGACAGTCTGTCCAAGACGTGCGTTCATGATGTATGTCTTTTCGGGACTTTGGGGGTCTGGGAAAGATACCAGCCATTCATCCACGCTTGGGAAGTGAAACCCCGGTGTAAAGCTTGGAGACGATGTAGGCTTTGCTGGTGAGCCTGGTGGGCGAGTGGACCGAACCAGGTCTCCTGTTGCTTCATTGTAAACAGAAACAGTGATGCTTGGCTGCCTATCTTTGGGGTTCTTCGACGGTCCCGCGCAAATGATGATGTGTTGTCCATCTGGCGTGAATTGCACGCCAAGGCCATGCCAAAACTCTGGCTTTTGATGTGGCACGCGTCGCATCCTGCTCCCAACTTGCCCTTCGACCAATGAAAATATTTTAAACTGGCTGGCTTTGCCTGTGTCATTGTTATGGTGGCACAAGACAGCTTTGGAATTATCTGTAGAAATGGCAAGATTGGTACCGCCTGTCGTGGCGAGTAAGTGTTCCAGGCGCACCCATCCGGACTCGGCGTCTATGACAAGCAGTCGTCGCTGCTTCTCGCGATAGACAGTGATACAGAGTGTGCTTCCGTCAGGAGAGGGAACAAGGCTGCTGCTAAAACTAAACGGCTCCTCGTTGCCCTGGATGAGCTGGCCCGAGTTGCCGTGCAGTTCCCATAATAATGAATCTCGCGCGGCGTCGTAAACCTGGAGCAGGCCGCTGGTTGACAAGGCCAATCTCGGCTGTGACTTGCCATAAAAAAACTTTGCCTGAATCACGGCCGATCCAGGTGGTATGCTAGGTGCAATGCGTGAGACGGGCTCGGAAACTGAGCCTCTCGAGTACGATCGCTGTCTGGAGCCACTGGCCGCGGGTTCATCCGGAACAGCTAATTGTGATTTTTCGTCACTGTAGGGAACAAAAGTCTGCGGGCGACTGCTGCCACTTTCTCCTTCTGTGGTCGTCGTTGCAGCTTCGTAGGATGGCGGAGCCACTACGTCCGCCTCAGCCTGGATGCCGAAGCTTTGCGTCATGCTGTCCTCTAGAGTGTGCTGTAGCCTTTGTGCGTTTGATTTGAGTTCATTAACAGCTGACTCTGTAGATGGTGTCTGTGAGGCATCATCTCCAGCATCTTTGGTAGTGTTTATAGCGGCTAACGTCTGCTTGCAGTCGTCAATCGCAGACGAAATGTCGGTGGTGGCCCGCGTCACATTCAACGCTGAGCCAGAGTCGCTTGTAGTGCAGGGATGTGTATTGCAAAGATGAGTAATGTCTTGTGAGAGTTGCCGTAATGTTTGCTCGTTTCCGCTGGAGTCATTCAATATAGAATTGATTCCGCTGACGACTAGCTCAATGTCCGAAGTGTATACCGTCCCCGTTTGACCTGTCATGGCGAGGCTCTCCTTCTCAGCAGCGACACGGCACTTGGATACTTATTGTTGATGCAACATGAATATTTAGTGTATGAAGAGATATTTTAAATAGAAGAGGCACTCAAGGTAGCGGGAGATGTGCGCAGGATTTCGCCCGACGGCGTTCAGTTCATGATGGTGGTGAGGCTGAGGCTGTGTTGGGCGACAGGCCCAAGGTGGGGAATTGGAGTCGTCTTTGGCCAGTGTCGTTGCACGGCTGGGCACATGAATGGACGCCTCTTTGCCCGACGTTGTTGGCTAGTAACTGTTGAGCGCCATCTCTGCCCTGTCGATTATATGGAGGCGAATAATGGTGGAATAAATAAGTAAATCCCATTTGATCCGCAGTTTCTGGAATTTTTGTTATTATTATTATCTTGGAGTTAAGATGCTGCAGCCAGAATCAAGCTTTGCAGTAGACCGGAAGTAATCAGGCTCGTCAGGCACAACAGATCACGCCGAAATTTCTCTTGTTTAAATAGTTTTGAAATTCATACAAAATGCAACATATTCCTAATAAACAAACTATAGTGATATAATGTGTTGCCACATAGCTGCCATGTACAATTTGCAATCAATGTAACTGGCTATCAATAGTGCCAAGGCAGCCAGCCAAGAAGACCCCGGACAAGGTTTCTGCTTACAGGGAGGCAAGTTCGCCTAGCAGTGTAAGGCCGAAGAGTATTCACTGCCGGTCTTTAATTTCATTGAAATTTTGCGGGATTAATTACACGCATAAATATTCGCTCCTGTTGCTTGCTCAAGTGGACTTGGCAGGACCAGGAAAAATGCACACCAGACATGGCAAGAAAAAGAAATAAGATTCTGTTGTGAACAGGCTGCAACCGTCTCCATGGTAATAAATAATTTCATCATGCAAAATCAGAGAGACTCCCCGTCCCGCAAGGGAACCCTGCGTATCAAGGCCGTGGCTCGTGCCGGATGGTCCGTCAAGGCCGCCGTCTATCTCCGCCCGGCGCCGGAGTTGAAGATCAGATGCGAGATCTGAGGTGCGAGCCAATCACGCGTCAGCATGTCTGAATGGAGATGTGAGTTTGACAGAATCGCTGCAAGTATAAAAACAAGTCTTTTATTATTTTTCTCGAATATTTACTTCATTCGTCAGGCATGTTTGCACTCTCCCTTTTAAGTTAGGGCTGCTTTTGTGGGAGAAACGTCTGTCGGTTGTCTTCTATCGCAGATGACAACTTTACAGTGTTTTAAACAATTCCTGAAATAGAGAATCTTAATCACGTTATATCACCGTGTAGCCATGTCACTGCAATCGGATTGCTAGCCCCCAAACTCCTACAAATTCCATTATTCGGCTATGACGTCTTGCCCCCCGTCGCCCGGTCGTCCGCCCCCACCATGCGGGGGACATTCCGCCGCCAGGCACGGCAACCTTAGATGCCGACTGTAAAGGTCCCGGCTATTTGAGTCCCAATTTGTAATTAGAGATGAGCTAGACTGCAACTCCCACAGAGGAATAGGAATTTGTCATTGCAAAACTTGATTCTTACACCATTCACTATCCCACCAGACTACACAAATGCCCCGATTGCCTGCCAATCTCCCCTCATTGCTCACAACTTCCACCACCACCAACTCTGTCCGCCAACGCACCACGCTCCCATCTTTATCCAGAACCTTCAGAATGTCAGACAGCATCAACCGCAACCCGCACCCGGACTTTAACAAAGTCCAAGCCTCGCGGCCCGACTTTGACAACTCGTCCCAGTTCCGCTACTCCAAGACTCCCGATCCAAACTGGAAATGGGGCCAGGGCGCAAACCACCTCCTCTCCGACGCCGACAAGGCCAAGACGCACATTGCCATTGACCCTCACGAACAAGGCCGCGCCAACGCAAACAACTACAAGCTGCTCATCTCAGCCATTGTGCCGCGTCCCGTGGCGTTCATCAGCTCCCGCAGCGCAGACGGCACGTCGACCAACCTCGCGCCCTTTTCGTACTTTAACATGATGAACCATGACCCGCCGATTTTCGTCGTGGGCTTTGCAAGCTCCGTTGAGAATGCCAAGGACTCGCTGCGTAATGTGCTCGAGTCCAAGGAGTGTGTGATTAACATCATTTCTGAGCCGTACCTTGAGGCGGCTAATGCGGCGAGCATCAATGCGCCGTATGGTGCGAGTGAGTGGCCGGTTAGTGGGCTTACGCCTGCGTATGATACGGAGACGGTTAAGTGTGCGAGGGTTAAAGAGGCCGTGTTTAGCTTGGAGTGTAAACTTGATATGGTCAAGGAGTGGGATAGCAAGGCTCAGCCAGGGACCAAGTCTGGTACCATGGCTGTGTTTGAGGCGACGAGGTTCTGGGTTCGTGAGGATGCGCTGAATGAGGATCGGAATCTGATTGATCCTGCGGTAAGTTTTTGTTTCTTTTGCAAAACGTGAAGTGAGACAAAAAATGATGATTTTTGCTAATAATTTTTTTTTCCCTCTCTTAGGCGCTGCGTCCCATTTCGAGACTTGGTGGCATCACGTATGCTCGTGTCACCGAGGCTTTGGAGCTTACTCGTCCCAAGTTTGACGAGAATCTTGGCGGTATGCAGGGTTACGATAAGCTGGAAAAGAAGGAATAGAGATTTCTTGCTGTGTGCGCGCCGAGAGACCATACATTGGTAATCTATAGACCTTGAGATATATCGCTACACAGAAAAGAAAAAGAGAACAAATCCAAAACTATATTTTCCAAAGAAAAACAAGTTGCCGCCATTATTCATAAACTGGAAAAAATTGCTGTAAAACGCCCGCGTAATTTCAAAGTAGGACATACACATTACAAGTAAAAGCTCTGACCAGATTTGGAAATGATGAATTCGCATCCAAGCTGAGCCTCGGCCTCATATTCTTGCAGCTGGCTTAGAATCACGTCTCCTGGCTCAGGTCCATCCATCAACGCCTCTTTGACGTGTATTATTACAACCTTGAGTCCTTCCAGGGGCTTTGAAGGCCATGACGCTGCCAGAGGTAAGATTGAGCCGCCAATGTCGACATCATGTAGTGACAGCTCTTCGGTTGGCGTCGCTATGTGCGGTGTCCCGGGGAGGTCCTGAATCTTGGACAATGAATCTGCCGGTTTTGTCGAAGGCCGTAATGACTTTGGCGAGACTGGATGGTCCTCCATTTGTGAGCCGTGCTTGCTCAGTGGATTTCTCCTTGCATTGGCGTCGTCGGAAATGCTAACTCGCTTGCGCTTCTTGGAGTCGAGACTGCGCACTCTACATGCAGCATCGACCTCGCCGGCAAGGACGCGCAATTCCTCCATGATAAAGACTGGCTTCAAATGGCCGTATAGTCGGTCATTGCTCTGCGAGTCATCGTAGCTGCACTCGATGAATATAGCAGCCAGGTGGCCTGCTGCAATCTTGGGCGCCGCTTCTTGCCACACGTTCAAGTTTCGCGGGCTGAGGGATATGCTGTCTGGCTCAATGTCTCCGAAAATAAGTACCTCCCGCCTGCTGGCCTGTTCCTGGATAAAGTATGCGCTGGAGTCGTAGACGCATATCTTTTCCTGTTCGCCGTTGTGCGAAGATGCGCTTGTGAATGACGTATAGTTTGTTAGCGATTGTCGCGTGCTTGGCAGCGCGGCGGGCGTGCTATGTGCATCGCGTCGTGGGGTCTGGCTGGAACCATCGTGGCTGCCAAACCGTGGAGACGGGCTAGACACGGACGACCCGCGATGGCTGTGTTTTTCCATGCAATGGCCGTGGCTGACACTCCATGTTTTGACTTGCAGCCCGTCGCATACCTCCGTGTAGCCCTTCCCGTCGCCGTCTCCGAGGGCAGGACTGCCGCCCTCCACCAGCCTTAGGTAGGTCAGTAGCCCTGCGCCGTTATTCTCATCGCTTAGATTGGGCCATATTATATTGTTGAATATATGTGCCTTGAAAGCCTGGATGGTGCTCGGAAGGGCCGCAAGCTTCTTGGGCCGCGTGCCTGGGAGTCCAGCCGTATTGATGACAAAGCCAGATATATGGTCGAGATGAGGATGTGTAATGAGATACGAGTCCACCAACACGCGCGTCACATGAGCCGCATTAGCTGAAGGGCTTTGGTATGGGAGTTCTAGGCCGGCAAATGCTCCCGAGGTGAGTGTATATGGCGGAGTAGGAGCTGGTGAAGGCAGCACTTCCTGAATGAGGCGAGTGATGGCGGACAGGTGAACGCCTGCGTCAACAGCGATTAGAGACCCCTTACGCCAGTTTTGCGCAACGGAGCGAACGAGAAAAGCCGTCACATTCGACTCTTGAGGTCCGCCGCCAGAGCCCTATATTGGTAAATCCTATTGTCAGCGCTGGTCTGTGATGAGAGCGTGTGTTGATATGCTGGTGGGGGTTTTATATTCCCAACGGGCGCTAGACAAACAACGGGCCCGTAGGTTATATTGATGCCCGTCGTGAAAGGGAGCTGCTGAACACGGAGGCATGCACTGGGAATTCTTTTGCAACATACCAGGACAATCACCTGCAGGGCAGGCTTTGCTGGCTCTTCCATGGCTGCGGAGCTGTCTTGGGAGCGATGCCGCGTCTCAGAAGACTGTCCGATATCGTTGGCTAGAAGACTGTCGGCTCTTCTTTTTGTCCAGCCAGTTCAGGCACCGGAGAGGATTCGATAAGAAGAGAAAAGAAGATATAAATATTATATATATATTTCAAAGAGGTTTGGCTCGGCTTATAAATAGCAGACAGCGACGGCAGCACCGCGCCCAGGGGCCAGCAGACGCAGTACGCTGACGTGGTTTGGATTTATTAGATTCGTCTTGAAATGGTAGAGACGGTCCCCCAGGGCTGTTGTGCTAGGTAGTTACCTAGTAGTACTGTACAGGCGCTGACGCACGTGATTCCAGCGCCCATCCGATCGTGGCCATGGGATCCTGGCTGGGCAGTTTGTGCTGGAGCAAACTGGAGCACTGGCCTGCAGCGCCTTGCACCGTTTCCACCAAATGCGGCCCCGTTTGGCGTTGTGATCCCCCACGTCATACCCCACTACCGCAGCGGCGACGCCGAGATGAGACTGGGGTGTGATGCAAGGCAGTGCAGTCCTGCTTTGTTGCTTTGTTGTTGTTGCAGTGGTGGTGGTCAAAGGAAGGTCAAAGACGCCTCATTCTTTGGATAAAAAAAAAAGAAGTAGTTATTACGAATAGCTGGAATATTCAGCCGTACAATACATGCAATGGAAAAGGCCGGAAAATACATTGTTCTAAAAAAAACAAGGCTTATTTGTAAACTAATGGCGTTAAACAACCCGACTGGCTGGTGCTAGTCGTATTAGTGCCTTCGTCATGCGACGACGACGACGATCCCTCTCCCGAGCTGTAATCTGTACTGCTGGTAGACTTACCTCTGAATTTTCTCCCTCGACCTTTTCGCTGCATTCTCCTCGGCATATCTGCACGTCTTGCGTACTCTGCCAGATCCCCCATGTGTACGTCCATGGTGTTCCATTGTTCCCGGGACCTTACAGAGTTGCGAGATTCCCGGGTAGCTTGCCTAGACGCAATCTGATGATCCAAATGATACTTGACCATTGTATAAGAAAGCGAGTCTGCGTGCGGGCGGGGAAACTGCTTATAGCCCTGCGACTCCCATGCCGCTTGCTGCCTCTGCTGCCAAGGCTCAAACGCCTCGCCAATAATCATGGAATCATAATTTTTCGTCAAAGCCATCGTGTTCTTGACTTCACGTGGAAAGCCACGGTTCTCAGGTAGCAGCATCCCAGACATGTACACTTCTAGCGGATCGCAGCACTGCTCAAAGCACCACAGGTGCATCACCATGGCTACCTTGTACGGATCGCGCTCGCCAGAGGTGGTTTCTTGGGCAAACTCGTCAAAGGCGATGCGCAGCCAGCCAGGATGAATCTTGCGGTTCTTGACAGGGCATTGGGCATATCGGCATTTGCGATCAATTTCGACAAGACGATGGTTGCTTTGCGATGGTGCTTGCTGCAGCCATAGCGTTAGGGGTCGCGGACAGTGGGCTATATAGTGCTGGATTTCATAGGCCTTGTATTCCCGTAAAGCAGACAATTCGCCGGCAAACTGGTACGAGAACAAAGGAAACCCGTCGGCTGCTGTTGGACCCCATGGATCCAGTTGTTGTTGTTGCCGCCGCGTGTAGATGTTTTCTGGATCCGTGCTTGCGTCTTTCATCCGCTTTGACTTGCGGTCTGAACTTACCCGTGGTCCGTAGTATACCAGTGTGTTGCGTGGCTGCAGACACACGCGCTTTGCAGCAGCGGTGGGTGGTGCAGCTTCATCGAGCTGCTTTCGCTTCCGGTTTGGAGTTGGTGCAGAAAACGCTGCTGTCGTTGAAGAAGAGGAGAATATATCTGAGAACATGGGGTCGACGTCCTGGAATATGCTTTCTGGTGCCGGTAGAGCTGTCATCGTCGTGGGCGGAGGAGCAATATTGTCAGTTGGTGGTGCCGGATAAGAGTAGCTCAAAGAGTTTAGGATCTCGTCTGGCTGAATGCCCCAGGAATCTAAGCCAGGCGGAGGGAATGTAGGTGCCTCGTTGAAATAAGGGGCGAAGCTGTTGCGTTGATCGACTCCGTATTCTTGTTCAAACCAGTTATCGACATTGAATCCATCAGTGGTATACTCGCGCTCTAGTTGCGCAAAGATTTCACTCATGTCTCCGTTGCAGGCATCGTGGAAGCCATCACTGGCGAGCAGACCACTCTGCGCCGTTGGAAAGCCGTTTTGTTCTTCAAAAACTTCTTGCATTCCATTAATAGTGTCCGAGAAGGTCACTTCTTTCGGAATATCCAATATAGGTGCTTCATCAGTCTGCTGGAGTGGGCCAGGTACACTTTGAAAAAGCAAAGTATTTTGGTCGGCTTTTTCCTGCTCTTCATTGCCAAAAAGGCCGATGCTGGTGAAGGTGTTTGTACAGTCATTTGGATTGTACAGCGTTTGGTTGTGCTGCGGTAGGCTTGTGTTAGTTGAATAGAAGTTTTGTAGCAGTAGTGGCTTGGTGCAGCCATCTGCCGTGCTCGTGTATAGTTGAGGGTCGATGCACGTACTTGAACCTTCGGTGGTCGGGATAGATGTTTCCTCTTGGGAGACTTCGTCTGGGATAAAGTAGTCTGGGCCTGTAAAGTCAGAAAAGTCTACCCAGTCAACGGAAAAAGGCTCGTCATCGGACGGGAAATCAAATAGTTCGAGCTGAGCTGGTGACTGTGTTTTAGGGGTGAAAAGGCTGCTCTCACCAGCTTCAAAGGGTAAGGTAGTATCAACTGGGAAATTGGAGGATGTATAATCCGGTGCAGGCTCGTCTAGTTTCGCGAAAAAAGCATCAACGTCAAAGTCGTCACACTGTGGCAGCAAATCTGCGACAGAAGCTGCGTCTCCGGGGCGTTGATCTGTTGAAGTGCAACAGCTATCTTCCTGAGAGCTTTTGGCACCCTCGCTAATTGGCGAAAATAGGTCATCTGTAGTGGCAGGCATATTGTATTGGTAACGTAGATGTCAGCCAACGCTGGGAATTTTTGTGCGTGCGTCTAAGGCGGTAAATATCGTCATCATTAGGGAACAGGGTCATCTGTTACAGTTAAATAGGTTGCATGCGGCACACGTTGCGAGAGGGGACAAAGAAGGTCATTGTTTATGAACAGCTTCATTGTTGCGGTTATTGTTAAGGTGATATGATTCTGGCTATTGTGTGTAAGGCAGGTATTGTTTAGACTCGTCTTTGTTGTTTACCGCTGCCTGTGAAGGCATTCGCGGAATCTCAAATATTGGCTACTCGTTTTGGAAAGGAAATGGAAATATTTTACTGCATTCAGCTGATTAGTAAATGCTCAATGCCATTGTGCAAGCCAGAAAGAAGAAACGGTGCAGTTGTCAAATCAGGAGAGCTCAACATGTCTGTCCACATAGTATTTCGGAACAGGTCTGTGTATGCGTTCTTCATCATTTTGAGAGGCACACACTTTCTTTGTGCTTGTGCGGGCTATAGGAGGATATCTTACCTGCTGTTTACTACGCAAGAGCAAGCTGTAAGGAGAATGATTTCTTGCAGAGGCGTACTGAATTGAGCATGGGAAGCCTCGCGTCAAGGCTTTTCGCGGACGATGCAGACTGAAGACCAGTTAAATCACATAGCTACAATTGCAGGAAAATAAAAGGGAAGAAGAGGTTGACAAAAGAATGCGGCAGTGCTGTCTTTGAGGTTTCCGTGACAGACGGCTTTGTTTAGAAGTAAAAGTCAAAGGTCGAAAGTTGACGTCTTACTTTTTTTTTTTCGAGATGAAAGACCGCTCTCGGGAGACGGAACCAAGTCTTCCGACCAGGATTGGTACTACCTACCCTACATCGGTTTCACCGGTCCAGCGCAGCGTATAAGTCTACCCGCATGTTAAAATATTAATTTTCTTCCTACAGAGAAACAAAAGGATAGAAGAGCTTAGAATTACGGCATGTATTCCTATGTTTGGGTCCTGTAAACTCAGTTCTTGCTCGTCGCCTCGTTCCGACTCCTCGTATTTGGATCCATCGATGATGTTCGCCTCCAGTGAAACCCGGCTTGGCGGCTAAATAATACGATGTCGAGCCGCATTTGCTGCCAATGAGACCTTCTGAGTATTGTTGAAGAGCTAACATTGCACAAAGTAGTGAAAAACAAACCCTGCATACCGTATGTAGCACGATGTGCCGTCGTATTCTGAGCAGGATGTTGATGCTGCTCTCTATTTACTCCCTCGCTCGAGGCGTTTACGAGTAGCGCCCTCGCTTGCCCCTTTAGGCGCTAAAGTTTGGTCCCCCGCCTCTTCTTTTGGTGTCAGGGACTTCGAGTCTCCGCAGCCACAGCCCGCCCCGAGATCCTTACGTCACGAGACCTTTGCTTAGGCAAAACCCTGGCAGCAATCCAGGCCTTATACTAACCAAGACTTTTGGACATTATACACCCATTTCTATACTCGCGGCTGCGGCGCAATTGCTGGCACTCTGCGCACTGCTGCTGTATCCCATTATGGCCGACTACAGCCCCGAGCTTCATGCGCAGCTCGACGAGCTCCAGCGTGAATTGGAGGTAAGCAACCTGTCATCCCTCCCCTCGTTACGCTGCAGTTGATCTGAACCCTTGGGCTAACTTTGCTGGATTGACAGGAGGGTGATATCACAGAAAAAGGGTAAGATCACAGGTACACGAGTTCAATCCAATGGCGTATTCTAACAGGCCTGCTTCTAGCTTTCAAAAGCGACGAGCCCTTTTGCTCGCCCAGTATGCGCCACCACCGCCCGTTCCTCCTCAGTCAGGTCTGCGAATACACTCCATCGATACATCTTCACACCCCGCCAACGATGGGCACAGGGCTGCCGCGATGGCGGCCATGGGATCAGGGGCCGGGTCAGACTCTAGTGGAAGTCCGCAACCGCAGCGTGCGTCCTCCGGGTACGACCAACATGTCGGCTCTTACCACACTCCTCCAGAGTCTATCAATAGCTCTCTGAGACCGGGTATGCCGCTGCCTGGTGCACCTCACGGCACGCAACATCGCGATTCACTATTTCTCGCGCCCAGTTCTAGCGGACCTCCTACTCGAAGCGATACCATGGTGTCGGGCGATTACGCCTTCAATCCTTACCAACAGGGTGCCTATCCAACCGCCAACGCGCAACCTCCTCCGCCAGACAGCAGAACACACACGTTGCTTGATTCGCAAGGTTTCTTTTCTGATTTTGCAGGCGAGCAGCACTTTGACCAGGGCCAACCTCCCCAGACAGCTCAAACTGCCGAGTACGGTGGACCGCAAAATCGCTACTCAAACGGTGAGGCGCTGTCGCCAACCGTGGCTATGGCGCCACCGATGCTCACAGCCAACGACCTTCCGCCACCTGAAGCCCTCGAATACCAGCTACCCTTAGAACCACGCGATATTCCATTCAGCATCACCGATCCTCATGACCAAACCCTGCCAATGACACGGTTCGACAACCTCGCCGCCGTTCTGCGACATCGAAGACATACCATTGGCAAAACACCAGCGTTCTGGGTTTTGGATAGCCGCGGGAAAGAAACTGCCTCTGTGACTTGGGAGAAGTTTGCCCTTAGAGCGGAAAAGGTGGCGCAAGTCATAAGAGACAAGAGCTCATTATACCGTGGCGACCGTGTCGCTCTGGTGTATCGCGACACTGAAATCATCGATTTTGCCATCGCTCTCATGGGGTGTTTCATTGCCGGCGTGGTGGCAGTCCCCATCAACGACTTGCAAGATTACCAACGTCTTAACTACATACTTACCTCGACGCAAGCACACCTGGCTTTAACAACGGATAACAACCTCAAGGCTTTCCAGAGAGACATCACAGCCCACAAGCTTACATGGCCCCGCGGAGTCGAATGGTGGAAAACAAACGAGTTTGGAAGTTACCATCCTAAGAGGAAGGATGACATACCGCCGCTCAACGTGCCGGACTTGGCCTACATTGAGTTTTCCCGTGCGCCAACGGGCGATCTGCGAGGTGTTGTGCTAAGCCATAGGACAATCATGCATCAGATGGCCTGTCTGAGCGCCGTCTTTGCCACCATGCCGGGAAATGACCGCCGGGATACTTTCAACCCTTCCCTGCGAGACCAGAGCGGTCGCATGATTGGAAGAAGCACTGGACGAGAGATAATGCTATCTTACCTAGACCCGCGACAGGGTATTGGTATGATTCTCGGTGTGCTGATGACGGTTTACGGTGGCCACACCACCGTCTGGTTCGATAACAAGACTGTCGATGTTCCCGGGCTCTACGCAAACTTAATTACCAAATATAGATCGACAATCATGGTAGCCGACTATCCAGGGCTGAAGCGAGCAGCATACAATTATCAACAAGACCCAATGGCAACGAGGAATTTCAAAAAGGGCATGGAGCCAAACTTTCAGGCTGTCAAACTCTGCTTAATTGATACCCTGACTGTTGACACCGAGTTTCACGAAGTACTGGCAGACCGATGGCTGCGACCGTTACGGAACCAACGCGCTCGAGATGTTGTGTCACCGATGCTTTGCCTGCCTGAGCATGGTGGTATGGTCATTAGCTTGCGGGATTGGCTAGGTGGTGAAGAGCGTATGGGAGTTCCGCTCAAACTGGAGACGGAATCCGACAAGCTTCCAGACAGTGACGATTCAGACCGCGACAACGAAAAACCAGCACCGTCCAATGGCTTTGGAAGCTTACTTGGCGGCGGAACGACGACAGCGACTGAGCAGCGCAATCAGACCGAGATGAACGAGGTGCTTCTTGACCGCGAGGCGCTAAAAACAAACGAGGTTGTCGTCATCGCCACTGGCGCGGAG
Source organism: Lecanicillium sp. LEC01 (assembly GCA_002242745.2). Taxonomy (NCBI): domain Eukaryota; kingdom Fungi; phylum Ascomycota; class Sordariomycetes; order Hypocreales; family Cordycipitaceae; genus Lecanicillium; species Lecanicillium sp. LEC01. Next base: position 108,574 of record NIWZ02000024.1, read on the forward strand.
GCACGAAAGAAGGCGTCCATCGAGCCTGGTATGGTACGAGTCGGGGCCTTTGGATACCCAATCCCAGACGCAACTCTCGCTGTTGTCGATCCTGAAACAGGCCTGCTTGCTTCATCCCACTCAGTAGGCGAGATTTGGGTCGACTCGCCATCTCTTTCTGGCGGCTTCTGGGCACAACCCAAGAACACTGAACTCATCTTCCACGCTCGTCCCTACAAGTTTGACGCCGGCGAGCCGACTCCGACACCAGTCGACCCTGAATTTCTGCGCACTGGCCTGCTCGGAACAGTCATTGAGGGAAAGGTCTTTGTACTCGGCTTATATGAAGACCGCATTCGCCAAAAGGTCGAGTGGGTCGAGCACGGTCATGAAGTTGCTGAATACCGTTATTTCTTTGTTCAACACATGGTTGTGAGTATCGTCAAGAATGTACCCAAGATCTATGACTGCTCCGCGTTCGATGTATTTGTCAACGATGAGCACTTGCCAGTTGTCGTGCTAGAAACAGCGTCTGCTTCGACTGCACCCCTCACCAACGGCGGTCCGCCTAGACAGCCCGACCTGGCCCTACTCGATTCGTTGGCCGAGCGCTGTATGGAAGTTCTGATGCAAGAACATCACCTTAGAGTTTACTGTGTCATGATCACGGCACCAAACTCACTTCCCCGAGTCATGAAGAATGGCAGGCGGGAAATTGGAAACATGTTGTGTCGTCGAGAGTTTGATCTTGGCAACCTGCCTTGCGTATACGTCAAGTTTGGAGTGGAGCACGCCGTCCTCAATTTACCCATTGGCGTTGACCCCATTGGTGGCATCTGGTCACAGCTGGCATCAGAGTCTCGCGCCGATATTCTTATGACCTCAGAGAAACAATACTCTGGTATTGACCGCCGTGAAGTGGTGATTGACGACCGAACCTCAACGCCGCTAAATAACTTTGCCTGTATAACGGACCTCATCCAATGGCGTGTCGCCAGACAGCCGGAAGAACTGTCTTATTGTACCATTGACGGCCGAGGCCGTGAAGGCAAGGGAATTACATGGCGAAAATTTGACTCCAGAATTGCAGCTGTCGCCATGTACTTGAAGAATAAGGTCAAAGTACGACCGGGCGATCATTTGATCCTGATGTATACACACTCCGAGGAGTTTGTGTTTGCTGTGCATGCCTGCATCAACCTCGGCGCTGTCATTATTCCCATGGCCCCGCTAGATCAGAACCGCCTGAACGAGGATGTTCCAGCATTCCTTCATATTGTGTCGGATTATCGCGTTAAAGCCGTTTTGGTCAACCACGAGGTTGATCATCTGATGAAGTTGAAACCGGTATCGAGCCATATTAAGCAGTCTGCGCAGATCCTCAAGATTTCCATTCCGAGCGTTTTCAATACGTCCAAGCCACCTAAGCAAAATAGCGGACTGCGGGACCTCGGACTGACAATCGACCCTGCATGGATTAGACCTGGTTATCCCGTTATAATCTGGACGTACTGGACCGCTGACCAGCGTCGTATCGCGGTACAGCTAGGACACGATACGATTATGGGCATGTGCAAAGTGCAGAAGGAGACCTGCCAAATGACGAGTTCAAGGCCTGTACTCGGCTGCGTTCGAAGCACGACTGGTCTTGGTTTCATCCATACGTGCCTAATGGGTATCTACACTGGTACACCAACATATCTGCTTTCGCCCGTAGAATTTGCGCAAAATCCAATGTCGTTATTCGTGACGCTCGCACGATACAAGGTTAAGGACACCTACGCTACTCCACAAATGTTGGATCATGCTATGAATGCCATGCAGGCCAAGGGGTTTACGCTGCATGAACTGAAGAATATGATGATCAGCGCTGATACTCGACCTCGTGTGGACGTGTTCCAGAAGGTCCGACTGCACTTTGCTGCCGCTGGGCTTGACCGTACTGCGATCAACACCGTCTACTCGCATGTCTTGAACCCAATGGTCGCTTCGAGGTCGTACATGTGCATTGAGCCCATTGAGCTTTGGCTGGATACTAAGGCACTCCGCAGAGGCCTCATTATGCCAGTCGACCCTGACTCTGACCCCAAGGCACTTTTGATGCAAGACTCGGGTATGGTTCCAGTCTCGACACAAATTGCCATTGTCAACCCCGAAAGCAGAATGCACTGCTTGGATGGAGAGTACGGCGAAATCTGGGTTGACTCAGAGGCTTGCGTCAAGTCATTTTATGGCTCAAAAGACATATTTGACGCAGAGAGATTTGACGGACGGACCTTGGATGGAGATCCAAACGTACAATACGTCCGAACTGGTGACCTTGGATTCTTGCATAACGTTAGTAGACCGATAGGGCCGGGTGGCGCTCAAGTCGATATGCAGGTCCTGTTTGTACTCGGTGGCATTGGCGAAACGTTTGAAATCAACGGTCTGAGTCACTTTCCCATGGATATTGAAACTTCTGTCGAACGCTGCCATCGCAATATTATGCCCAATGGATCGTAAGTTTGAATTCAATGCGTGGGTTGTACAATTTTGAAGCTTACTAACAGCCTAAATAGTGCGGTGTTCCAAGCCGGCGGGCTTGTGGTTGTCTTGGTTGAAGTTAATCGCAAGGCATACTTGGCATCTGTTGTGCCTGTCATTGTGAATGCAATTTTGAGCGAGCATCAGATTATTGTGGATATTGTTGCTTTTGTTAGCAAGGGCGACTTTCCACGATCAAGACTGGGCGAAAAGCAGCGCGGCAAGATTTTGGCTGGCTGGGTTACGCGCAAGATGCGAACGCTTGCGCAGTTCGCCATCCGTGATCTTGATCAGTCCGCTATGGGGGATGGGCCCAGCGACTCTGCTGAGATGAACCGAATGTCGACTAGCAGTGTCCGCAGCTCTGCTATTCTGGGTGCCGGCGCCTCGAGTTTACGCAACGTAGAATACGCTGGACAAATACCGGAGCATGGGGAGTACAACCCTCACCAAGACATGACGGATCCACGAACACACAGCATATTGGCTGATGACCAGCCCACGCCGACAGGGATGCCACCTAGAGGTCCCATGGGAGCTCCAGATGACCTCAGTTTGTACGATGACAGGACTAGTACCGGGGTTAGTGGGTATGGATTTGATGGGTATGAGGCACGAAACGAAGCAGTAATATTGTCGGAGCTTGATTCTACACCTGTTGTTGGCTATGACAACGAGCAGCAGAAGATGTCCTCACGACTACCAGGCGTTGATGGACGTGAGCATTATGGTGTACCTGAAGAAACGCACCCTGATGCAGAGGAGTGGACTGCAGATGCAATGATGCACATGAATCTCGCAAGTTCTATGGATAAACGGCGAGACGCGTACGACTAGGAAGCAGTTGATAGTTGCTGATCGATTGACACGGCAACAGCTGTTGGAGTTATTGTTTTGTCTGGGAAAATAGTTGGAGAGTCGTTTACTGAGGAGTGTGTTGAGCCTTGTTTTGATACCTATTAGACGCATGCGTAAGTTGTACATGGCGGTTTGGTTCGCGTAGCAAGCACTCCGTACATTAATAGATGCATAAAACTTTATTATCGACGATGCCTAATAGCTATCTATCACAAAAACAATGGCAAGGTGAAGCGCTGAATGTCCCGCAAAACGCCAATATTCGTGCCGAAAAAGAAAAATGAAAGAAAGAAATAAATAAAAGGAAATACGCTTCGGAAATGATACTGCCCTTCAAAGCGATACCGGCGTAGCATCAAGTTCATGGCGTGGCGCCTCGGTATGGACCTCTTGCGGAGCCGCATAGGCCTTGACCTGATAATACCCATCATGTGGTTTTGGATCCTCGACAAAGGTATTAGTCGCAGGAAACTCAGTCGTGACTGGTTCCGAGGAAATCTGGTTTCGACGCCGGCGGCGCCACAGGAAGAAAGCTGCTATACCGAGGGCAGTCACTACTAACCCGACACCGATGCCTATTCCTGCTGCAGCACCGGACGAAAGGCCTTTTGATGAAGTGTCAGAGGCGGTGCTTGTGGAGTTAGGGTCGCTGGTTATTGTAGATGTTATTGTTGATGTGGTGGGTGTTTGGACCTGTAGGATATACACAATGTTAGTAAGTGTTTTTCTGTGTATGAATTTTCGGATTGAAAAGGAAGACAGTTGGAGAGAGAGACAAACATTTGTGAAAACAGTAGAGTAATCAGCCTCGTCAACCTTGGCCGCACTCGTCATGTACCAATGCATCGAAGGCTGTTCAATATCATCCCTTATATTCGATGACATGTACGGCGGATTCCCCTTGTGAACAGCCAAGTAGAAATCTGTGCCGTTGTCTACGTTTATCATCCGGTAGCTCTTGTCTCCCCATTCGTCAATTTGCCATTTTTGCGATTCTTCGCCGGTTGATGGCGTCATGCAGATGCCCGTCTTGTTGCTGTCGACTTCTTTCTTGTTGTAGCATGCTGAGAGCTGCTGCTTTATTCCCGTCTTGGAGCATCGCAGGGCGTAGAGGCCTGGCGTGTCGAGGGGCTGGAATTGCCAGTATTGTGCTGGTTCCACGTTGCCCTAATAGGGTTTATTTTGTTAGGATGTTTTGCCGTTGGTTCATTTTGGGAAGGATTTGCTGTGTGAGGGAGAGTGAGAGAGAGAGACGTACCCATACTGCTAATCCTTGGGGTGTTATTTGAAACATGGATTCAAACTTGGACTTTGTTAGATTGTCGACTCGGCCTTCGGTGACATGGTACCAAGCGTTGGCGTCGAGCTCGGCAGGCTTGAAGTCTGTCATGATGGGGCTGGGTAGGTGTTGTTGTAGTGTAGGGTTAACACTTCGACTTGACAGGAATACAGGACACAGCAGACCAAACGTCACAAAGAGTGTCCTTGAAGGTAAAGACGGGTGAGAAAAAGATCAATCCCTTTTGGCCGGAAATCTGATTAGAATATGGCAAAACTCCTCACGTAAGCGCGGCCTGACCCCTGTGGAGGTTGATCGACCGCCAGATTTCGGGGCTAATATGATCGTGGGCAGCCTGCAGCAGGCACAGGTAAGCTCATTTGGTCTCCGAACCGTTTCAGAGACCCCGTACATATTCATGACGCTTACTACTTATGAAATTCAACCTGAACTGAGAAGACGTCTTCGTGGATTCTTATTACGTTTAACTCTTGTAAGTGTACGACTGGTGACGGTATCCTGAAGGTTAGATATCCAAACATTGATCAAATCATCAATCCGCAAACCCTCGTGGCCAAAAAGTCTCCGACGACTAATTAGAGGCAGTGCAAAATGAGGGCAAATTTATTATTTAGCCCGCTTTGAGAAACACTGACTCAGTAATAGTCATTACTCGTAGAAAAGGGGGCCTTTGAAAGGCGGCAAAGTCAGCCTTGTCGCGCTAAAATCTGACAACGACGGCCCTGTTCGCGTGTAAGTGGGCCAGCACTCTTGTTTTGCGGTGGATGTGCTGCGTGGGAGATGAGGAATCAGAGCAAGGTGCCATTCAAGTCCAGAACGTCTTTTGAGCCTAAATTACTTAGCTTCTTTTATTAGTAACTGGCTCTTGCATTGAAGTTACTGTACTCCGTATGCGTCGTGTATACGCGAGCGTGGCGCAGGTGCGCAATATCAGACACAAATGTGTCTACGATTATGCATGTCAGAGAATTTCGAACAAAGGTAGGGAATAATGAATTATGCTTCTAGAAAACGAATACTAATGTGTATAGTCTACTTCTTATCCTCCTCCAACTCCCTCTTCACCATGGCAATCGCCTCGGCAGCGACATCCTGCCCTCTTCGCCATGTATACAGCACGACACCAAGCTGTTCAAGCTGCTCGTGTGCCCTCGCCACACGTCTTCTCCAGAGATCCAGTTTGCGATTAACACCCTGAGGTCCCATGGTAGGCGAGCCAGAGGGCGTCACGCCGCCTGAGCGACTACCTGATCTATAGTACGACATGCCCGACTGCGGAACGGGGTTAGCGGCCGGTGGCAGCGGGTCAAAGTCAACATCAGAGTTGAATGATTGGTTGCGATTATGCCCGAATAGCCGCGGGCTGAGATTTCGCAGGCTTGCTGGTGCGCGTCGTCGTGGCAGTGGTGGTGCCATGGCATCGGGGGATGACATTGCTGTGGCACCATCACCGGCTTCGCTGGCAGTTCGGGATGTGCCTCTGGATAGCGGTGGTCGCTGTGGCTGGCGCTGAACATTCATGTCTGCGATTGTGTTGGAACGAGAAGGTTTAGGTGGCGGTGGGACCTTAGACGAGTCTTCTTTTTCTTTATTTGTTGTAGCAGTAGACGTTCCGCTTCGCAGGGCGGCAGGCTTGGCTGGCCGCGGAGGAGGAGGCTTTCGCGCACTAAGGAGATCCATGGCAGAAGAAGGTTTCGTATTTTTCACCTGCTCCAGTGCTGCAGCAGAATCGAGCTCGGCATTCTCTGGCTCTTCCGAAAAGTCAATCAGCGTGCCCATAGCAGGCTCGTTCGGCGGCTTCTCTTCGGCCGGGCTCATCGCGGGTGCAGAGTGTTGCCGCTGTGGTGCATCACCTGCTTGCCTACCACCTTCCGTGTTCATGCTGGCGAACTTTTGACGTGTAAAGTCATAGGCGGCATCAAAATAGCCCGGTCGGTCAGGAGTTGTCACATCCCGAATGAAGATGGCAAGGACTCGGCCGGGATTGGCGACTGCGAGCTCTGTGTAGACCTCTAAATCAGCCTCGCCGCTGTCACCAACAAGCAAAAACTTGCGTTCCGGAAAGTCGCGCAATAGCTTTGTCAATGAGCTCTTTTTACGCTCAGCAACGGGCTCGAATATACCCTGAAGCATACCGGTGTATTGCTTGAGATGCAACGAGCCTGGCGGTAAGCCACCCAGCTTGAAGAAGCTAGATAGCACCGGGAACAGTTGCCACGGACTGTTGGAGCAGTAGTGGAAGTGGGCGCCGAGCTTGTGCATGTCTGTATACCAGTCCTGCACACCATCAACGGTCAAATCACCCAGTTCGCGAATAAACGTATTTCGAAAGATTTCGCGAGCGCCGCTGCTAATGTTGGACTTTTTCACAGTGTCGTCAATGTCGCTGATGACACTCACGCCCCGCGGCTCAGTGATGAGTACCTCCTGTGTCGCGGAGAGCTGCTCGTTTGCGAGGACTCTGACCCCAGTAGGTATGAAATCGAGAGCCGCTCTGACGTTAAAGTGCCCATAGTCATTTGTAAGCACAGTTCGCGACTGGGACTCATTTTCATTGTAGAAGAAAATCGTAATAGGAAGTGCGACAAGCGGGTTCGTCATGAATGGTGCTATACGCTTCAGAAGATTGGTATTCGCAGCAGCCAGCTCTGCGTCTGTGAGCTCATTGGCAATAGTCTGCTGTCTGGGACCAAAAATGGGGCTCGTTGGAGTCGACTCAGGCGTTTGGCTACCGCGGCGACGTGCTCGGCGATTGTACCGGCTATCCGCATTGTATGACGAACCGGCACCGGCCTCTTCGCTATAGGCACCAACTTTGGCGGCCTGTCCTTCTTGTCGACCACGCTGTTCAATCGCAGCAGCTTCTTGTGCAATCTTTTCCTGATCCCTGGGATCCTCCTGAGGATTCATAGGCGGAGTGCCCGGGTTGGAATCAGGCCTTGGAGCAGATATACCGCTCAGTTGACGCGCCAGGCCGAGCAGTATACGATTCCTTCTCGTCATAGGACCGGTCTGCGACGAATATATCCAACCACGCACGTCGACATCCACAATGGCCTTTTCGTCTTCATGCCTATCAAACTCTTGGCGCCAGTAGTCCTCGTCCCGAATAGGGCCGTCTTGTGATTGCGTCTGTGATTGTGTCTGTGTCTGTGCTGCTTTGCTCCAGTCAAGCTTGACATGCCTTTTTGCGTACGATGGAAAGAGTACCATTTGCTCAGTTCCCTCGCCGCTAATGGCAACGTCTGGAAAAGCTCCAGGAATATGGGGACTGCCACGGACCTCTGGATCGGTGTCGGCAGTGCGAAAGCGTGTCTGTGCATATGTATCTCGAATATCCGTTACGGCTTGCTGGCCGCTCCTGTAGATATTACCAGCCATCTCGGCCAGCTTCCGCCTTCGGTAGCCCCTTTCGCCTTGGCTAGGCTGCTGGCCATCCTCGTTCTGAGGCATGGCGGCGCCGGCTACGTATCCAAGTGAAGGCATCTTTCTTTGCCCGTGTTTACCGCGCAATCGGCTCTTTGCATTGTTTACTGGGCGCACTGGCCGCCCTCGAAGCCGTCGAGCCTGCTTCGCAACAATGTCTGCGAGTCGCGGGATGCCAACTCGGCGCTGCTGCCGGGCAATTAGGTAGCGATAAACACGCGACTGGAACTTGTGCTTCAGACGAGGAAGCGTATCGAGGTGAAAGCGTACACGACGTTCGTGATATCGGTGTCGTAGTGCAGGAGGAATTGCCTGTCGAAGTTGGTCGAAACGCAGTCGCAAATGACGACGCAGCCGTGCAAAGTCAAAGATTCGAAATGGAGCCACCTTGTCGGGGTATGCAGCGACCGAAGCTACAGTCGAGGTCTGCAAGCGGTTCTGTAGTAATTATTTGTACTCGTAGCAAGTGAGAGACTGAGAGGTACTGCGGCTCTGTCGGCAAGGCGGCAGCGGCGGTGGTCTTGTGGCCTTTTGCCCGCATGAAGGGGAGTGGTCGGTAGGGTCGGTCTATCGTCACTCGTCTACCGCACGCCACGATGCGCGCGCGTCTCACGACACTTCTTTTGCCCAGCACATGTAGCGACGACGCTGATAAATGCGCCTGACAGGTGGATTACGTGCGTTGAAAACGGTGTTTCGAGGAGCGTGGTGTGCTTGAGGGGTGGCGAACGAACTGCTAGTAATTACTACGCCCGCTAGTTTAATTGTAGGAGAAACCTAGTAATATTGGACGTACGTGGGGTTGGGTGGTGGTGGTGGGCAGAGCCAAGGCCGGGATTGCCAGTCAAAGCGTCACCACATCCGCCGCGTGTGCCGATGAACTGCTTGTGACCCGCCCTCAGCCTTATGCTGTGACGCAGGTGATGGAGAGAAATGACAAAACTCTTTAAAAAGCTCCCGGGATTCGTATAGATATCAGTAAAATCTTTATCCTTGTAATTGTAACACTTTTTATGTTAATAAGCTGTAATACAGTTTTGTATATTGCATTTATATAACTTTCTATACAAGTTCTATACCATGAAGATAATTGCATGAATACATCAAATGCCCATAAACGCCATCGCTGCACTGCACTGCTATATCGTTTTATTTCTTCCCCTTTCCACCTTTACCCTTTGCTTTGCCTTTGCTTTTTTGCGTACGTTTGGTCTTTGCACTTTGCGCATCACCCTTGCCTTTCTTCCAGCCCAAGCCCTCTGCACGGTCTGCCTTGGCATCAAGACGCTTCTTGTCCTTGTTGCTTAGCTTGCCTGCAGATTTCTTCTTCATGCCCTCGCGCATGCCATTGAGTTCTGCCTTGCCTGCGTCCTTGGCCTTCTTTTTGTCGTGCTCCGTCTCGAACCAAGTTCTCCTGGGTCGCCCCTTGATTTCCGCTTCGTGCTCAATCATGTTTTCTCCCTTTTTGACCTGCATCTCCGCCTGTGCAAACTGCTTCTCTTCCTTTTCTTCGCGAAGAATTTCGTCTATTTCTTTGTCCATGCCGTCAATATCAGCCTGCAACTTGTCTGCCTCGGCCGCATCGATTACACGGCTGACAATCTTGGCTTTCTGCGCCTTGCCAGCTTTCACAGCAGCCTTGACGACTTTGCGGTCAGATTCGGCGGCCAGTGTCACTGCTGTACCCTTGCGACCAGCACGGGCAGTTCGACCGACTCGGTGTACGTAAATCTCCAGAGACTGCGGAGCCTCGTAGTTTATAACCGTGTCCACTCCCTTGATATCCAGACCTCGCGAAGCAAGGTCGGTAGCCAGGAGGTATGAAGCTTTGCCGTCGCGGAAAGCTTCGACGTTGTTGATACGCTGTGCAACTGTTAGCAAACTAGTTTATTTGCGGATGACGCGAGTAGAAAAATACGAACCATTGTTTGATTCATGCTGCCGTGCAGTTCAGCGCACGTCATGCCAAGCAGACCAAAGATGATACGTGCTCTATGAGCATCTTTCTTTTGGCGAAAAAAGACAATCACGCGCTCTGTGTAGAGATTCTTGCAGATATATGCCAGGTATCCAAGTCGTTTGTCTTCACGGCCTGGCCGAAGTCGAACAAACTCTTGAACCAGAGTGCCAACAGTCTTCTTTTGAGAATCCACCATGACACGCGCGGGCTTGGTCATACCTAGGCGAATGAGACGGTCAACAGTAGACGTCATCGTGGCGGAAAAGAGCATTGTTTGACGCGATTTGGGCAGTGTGGTGAGAATCTCATTTAGCTCATCCGCGAAACCGTCTTCCAACATTCTGTCTGCCTCATCAAGAACAAGAATTTCCACAGTATCAATGCTGAAGCTTGCAGAATTGCGCATATGGTCAATGAAACGACCAGGAGTAGCGATGATGACATCCGGTCTCAGCCTCAGTTCTGTTTCTTGTACTTTGAGACTCAGACCACCGACAGCCAGTGTAAATTTAATGTCGGTATGAGCTGCCAGCTTCGTCGCAACAGCGTGACATTGAATCGCCAGTTCTCGAGTCGGAGTCAACACGACAACTCTCGTTGTTGGAATCTTTTTGGGCCGATACAATAGACGTTCGAGAATTGGAATGATAAAGGCGCCAGTTTTACCGGATCCAGTCACGGCACCACCGACAAGGTCCTTGCCCATGAGCGCGATGGGAATCGACTTGGACTGGATAGGAGTAGGCTTAGTGAAGCCGACATTAGTAAGTCCTCGCAAGATTGGTCTCGACAACGACATTGCTTGAAATGATGACGTGCCAGTCTTCTTGCCTGGCTTTGCGTCTTCTTCAGGCGCGAAAAATTCTGCACGCCTTGCTTCTTCTTCAGCATCCTCTTCGTCACTGGCTCCAGAGACATCGTCGTCGGGATGGCCCTCAGGTGTGGCGACAGAGTCGTCGTCGGATGCAGCTGCGTCGCCGTCCTCAGCCTCGTTATCTTCGTCGAGCTTGGTACCGTCTTCAGACTCGTCATCTCCGAGATCGACATTCATGCCAAACGCATCGTCGGCAAGAACCCCTTCATCGTCGTCATCGAGCTCCAGGCCACCATCCATATCAACATCCTCCTCGTCGCCATCTTCGTCAACCTCATCTTCTTCTTCGTCGTCGGCTGGGATTTCTCCCTTCTTTTGTCTTCGACGGCGAATAATTTCGTCCAGGTCAACACCAATCTTGTTGGCATTCATGCCCTTTTTAGCTCCGTCAAAACCCCAAGCATCAAATTCTTCGTCGCCAAAGTCGCCAGCGTCGCCAGCCATAAACTCAAAGTCTGAGTCCATTGCACCGTCGTCGTCGTCATTCTTGCCCCAAATACCCTCTGCCTCGGCCTCTGCCTCTGCGTTGTCGTCGGCATCGGCAGATTCCGCCGCTTTGCGATTCGTCTTTTTCTTCTTGGACGTTTTGGCCTTCTTCTTGGGAGGCTCTACTTGGCCTTCTTCCTCGACTATGTCTTCGTCATTGTCGGAGATTGTGTGGACAAAATCATCCTCGGTAGGTTTTCGTTTCTGAGCAGGTGCCATTTTTAAGCTGTCTTGCCAGTTTGGCTATGTAGTGGCAGCTCTAATGGATATCGACGTAGCAAAGTGCACAACAAATTTCGCTGCCGACCTGGATCACTACTAGCCTGCGCTGAGAATAGATAATTTTCTGCCGGTTGCAAATTTTGGCGGTGAGCAGCCCACCGTTTCGTCGGAGGGGTCCCCCGTCAGCGCCGCACGTGATAAGAGTCAGGTTCAAGCTTCCAAGTTCCAGGCCGGTGTCCTGCTGGAGACCCCGCTGGAACCCCCCACTAACGGTTGATTGGCCGACCGAGTCGAGGGCTACACAGGCAGCTCCTTTCACAGTGTTTGGTCGAGCCAGCAGCTGCTTTTGTTGCTTGATCGGCCATCAACCCTACTATTTAATTAAACTGCCCGCCTCGCCGCCGAGACAAACGGACCTTTTGCTGCTGCCTATACAGACACTTCATAGGTGGCTGGCGTCCAGAGCCTTTCTTTACGGTTTTACGTATTCATTTTTCATTTTTATTTTCATTCTCAGCGTTGAATTCGAAGGCCCCGCGGTCGGCATTTGCATAATCTCAGGAGTCAATATGGGCGAATCTCGGTGGGTGTTTTGAATCGGCCGGCAGGACGCGATGGGCGGCAACGACGAGGACCTTGACTAACGCGTCGGTCTATACTTGCAGGCAAGAACTTGTGCAATGGTTGAATAACCTTTTGCAGCTCAACATCACAAAGGTTGAGCAGTGCGGTACAGGGTGCGTTCCTTCATCGTCTCTCTCTCCCTCTCCATCGCCCGCGTACCCCTCCCCCGCTTCGACGGTGTTCCTATCGACGCGCGAAGGCAACACAAATCGCCAGCGCAAACACGGACTAACTGATGAACAGTGCTGCGCTATGCCAGGTGTATGACAGTATATACATGGATGTTCCCATGCACAAGGTCAAATTCAACGTCAACGGCGAACATGCATACCTCCAAAACTTCAAGGTGCTGCAAGGTACGGATCATGACCATGACGGCCCCAACGCACCTGTTTCTCGAATGGCGTAGACTGACTAACCATATTTTAGCGACCTTTGCGAAGCACCAGATCGATAAACCAATTCCCATCGAATCCCTAGTCAAGTGCAAGATGCAGGACAACCTCGAGTTCCTGCAATGGACCAAGAGATTTTGGGACCTCAACTTCCCTGATCACGAATACGATGCTGCCGCCCGCAGAAAGGGTGGTGCCATGCCCCCAAGCCGCGCTGCCCCTCCCGCCAGCACCGGTGCTGCCAGAAGAGGAGGCATTACACCGAGCAGTGGTGGACGCGCAGCTGCGCCTAGAGCCGCCGGCCCCGGATCCGCCGCTTTGCAGCAGGAGAATGCCACCCTCAAGGAGACGGTTGTTGGGCTTGAGCGTGAACGAGACTTTTACTTTAGCAAGCTGCGCGACATTGAGCTCCTGATCCAGCAAGCTGTCGACGAGGACCCCGAGCTGGAGAAGCAGGAGGACGGCCTGATCAAGCAAATCCAGGCTATTCTTTACTCGACCGAAGAAGGATTTGAGATTCCCGAAGAGGGCGAGCCTCTTGACGACCAGGAGACGTTTTAAGGGGCGGATGACGACGAGTAGTTTGTCACCAAAGGTCCAAAATCAAGGAGACAGAGCACTGGAATTTCGATTCCTGTATGGATTGGCCTGTATGAAGTCACGAAAGTTGATGTGGTGCGGAGAGACTATATCCTCGAGTTGGCGGTCCATTCCTGCCGCTCTAAATAGAGAAATGAATTGAGTAAAAATGAAGCATGCACGCGGTAAACGATTATGTTTATGGTTACTGTTTTATTTAGTCTTTAGCCAGTGCTTGCTCCTGATTAGACATGCGTATCTCTATCCGTCGCATCCCTGTTTAATACGGCATAGGACGCTAGTCACCGCCATTTAGACTCCAGGTACGACCAAGATTCCAGCGAGCCGGCCAGGCACAGTGCTTACAAAGGGTCATCAGCGCCAAACACACCTGGTCTCCACTGCATCTCCAAGCCAGACCCACTACAGCAAGGCGCTGGCGCAGCATCTTGCATCATCACTCAACGCTTGTAGCCTGACACTTCTTCAACGACCACGCGACCAAGTCACCGCATCACACGCAGACTGTAACCCTCATCCTCGTGTGGGCGCTGTGTGTCACTTGTATTTAGCGCTTGATATATCGAAACAAAAGAAATACTCTGCAAGATATACAGAGGCGCACGGAACGAACAGAGAACGAAGAGCCTCCAAATACACAAACCATGGCACCGCCACCGGAAATCGCCATCCCGTCGACTTCCATTAGCGACGAATCTACCCCGGGAAAGCCCTATACTCTCTATAATATCACCCTTCGACTACCGTTGCGGTCCTTTGTTGTGCAAAAGCGATACTCGGATTTCGCAAAGCTCCACGAAACTTTGGTGCAGCAAGCCGGCGGGACACCTCCGGAGCCTCTGCCGGGCAAACACTGGCTGAAGTCGACAGTAAAGTCACCAGATCTTACGAGAGACCGCCAAGTCGGCCTGGAACGATATTTAAAAAGCATAGCCGAATCGCCCGATCGACGATGGCGCGATACCACAGCATGGCGAGTCTTTCTCAACCTGCCTTCTTCCAGCACCACCAACTCTGCAGCTTCGACGGGCGGCCGGGCGAATAACGTCGCTGCTGGAGGAGCAGATCCTTCGGCATGGCTGGAGATGCATAAAGAGTTGAAGCAATATCTTCACGAAGCTCGGTTGGCCCTCTCTAGACGAGACGGCGCTGCGGAGACGGGGAACATGACGGGAGTGGCCGAGGCTGCTGCGGCGGCTAGAAAATCTTTAAGCAAGAGCGGCACAACAATTATTACGCTTGCTGAGGGCTTAAAGAAGATGCAAGAGGCCAGACGCATCGGAGATGGCGAGCTGCGTCGTCGACGTGATATGGTTACTGCGGCCAAGATGGAGCGGGAAGGCCTCGATAAACTGGCTAATAGCATGCCGAGTAATGTTGCTGCAAATAATATTCTTGGAAATAATAAGCAAGCGGAATCATCGGATCGAGCCAAATTGCTGAAAGGCGGCCGTCCAGGTGGGCGTGTTCTCGGAGCACCGTTGCAGGAGACGGACAAGACGCGCGAACTCGAAAACGCGGGCGTGCTGCAGCTGCAAAAGGACGAGATGCAAGCGCAAGACTTGCAGATAGACCAGCTTGCCGCCATCATTCGCAGGCAAAAGGACATGGGTCTACAGATTGGAGAAGAGGTGGAGCGACAGACAGAGATGCTGGAAGTACTTGACGATGACACTACCCGCGTCGAGCGCAAGATTGGGGTAGCGAACAACAGAATACGCAAGATGTGACTTTCGGCATGTTGTACGATTGTGATACGAACCTTTCTCATTGTCTTGGAATCTGTCGTGTGGTGGCTTGTACTTGTCCGACAATTACTGAATGGTCTGCTTTGGATAGCTCGAGTCGTGGTCAAGGTTTCGGGGCTATTATTTGCGTAGCAGAACATAAGAGCCAAGAGGTATGATACATGGTCTCATGGCGAACGGAGTCTATTCGTTTTTTCATTGCTATAAAGCGCAACACCACAGCGGTCGGTTTTGCATATTAGCGGAGGAGGTAATGTTTTTGTCGATTCGCTACGATACTACAGCAAATAATAGAACTGGGATTCTACTTTTAGCATTCTTTTTTTTTACTTAAAGCCGAATATAGAAAACAAGTGTAAGTTAATGTAATTTAAGTGCAAGTCAAATGCATACGGTAAGACTGATGGCGCAAACTGGGAGAGTTCATCAAATTGGAGCTGCGCATGACTGTCAGCGACGCCTGGTTGACGTTCCCATCAAATAAACCAATGCTTTAATCGATTTAACATGCCGTGGCGTCTTTACGTACAGGAAATAACTTCAGGTAAATAAATTACGTAAATGACAAGCTGGAGGATTAAAAGCCACGAGGCAAGTATAGTTGCCATGGGCGAGACGGTTCGACCCCCATGTCTAGCATCCCTAACTCAGCTTCAGGCGATGCAGACAGCCCTAATTGAAACGATATGTGCTACAAGTGGTGACATGTTGACATTTGCAGGATGGAAAATGTGCTTAGGGAGCAAGATAATTCCTACAAAGGCATTTCTCCACGGAGAAGCTGTGGCCTTGAAGTGAATGCTTGGATCGCGATGAGTCGCCACGCAAAGGAACGCCACTGGTCTTCCAGCTGCACAAATGAAATCACTCAATAAAGGATAATGAATGTGGCAGCTTGAAAGCCTTACTTTATTCCAATGTAAGGGACTAAACCTATTTGGCTGGTGCACTTTTGGTGTCTGCATCCGGCCTTTTCTTGCCCACCGTCTTAACTCGCTTCATAACTTACAGCCACCAGCGAAGCCGCAACTACCTCGGTCGGCTTTTGACGGCTCAAATGTAACGCTGCAGTTTGAACATACGAATTAAGGCTGTCGAATTTTGGTTGCATTCCTGTTTCAGAGAAGAGACGAAGGACCTGCAATACCGCCGCATGGCGTGGTGTGTAGCCTAGTTCCTGCATACTGATGGCTCAGAGACGGACTACATGAGGCGTTGACTATTATGGAAAGAAGGCGGTTTGCCCCCATGCGGAGGTTGGGAGCTGGGCAAATCCTTCGCAGTCAGCCGTCGTTTCCGAGTGGCTTCGTGCACGCGTAATATCTCGGCGTCGTACGTTATACAGATCTTGTGGCGCCATTTGTCCAAAAGTTCTACTATAATACAAATCTGTTGACGTATTGGGAAGCAGCCAAGGCGGAAGAGCGGCAACGATTTACAAGGAGGTAGCCTTATTGTTGCAAAGCGGGTATGTGACCGGCCGGAAGAACTGGTCTCGCCTCCTATGTACGTCAAGGGACCTTTGTTACTTGTGGGGGACGCACGGCAACACGAGAAGACTAAAGCTGGGGGCGATGAGGCGAGGTAGAGTGAGGTACGTTCTAAGACGGAGTTTGCAGAGCATTTGCTACTACTTTGTAGTATTTAACCTTCTCCAGAATTGCCACCGGCAAGACGAACTTAGGTATGTATAGGTAGGCTTCCTACTGACAGAGAGTCAGTCTCTTTGCAGCGAAGTCGTGCACACCATGTCAGGCTACGTGGCAACTACCCTTTCGATAGTTTCTAGCATGCACTTCTGACCAGTCTACGCTAACAGTTGTGAAGGTTCTCCTTTTCGCTCGAACTTTTGCACTCCTGGTGGGTGGTTTGTTATAGGCTTGCGTCTGCTGACGCTCGCTTGCATGAATATTACTACTTCAGTTTTGTGGCGGCTCTGCTGCAGCAGGCAAGCTAGGAGATTTATCTCCTTGATTCCGAGTTGCATTTTGGCATGCCGCAGCTTCCTGTTCCGTGTTAGCTTCGGGAACGACCACGTACGTCGTAACTGACTACCTGCAATACTTGATGTACTATGACATTGTAGGATCGTAGGTGGATCTTCCAGTTTTTCTGCCTCAGCTGAAGCGGAAGAGAAGACGCTTCAAAGTCTATAATAAATGTGTGGGTATAATGTACTTGCAGTGTAGCATTGTGGCGGACAACGTTTGCCGAGGCTCCACGGCCGTTTCTTTGTCCAAACCACCAACACCGTACGAGAAGTGTCAAGGAACCTGTAGCATAATAATTGTGCTAGCAGGGCAAGGCTCTCCGCATTTTGCTTACTCTAGCTAGCATCCATACGATCCCTCGTCTGGCCACGATCCCTCAATTAACCTCCCAGTGACTGATAATGGGTGGCATGGAGACACCATGTTGGTCGTATGAATGATATGGGGCGGTACCACATTGCTTACGGGGCACCCCTACCAGTACATACATCCTACGAGAACTGTATTACGTCGGGCGCACTTTTGGGTTGCGTGGCAGGTTTATTCTCTGGATCCTGAGGCTCCTCGCCCGTGGCACGCTATCTCCTGATAGGGATGACCTCCTCCAAAGCTCACTCAATCGCATGTCCGTATACTTCTTTACAGCTAGGCAACACTTGCCATGCTTTCCCCTGTAGGAAACGGGTTCTGAGACTCCGGCCACAGATCCCAAGCTGTACAATAAATCTCAACGGCGAGCAAACATCAACAATGGCGGCGCCACCACCAGCGACGCCAACAATGGAAAGGCGCCGCACCGAACGGTCTTCCGGGCACTCCAGCAAGTCCCAAGAGATGCCTAGCCAAGGGATCGACCGCGGCAACGCTCGGCGAGAACCTTTGACGCCGAATGGATCGAATATGGAGCCCTGAAACGAAACTTTGGCCCCTTGATTGGCCTAGTCGTCAGCCGTGGGGCACAAAAGAACCCCAAAACCATTGCACTAAAGCCCTATTAGTGCGCCAAAGAGATACTATCGCGGGGGCTTGTTGCCGTCCTAGCCGTATCGCTTGGCGGTTCTCCACTTGGGACCTGGTTGGGACCATGGACTTACACTCAACAGCAGATGGCGTAGTCGCATGGCGAGACCAGTGGCCCTTCACAAAAGATCTGAAGCAGCCTCTGTAGGCGACTTCGGCAATAAACGTAGAGTCGCCTGCGCGGACGATATTAGTAGTTCTGCGCTCAAGAGAAAACCTTGTACAAAGTCTAATCTTCACTTATACCATGAATCCGTACGGACGTGCACCGCTCTCCATAAGGAACTAACCCAGCTACTAGTGCATTTTGCAGCAGGTTTTTTCGTACTCGTAGGTGTATTACACATGCAGCTCTGCTCCGGCTATCTTTACTCGTACACATGGCAACCCCGTCGCGTCGCTTTATTGTCTCTAATCTCGACTCCGCTAAAGTGTCCACCTCCGCATCGACCACCAAAGATAGGGCGTGTATTACTATGGAGAAACTATCCCCTTACCCGAGGTGCTTTTACGAACCTTTGGAATTAACTGCCTCCCACCAACTGCAAGTTACTGTACTCCGTATTATCGTTCTAAAAAAGTATCCACTCTCCATGGCCTTTTGATCGGGTGGCCGCTCCTCGGATAGGAAGGCGACCGTGTATTAGCGGCTTTGGTCGCCACCATGGTATGTGTCAAAGATTCCTCGCATGGTGGCTACAACCTTGCGCCGCGTGCAAGTAACGTATGGAGCATTGGATGGTGTGCTTATGCCCCAGATTCGAAACGACGCTTTCCCCGGGGGCACATGCTGATACATGGCGGGCTCGCGGATTCTTATACGACTTTGGAGATATAAAACCATCATTGTACCCCAGGCCAACTCCTCACCCCTTTCCATAGTTTCTGAACAAATCCATAGCAATCTTCCTCCCTCCCACAATTGTGTCGTTATCCCAGGCAGTACCCTCGCCATCAATACAGCTCTTGTCACTTCAAGAGAGTTGCCATCATGACCAAGGACAACCCCTACACAGACGAGCACATCAGCGCAATCCACGATGATCTTTCCGAACCCGAGGAGAAGCGCATCTCCAACACTGAGCTTGCCCATGTTGCCTCAAAGTTCGGTGGCGATGACAGCGGAATCGCCCCCAAAGATGATATTCAACACGTACTCGACAAAATCGAGGAGCTGACTGTGGATGAGTCCAGGCAAATTCTCGACGAGATGCTCGAGTACCATGAGTACGACTACAACTTCCCCAACATGACGCGAGAGAAGATGGAACTTCTTCTCCGGGGCCCAGGCGAGAAGCAGGATGAACACGAGTGGGCGCTTGAAATCAAGACGGAAGCAGCTCTCAACAGATTCTACTCACCTTACCCGGAAGTTCGCGCCATCACTGCCCCTAAAGATGACCCCGATACGCCTTGCGAGACTATCCGTGCTCACTTGCTTGGCTATATCTGGGCAGTTATTGGTCAATTCACGAACTCGCTCTTTATATCCCGTTACCCCAGCATTAATCTGTCATCTGCTGTAATTCAGCTCCTTCTTTATCCGTGCGGCCTCTTCCTTGCCTACGTTCTGCCTGACTGGGGCTTTAACATCCGCGGCAAGCGAGTCTCACTTAACCCCCGCCCTTGGACTTATAAGGAGCAAATGCTCTCTACAATCATTGTTAATGTCGGTCTTGGCACGGCATACTGCTTCTATAACCTTCAGACGCAGGAGTTGTTCTATCATGACTCCTGGCTGAGCCCTGGCTATGGCATTTTGCTGCTGCTATCAACGCAGATGATGGGACTGGGGTTTTCTGGCATGATGCGACGATTCGTTATATATCCGGTCGAGACTCTTTGGCCAAACATTCTTCCCACTGTGGCCCTCAACAGAGCTCTTCTGCTGCCAGAGAAACAAGAGTCTATTCACGGCTGGACTCTTTCGAGGTACAAATTCTTCTTCATCTTTTTTAGCGCCATGTTTGTCTACTTCTGGATCCCTGGCTGGATCTTCCCCGCTCTGAGCACGTTTGCTTGGATGTGCTGGATTGCCCCGAATAATTTCTTTGTGAATCTCATCACAGGCTCGCAGCGGGGTCTGGGAATCAATCCCATCCCTACTTTTGACTGGAATGTCATGAACTACATCACTCAGCCACTTGCCATCCCATTCTTTGCTACCGTCCAGCAGTTTGCTGGGGCTTTGATGGGTGGAATGTTCATTCTGGCCATCTACATGACAAACACTTCGTCAACTGCCTACATACCCATAAACTCTTCGGGCATTTTTGATAATACTGCCAAGTCATACAATATTAGCAGAATTCTGATGCCTGGCACTGCAATTATCAATGAGACGGCGTACCAAGAGTATTCCCCCGCCTTTTATAGCGCTGGGAATCTCATGGTGTATGGCGCATTCTTTGCTTTCTATCCGCTCACCATGGTCTTCATTTGCCTTGACGCGTGGAAGCCACTGCTCAGGGCATTCAAATCCATGGGCAGCGCTGCGGGCTCTATGACCAAGAGAATAGCCATTTCGCTCGGCAAAGCTACTGGGTGCCTCTTCAAAGGACGATTCCGCGAAGCTGCCGGCCACTTGAACGAAATGATGAAAGAAGACGGCTCCATTTACGACGGCTTTAATGACCCGTTAACCCAGATGATGCGAAAATACCCTGAAGTGCCCGACTGGTGGTTCTTGATCATTGCTCTAATTTCTTTCATTTTTGCAATCATCATCCTGACTACCTGGACTCAGTTAGACACTCCAGTCTGGACAATTTTCTTCGTGGTCGGCCTCAATCTGGTTTTCCTTGTCCCGATGAGCTACTTATATGCTATTTCAGGTACTACTGAGGGCCTTAACGTTGTGACTGAGTTGATTGTTGGCTACGCCCTTCCTGGCCACCCTGAAGCTCTGATGTTCGTCAAAGCCTTTGGATATAACATTAACGGACAAGCGGATAATTATATTAGTGATCAGAAGATGGGATTTTACTCCCAGATTCCTCCACGAGCCATGTATCGTGGCCAGGTCTTGAGTGCTTTCATCACCGCCATTGTTTGTTACGCTGTTGTGGACTTTGTTGATCACAACATCGAAGGTATTTGCACACCTGACCAGTCTCAGAGATTCACCTGCGCAGATAGTGCGGTTGTTTTCTTTGCCTCTTCTGTCGTTTGGGGCGCTCTTGGCCCGAAGAGAGTCTTTACCCAGCTTTACCCAGCTATCAAATACTGCTTTTTGCTTGGGTTCCTTCTTGCCCTAGGATGGTGGAGTATCAAGCGCATGGGACCGCGTGTGCGCTCTGGTGCCAAGTCAATCCTTCCCGCTGGCATTTTCGGTGTCCTCAATCTTGTGCTTTTCAAGCCCATCTCTTGGATGAAGCATGTCCACCCGTCGCTGGTCATGAATGGCATGATTACCTGGGCGCCTAGGAATCTCTCCTTCTGGATAGCATCCATCTACCCTGCCTTCATTTTCATGTACTGGATCAAACGCTACAAGACTGCTTGGTGGGAGAAGTATACTTATATTCTCCAGGCCGCTCTAACTGGCGGTGTTGCGTTCTCAGCAATCATCATCTTCTTTGCTGTTCAATGGAAAGAGGTCGACCTCAGCTGGTGGGGAACCAACATCCTTGATAACACCAGAGATGGCGGAAGTGAGAGTTTGCCGCCTCTTATTCTGAAGACTGAGCTCCCCGCAACCGGACATTTTGGACCGGATTATTGGTACTAAATCTGCCATATGCATCAGTTTTAGCGATACCAGCTTATCTGGATGGACACTGACTCTATATAATTTATTTGACATTAACCACTAGTAAGGCGAATGCCGAAAGACTTTTGTGATGGACTCGTTTCCTCGGGTACTATACTCGATTAAATGCAGCGCTCGAACGAAACTGCGCTAGCTTTTGTTGGCGTAGCTCAGTGAGCCCCTTGAGCAGAATGGTAGCCTTGTGCCTCTGGATGGCTTGGCACCACAGTGTGGCTGCCTAATACTGCACTAACAAACATATTAATTACGTGGCCTGTTTTCCAGTCAACCAACTGTTAAGGCATTTTAAACTTTTTCATGACACGATTCAGAAGAAGTTCAGTATTGTCAGTATGGCTAAAAACACCGAGACTTCTTTGCCTCGTATGCTTGAGAGCGTTGCATCGGGTTGGGACGGCGTCTGGACCAACGCCAACCATCAGGCTCTTGGTGCGGGGTTGGTTGCCGCCCTTTGTCTGCCTGCGCTGCTTTTGACACTTTTTCAAGGGCTGTCTAGCTCCAAGAAGTCTTCGAAAATGAGCGACTCATCAAGCATCCGTTCCTCGAGCGAGATGAGTACTTTGCCTTGGACTCTCGTCGCTGGGCTTGGTGTCGGACTACTGACTGTAACTCTTCGTGTCTGGACTGGCAAGGATGGCACCGATGTAGTCTCTTGGGTACGTAAATTACTATTCGGAACATTTTGAACCATTAGTCAGAAAGCTAAACAATGAGAAGGCTATGATGGCCACTTACACAGTTGTCATACTGAGAAAAAGCCCTCAAAGATCGTTAATCAGTATATGCACGGGAATTGTTTCTGGCCTTTGCCTTGCTTCTACAGCACTTGTATCGCTCAACAAACACGTTGATAAATTAAGTCTAGAACTCACTGCTCTTCAAGCAATCTCTGCCATTCTGGTTGTGGCTGGATATCTCACGCTACCACGACGCCCAGATGAGATACGTCACAGTCGCCAAGTTGACAGAGAAGAATGTGGCTCCATTTACGACCGGATAACTTTTTCCTGGAGCAAACTACTTTTTCAACCTGAAAGACTGGCAAATATAGGGATTGCGGATTTGCCTCTTCTAAAATCCGCGTCTCGAGCAGACCACTTGGCGCGAGTCTACGCTGAGCACGAGAGCAGTGGCGGGGGAGACTACAGAATTGCAATTGCCAAAATGCATGCTTGGCGCCTCATCACTCTCAACCTTCTCACGATTCTTAGAGCCACTGCCCCACTGGCGCCACAGGCTGCGAGATTCTTGCTTCTACAGCGACTTGAGGACACGGTCCTTGGGACGGACTTTTACGGGATCGGCTTGGCGTTAGGAGTTGGGGCGCTGAGTATTTGTGAAATTTGGATAGACACATATGTGCAATGGTACATGACGAGTCAAGTGCAAAATCCAATCCAATCCACTATTACCTCGCTCGTGTACAGAAAGACTCTGCGACTTCGCAGCGACCAAGCACAATCTGGCACATCTGAGAGCGCGGACAAGAGAAAAACAATATCAAACTATCTAAACGTCGATAGGTATGTACGTAATGAGACTAAGGTGAGCTCAGATGCTAACAGTGGCATGAACAGCGCCCAGGCTACATCGATATACACAGACAGCCCGAGACTAGTCCGAACTGCGGCAAACCTCATCACCACAGGAACATTTCTCATTAAACTGATGGGCTGGAAAGGAGTCACGGCTGGTGTAATCGCATCACTGATACCCGTCCCATTAATCAGATGGCAGTCAAAAAGAGTTCGCAAAAATTACTGGCTGCTGTCTGAGCAGCGTGATCGGTGTTCGGCGTTACTTGCAGACGCTTTAAATGCAATACGCCAGTTGAAGCTGACGGCCACTGATGTAACCTGGCGGCAACGATTGTCAGAATATCGGCAACGTGAGCTCTCACTGATGTGGACTGATCACTTGGAATGGGCAGTCCTCCTCTTCATCGGGAATGTCAGTCCCGACATTCTCACGGCAATTCCTATATACGTGTTTGCCGTACAAAACAAGGGCATGAGCGCAGCAGTAGCCTTCACCTGTATTGAACTGTTTTTGCAGCTGCAGTCTGATATATCCGTGCTGCCCTTTCACTCTACATTTATTATGGAGGGCTGGACAAGTTCCAAGCGCTTAGAAAACTATTTTGCAGAGCCCGAGATTTCATCCCAGCAGGGTGTCAATGCATGTGACATCTCTCTCGAAGATGCCACCATTAAATGGCTCAATGACGAGAAGGAGAAGTCGTTTGAGCTCCAGAATGTATCTGCTAGCTTCCCTGCTGGCAACCTCACCGTTGTGGCTGGAGAGACTGGAGCTGGGAAAAGCTTGCTCCTAACCGCCCTGGCCGGCGAGGCTGACATTGTCTCTGGCACTTACCGCCGCCCTCAAAAGATGGAAGTCACAGCTGAAAATCTTGGTGTGGACAATGATTGGGTCTCTCCCAGTCACGTCGCCATTGTGACACAGACGCCTTGGCTCGAAAATGGCACAGTCAGGGACAACATACTTCTTGGGCTCCCAATGCAAGAAGACAGGTACAATGAAGCGCTCTACAGCTGTGCCCTGGACAAGGATGTTGCTGCTATGGAAAAGGGTGACTTGACTATTGTTGGACCCAAAGGAGCTGCAATGAGCGGTGGCCAAAGATGCCGTGTTGCCCTCGCTCGCGCCCTGTATTCCCGTGCGGGAGTGCTGCTTCTAGATGATGTTCTGAGCGCGGTTGATGCCGAGGTCCGAGAATGGCTCGTGAGTAAAGCTTTGGCTGGTAGCCTTGCAAAAGGCAGGACGAGAATATTGGCCACGCATTATGCTACGCAATGCGACAAGAAGGCTGTGCGTCTCATTCAACTTGAGGGTGGCACGGTAAAGTATCAGAAGGAGATGCAAGTTATTTCGGATGAGACTGTAGCTGAGGAGCGCGAAAGCTCCGCAAAATCTAGAAATGCAAACGGCAGCAGCACGCCTCCAAAGAAAAGAAGCGAAACGAGTGCAGAAAAGAACTGTTCGGCCGCAGGCGGACAGCCTGACCGCAAAATGTCTGCAACTAAAAGGTCTTTTTGGTACCCATATGTGGCATATTTCAAAGCAGGTGGTGTATGGAGCTTTTTGTTCGCATCTAGTATGTGTATCGGGTATGAAACAATCCGATACAGCAAGACCTGGTGGCTTAAGGAATGGACAGATCAAGGCTCCATAGAGTCTCCAGGCGGCGCGAGTACCACGTACTACGGTGTTGTGTTCATTTTACTGTCTACGGCAAACTGCCTGGGTTCAGTCATTAAGGGATTAGCATCGAGCATGGTGGGGCAGAGAGCGTCTGCTGCATTGTTCGAAAAGATGTCCGTAGCTGTTTTCGGGTCGTCTCTACAGTGGCTTGAAAGCACCTCTCACGGTGAAATCACCATGAGGTTCGGCGCAGATACAAACCATATTGATCAACTGCTTTCAGTCCATATCTGGCACATGTTTGGAATGGTCTATTCCGTCATCTCTATTTTGATTGCAAGGTAAGCATTCAGTATATTCTTTTAGCAGCTTTAATACTGACCGACATTTGTGTCTAGCATGTCGATATCACGGTATATGGCCTGCGTTGCCGGTGTATTGCTGTATATCTATTACACTATGGGTCTTCGATTGATCCAAGCCACGACTTACCTTCAGCGTCTCAGTTCCACAGGAATGAGAGCAATACTTGACCACACTGCATCAGTGACAGCACCAGACGGCATCTCAACCATCCGTGCATACGGCATGACGGGCTACTTTACAAAACGCATGCATGGACTCATTGATGATAGAGCGACTGCTTGGTTGCACTATATTTTGTGCGAGAAGATGATGGATTTTCGACTTGGGTCATTCGGTGTAGTTTTTCTCACTTTTGTCGCCGTGGCTGCAGTGCTTACCAAGTCGTCTCCAGGCGATGCGGCGATTGCGTTAGCATTTGCTACAAGATTTCGCAAAGCCGTGGTTGGATTTTTGACGAAAGCCTCTTCTATAGAATCAGGCATGGAGCGCGTCAGGAAAGTAGCTGAATATGGCGAGCTGGAGACGGAACCGACATCTGGAATCGAGCCGGCTGCTCAGTGGCCAACAGAAGGCAGGGTAGAAGTGAGCGGCTTTTCAGCTGGCTATAGCAAAGACTTGCCACCGGCGTTGAAGAGGGTGACGTTGTCGATTCCACCGAGAGAGCGTGTTGGTATTGTTGGACGGACTGGCGCCGGGAAAACCTCACTTACACTGGCGTTTGCACGGCTCATTGAGCGCTTTGAAGGAGATATTGTGATTGATGGCGTGGACATTGCGACTCTAGACCTCTATGCTTTGAGGAGAAAACTGTTCATTATTCCGCAGGATCCTCATCTTTTTGCAGGGACTGTTCGTTCAGTACTAGATCCAGAGGGAGAGCATACCGACGAGGCTCTTCTAAACGCGCTTAAACTAATGCGCTCAGCTGACACGACCTCAGAGAAAGTGTCTGGTGTCGAAAGCATGTTTACAGATCTATCTATGGAAATTAGCCAGGGTGGTAGGAATATTTCACAAGGACAGCGACAGATCCTATATCTTGTTCGGGCATTTGTCTCCGCTTCCAAGGTCGTCATCATGGATGAAGCTACGAGCGCGATTGACTTGGAGACTGACGCTGTGATACAAGAGGGGGTACGAAAGGGACTTCGAGAGTCCACGGTTATTGTTGTCGCGCACCGGTTAGCGACGATTGCAGATTTTGATAAAGTGCTTGTGCTTGATGGCGGCGAGGTTGCCGAGTTTGGGCCGCCCGAGGAGCTGTACGCGAAGCAAGGAGCATTTTGGAATTTGGTGCAGCATAGCGCTGATAAGGATGAATTGGTGAACAAGATGCTCAATAGATGATAGCGATATAGTTAGAATGAAGTAATCGACTCTACACGAAGTTGTCGATATGTGTCTAGACACGATTTTGCATCATTACTCATCAAGCCATATAAGGCTACAAGTGAAATCGGAGCGAAGTCACCTGTTAAGTGCGTTGGGCGGGGGCGTGGATTGGCGGCCCCACTACGTCACTCGGACGCTACCAACGGGGGGAGGGACGGTGGTGGGGCGGCAGTTCGCGTTGCCCGGCAACGCGTAAATTGCACCGTAACGCGCGCGAAGCCAGGCGAACGGGAAACGTTTTCTTTACGAGAGGGAGGGAGGGTGCGCCACGGGGAGAGGCTATTGATAGGAGAGGCCGAAAAAAAAAAAAAGCAGACTGGTAATTGTTGGGTGCGTGTGCGTGTGCCAATGGCGAGAAAAAGCAGACAAGGTAGATGGAGGAGGAGGGAGGGAGGGACAGGCCAAGAGTCGGCTGATCAACAGTGACGACGCGTCAGATGTACTCCGTAGATGGTTCGTTTTGGAAAACTGCGAGACGGGACAAGATAACGCAATGTGAACCGTTATATACAGTACTCGTATGAGTAGAAGAGGAAAGAGGATTCATCAATTCTGGGCGGCAATTCTTTGATCTGACAGGACGGGATGGTGGATCCTGGCTGCAGAAGGAGACGGGTAATGATACGGTTGGGGCTGGTTAAGTTGCTGACCGCCAATGCGGAAACAGGTCGTCTTTGTTTCGTGAACCGAATCCGTGTATTCTGTGGCAATGCGTGTGTGTGACAGGGCGAGGAAGCCGCGTCGGCATCCGATTGGAAGGGCTAAAGTTGGCGTTTGGTGTCGTTGGGCATCCATCATATCTGGCGCGTGACATTGTGATTATTGCCATCGTTTGCGAAGAAAATTACATTCGAGGCCTCAATTTATTAGAGAGATTTGACATATATTGACTCAGTTTCTGGGAAATGCGACTCTGTACTCGTATGTAGACATGGGGAGTACGTTTTGGGCCTGCGATTCGTAATCGTACATGAACCTTACACGGACAGCCACATGCATAGAATACGGTCGAAGAACAGAGAAATGACCAGGGGACCCCTTTTAATATCTCGTTTCGACTGTGGCACCGAACTACTCGTGCATTCTCATTCTCTTGTTGAGAAGTTGACATCTGCCATGAGTAGCGTGTGTAGTCGTGACACTCTTGCAAATGTTGACATCATCGTGCCCCTACCGAGGAAGCGCGAAAAGCATGGTAGTGGGAAACAAAAAAGAAACATGTACTCACAACTGTGCATCATGCATTGCCTTGCATATCGTCACCAAAAAGAAGCCCACAGTACATACAGTAAGCCCTTGTCGCTGTAGCCTGCCATGCAGCGACTGTCTCTTCGATTGGTCGCAGAGGAGCGGGATTTTGTTTCGAGCTGAGGCAAAACGTATACTCGTAGAGAATGGTTCCACTGCGTCATAAAGCTGTACTGTACGTTTTTGCACGGGACGCAGAGTAATAGCAGGGATCATCGCGGCAGGTCTACGGGTACAGTATTTTGCTGCTGACGATGACTCGAGCCCGGATCCCTCCCTCCCACAACCACCAACCAACCTTCACCACCCACAAAGCTCGAAAGTGGGGGCATGGCCCAAGTCACTTTGCAACCCCCCCGCCCTCACACCCGTCGCCCGCCCCTAATCCCGAAAGTAAACATGTCGTCGGTCTCCAGCAAGCTCCAGTAGAGTACGAGTCCCTTAATTTTTTCCCTCCTTCTCCCTCGTTCCCGCATTCCTCATGCGATAATCCTCCTGTGAGATCTAACCTTATTTCTCGAAATAGGTCTCGCCACGACATTGGGTGATTTTTTTTGGTATTCTGAGCGGCTCGTTCCTTTTTTTCCTCTTCTGGATTTATCGCCTGCAAAGCTCCCGCCATTTGTTGTTTGGGAGCTTCATAGCTCATCTTGCATCTCAGCTTTGCAATCCTTGGGCCTGCGCCGCTCAATACCGATACGTTCCACTGCCGGCGGCTTTGATCGATTTCCGGAATTCGAATATACAATTTGGCTGTAGAGCCTGGCGTTGGTTTTGTTTTGCAGTTGCATTTTCTTGCGTCTGGCTTCTTTCTGCATTTCAGTGCGTGTGGTTGAGTGCGAATGCTCCGTTTGCACGACCCATTTGTTGACTTTATACTGACTTCAAGGACAGACTGCTGCCCTCCTCCTCCTTCTCCTCCTTTTCTTCTTCTCTTCTTAGCTTTGCTCTCTTCTTTGCGCGACTCGACGTCCTGCCCAATGGCTTCTCAATGATACCCCTACAATAAAACCAATTAATCAACTTCGCCCGCGGACGCCTCACTCTTGTCTGCTCTAACCGCCCGGCATGAGTGCTCCTCCTCCGCCGCCTCCGCCCCATGGCGAGATGCCGCGGTCCGGCGGCTTGCCACCTGGCAAATATGACATTTTCGTAATTCCCGAACATTCAGCCGGCTCTGGATTCCTATACCTCCCCTCTCTTCAACCAAATGTCAACAGCTTCGCCGCAGGTTTTGCTTCCGCCCTGATACTTGTTGCCGTCTTTCAAAGCATGGCCCCGGCTTTTCGCGCCTGGTGGGAGTCGTTCAACGGTCTCGGCAACATGGGCATCACCCTGCTGATTATTGGAGTCGGCTTTGGCGCATGGGCTTTGGGTCGAACACAAACCGATGGCTCATCAAACACTGGGCCAAAGCCGAACACTTCACATCCAGGCAGCGGGCCTGGCGGTTTCGGTTCTCAGGCGGGCGCAACTCCTAATGCTTCGCCTCCACCACAACCAGGACCCTCGGGAGCTGCACCAAACGGAGGCGCTCAAAAGCCGCAATCTTCATGGCAGCGGCCTCCTCCAGAGAATGGCCCAAACGGCACCAAACGGCCTGAAGCTACCAAGGGAGCATGGGAAAAGGCCCGGGATGAAATGAAGAAAAAAGAGGAAGAACGCAAGGCAAAAGAGGCTGACCAAAAACGACGAGAAGAACTGGCCAAGAGACTTGCTGAGCTACGTGCAAAGGAAGCCAAAGAGCGAGCAGAGCGAGAAAAGGAAAAGGAACGTAAAGACAAGGAAGCAGCTGCTAAAAAGGCTGCCGATGATGCCAAAAAGTCTGCCAACGACAAAGCAAAGTCCCGCGTAGGTAGTAGCTACGCCTACTCTGGCGCCGGGGAGAAAATGAACATGTGGCCAAACGGTCGACCTTCACCACCCAAGTCACCAGCGACACCAAAGGGACCGCCGAGTCCAGGCAAGCGGCCACCAGCACCGACTGCAAGAACATATATCAGCACCGACGAAGAGGCTTATTCATATAGACCATACGACCAGCCGAAACGACGTCCGCGTAGACCCTCTGGTGGCTCAATACACTCTGACGCCTCATGGGCTGCCTCGCAAACCACCGCACGCACATCGCCGCCTCCTTCATTCCGCGGCGCATATTCGACAAAAGACCCCGACAAGATTGTTATACAGGCTGTGTACCTGTTTATGAATCAATACGCCAAGACACCTGCGAGCCAGCTCATATCTGGCGCAGGAACAGTAACTGATGGCCTGATACTGCGCATAACCACCGAAGGTCTGTTCATCGACGACGACGTCCGAGGCGTCCCACAGCGTGAGTGGGATGTAAAGGCCTGGACGCTCAAGATGGCCGAGGTATGGTGCCCCCCGCACTGTTTGAATTCTGCGTCTGCTTCAAATCACCACTCTCATCCCAACAACAAATCTGCGAATTTGCTTTACAAGATGGCAACGGGCCGAACGCGTAATGCAGACAGGGACGCCAGCAAGCCTTTTACCGGCGAAGAAGCTGACGCCTACCTGGCTGATATGCTCAAAGCGTGCAAGGACTGTTGTCGTCTTGGCCTCTGCGACCAAAAGTTCAGCAACACTAACATTCCCTCCTCGACTGGCCAGGCTGGAGAATGGAAGGACAAGGGTCTTCATGTACTCCGTGCCACAGTTCGTGACCAGGACGGCAAGCGATATCTATTCGTCATAGATGAAACTGAGCACTGGAAGGTCGGAGCTGGACTGCAGCGTCTCCGCAAAGGGACTCAAGCACGCCAGCTAGGCCTTTGCAGCATGACGCCATCAGAAGCTAAACGCGCATTGGAGACATTGGGTTGGGGCGTGTAGGTATTTAACATGATGAAGAGAAAGTGTGTGAGTGACAGCGACGACGAAAGCGACTTGGAAGAATTAAAATGTTTTTTTTTATTTGGTTACAGACATGTTTGTCTATTTAAAAGGCGTTGGCGAATGTTATAACAACAAACCGTCGGTGGTGGGTCGACTGTTGGCATTGGAATGAAACGATGGCATGGAGAGCCCCAAAAGTGGAAATGGGAATGTCGCAGATGCACTGGAGGGAGTCAAGACAATGGCTCCCAAACAATGAGCTGGGCGTCTTTTTAAGGCTTATTTGAACTCAACCTGCTGCCAATCATTGACAAACCACTCTCATTACCGCCGGCGGTTTTGTTGAACATTTTGTGGAAGGCATAATTTCACCATTTGCCAGGTGTTTATGTTGTTTACGGCATGGCAGGCACATAGGAACTAGATTTGCATATAAATTATCATTTAATACCCCAAATTTGGAAATGAAACTTTGAGACGGATTTCGGAGCAACACACCATCCCATGGGGAACTCTCCTCTTTTCACCCTAATCCCAACATAAACTAGTAAGGCGGTGGACCAACTTTCGCCAATGGTTCTCAACGCCAAGCGGCCCAGCCCACGTGTTGAATAATGTTTTTACGTCGCAATGAAACAAAGCTTAATAGTCTATTTCTAAACAAATTTTTTTTCTGGCCACTTGTGGTGCGCGTAGTCATGAATATGCGTCTGTGCCGACAAGTAACAGGTCTCCTGGCGTGGGCGGTTACTGCTGCAGCCAGCTTTGTTTACACCGGCTCTACAGTGCAACTTGGAGATAACCACTACTTTATCGACGCCAAAGTAGCTGGGACAATTCCATGGACTGGTACAGAAGCATCGAATAGCTCCCTGGCTCTCGTACCAGTTACTGTCGTTACGGACGCCGCTCAGGCTAGCAACCTGCAACGTCTTGTGGATGACTGGCTTGCCACGGATGATGTATTTCACGAAGCCTTCTTGGAGAATGGAGTATTCAGCAACGGCACTGCAACCGCGTCGTCGTCGTCGCCTCACCGCTGTGCGAATCCTGCTCTTCCTCCAGGTCCTTACTTTGCCAACCCCATCACCGGCCAAGTTCATCGCGTGTACCGCCTCTACGACGACTTTTCCAACTCTTTTACCGCCTCGCTTCTACAGAAACAAGATGGTTCCTTTGAAACATTGTCTGCCCAGATTCCTACAGCAATATCACTGACCATTGGTGTTCCCTCACGCCTTTACTATACTCGCACCAAAAGACAGCCTCTTGCCGGTGTGCGCATTGGCGTGAAAGATCTCTACAGCCTCAAAGGCGTGAGAAGATCGAATGGAAACCGTGCTTGGTATCATTTATATCCTCCGTCAGAGGAGACGTCCCCCGCTATCCAGCGTCTTGTTGATGCTGGTGCTGTTGTGGTGGGATACCAGGGCCTTGCGCAGTTTGCCAACGGGGATACGCTTACTGCGGACTGGGTTGACTTTCATAGCCCCTTTAACCCGCGCGGAGACGGGTACCAGGTTCCGTCTGGCAGCTCGTCTGGGGCTGGTGCGTCGATTGCGTCGTATGAGTGGCTCGATGTGGCGGTTGGGAGTGACACGGGAGGGAGCGTGAGGAATCCGGCTCAGGTTGCGGGTGTTTTTGGCAACAGGCCTACGCATGGGGCTGTGTCGTTGGCCTTGGTCACGCCGTTGGCGCCGTCGCTGGATACGGCGGGGGTGATTGTGAGAGACCCTTGGCTTTGGGATGCTGTTTCTGCTGTCATGTATAGAAACAACTATACGTCACTGAAAGATACTGAGCGGGTTGCGTATCCGGACAGGATTTACGGATTTTCGTTTCCGGGGCAGGATGTAAATGAGACTGTGAGAGATATGGTTGCAAATTTCACCAGTGCTGTAGGTAAGCTCGCGGATGCGGAAGTTGAGATTTTGGATATGGATGAGCTCTGGAACAAAACGCGACCTGAAGGGCTGGACGGCACGAGCTTGTTACAACTACTGAATACGACGTATGTCGTCTTGACTACTATGGAGCAGTCACGGCTTGTGAGAGATCCGTTCTTTACAGATTATGCAGGTATGAAGACAGTCCCCAAAAACATTTTCCCTATGCGAAAACTGACATGGTCTTATTCGGCAGCAAAACATAATGGCCGGAAGCCGTACATCAACCCATCTGCGCGGGGCAGATGGTCTTTCGCCGACACTCTGCCGCAGTCTGAGATGGACGCTGCCTACAAGAATCAAACCATCTTGACGGAATGGTTCACAACACACGTACTCGCTAGAACAAATGACTCGTCTTGCTCGTCTGCTTTTCTTCTTTATCCCGGAACCCTTGGGAAAGCACGCCCTCGAGACACGTACAGAGGCGGGCCAAGTCGGCTGCCATATGGGCTATACTCATCACGGTATAGCTCTTTCTCGGGCACGCCAGATATTGCGCTTCCAATTGGCGAAATATCTTTTATGAGTGACGTTACAGGAATGGAAGAGCCGCTGCCAGTGTCGATGAATGTCATGGCTGCCAGAGGGTGTGATGGGCTGCTGACGAGACTTGCAATGGACTTGGTGAACGCAGGGATGATTGATGTGCCCAAAACCGGCCGAGGCTTGGACGGCGGAGAGATTCTCTTCAGAAGGGATGCGATGTATGGCTTTTGAATACACTGTCATCTGTTTCTGTGACACGTTGATATAGATAGGATTGTTTACGTAAATTTCCTGAATTTGTATAAGTATATACTGCAACGCAGCTACCTAAATGCAATGTAGAATATGCAAAACTGTCAAACAATATGCAACATGGTAAAACATGTCAGGTTGAGCCTGTGGACAATGGTTGTTGAACTAGCCACCAAAAGAACTAATTGCAAAACACGCTCAAAAAAACGCCGGTAATAATAAATCATGAAGCAACCCCAAAGAGGTGTTGAACGCCGGGCAAAAATACCCCCTGCGAATAAACTCAATCCCGCAATTTTCCCATGCCGGCTCCCAAAAGAAATGATGTTGGAAAAAGAACAAAAAGAAAATAAAGCCGAAAAAGATTTGCCCAGCGCCGTTCCTATCTCTTCTCTGAAAGATCCCATGCTTCAACGTAACCATCCATACGCCCGAGTAAAAGCACCGACGAATCAGCAGAGAACGCTGCTGCCGTGACGAGAGCTCCGCCCTCGCGCTCCGCCACTACACAGCCTGATGCGACGTCCATAATGTCAAAACCGTCTTCTGTCCAGGAGACAATGTACCTGCAGTCAGGCGATATAGCCAGCGGGAAGCCCTCCTTGCGACGGACTGAAGCAAGCGTGTAAGAGGTGAGGTGGCTCGATTTTGGCAGCCAAATGTGCACTGCTGTGCCCCAGATGGAAGTTATCATCGAGCCATCAGGCGACACTGCAAGTGCGCGTGGGTTGTTGGCTCCAGGCCCTTCAATCTCCAGCTTTGCAACCGTCTTGCTAGTAAATGGGTTGCTAAGTCGGAGAGTCCCATCCCGCGAGGCAGTCACGAGCTTCATATCCGGCGTGAAAGCAGCAAAGGCAACCTTGTCAATGTGCGTGACTACTCGTCCAAGCAGCGCCCCTGAGCGAGCATCCCACACGCCAATGCGGTTACCATTTGCCTCGCCAGCGGCAATAGCCTTGCCGTCGGCGCTCCACACCACCGGCTCGCGGTTGGCTGCCTTGATCTCCAGCGATGGCTTGCCGGTGGTGAAGTCACGGATCATGACGGTGCTGTTGTGCTTGTATTCGATGCCGCTGCTGAGTTGAACAGTCCAGTCGCGCAGAGCGGCGATGCGGGCTTGGCCGCAGGCGTCCGGGGAGAAGACGGCGTGAGAGCCGGCAATCTTGCTGTAGCCGCGCTGGGTGTTGAGGTCAAACATGTCTAGCCAAGTTTGGTCCATTTGGCCGCCGTTGAAGATTGCGTAGGCGGCTGGTGAGCGTGGGGAGGAGGAGAGGCCTACGCTGTAGATTTCGCTCTTGGAGCTTAGGCGGCGGTAGCGGAGGGTTAATGATAGGAGGGGCGCTACCGCCTCGTAGGCGAGGAGGTCTGAAGATGACCTGAGGGGATGTTAGCAAGGCGTTTGTGTGTGCTGGAGGTAATTACTTGCATTTTGAAGACAATTCCTTGATATTTTAGGTGTGAGGAGTTGCACAATGCGATTATATAAACGTGAACTTGGCGGAAGAGGGTCGTGTAAGTCGAATGATGCAGGTTATTGCCAATCGAGGTAATTGAAGCATGAATCGAGCTTCTGTTTCAAGAGTGCGATGGGCTCAGGTTCTGTTTTTCATGATCTGCACCGGTGCGGCAACAGGATTCCTTATATCAACAGCCGACGAAAATTGTAGTCGCGCTAAAGGAGATCCTGAAGGATCGGTGATCGCCGCCTCACTTGGCACAGGCCACCAAGCGAGTGGTTTTTGGAGCAACAATGGCTAATAATGACTCTGTTGCCGGGTTGTGAATAGTTGCGGTTGCGGCATCGGTCGGATGAGGCAGCGGCTTGTCAGTCACTGCCGCTTAACAATCGGGCACCCTCAGCCTTTCAGCCACAAAACCGCTGACAAAAAAGGCTCTCGTTCGGATTTGTGATGCGTTCACCGCGCCCAGAGACGATGGAGCCACGTTATGAGTAAGTGGGCTTGGTCAGCCGTGGAGCTTCGTAATCTGTTCAGCTCCTTCAATTGGGTTGTCGCGGCCAGTGACGCGACTGAATGGTTTGACACCTCCGATCTAGGAAAGTCTTTTTGCATGTGTGGCAGATGCCAAGCGTCAACATTGACCGGCTTCTGAAGAAAATGGTATGCCAGGAACGAGAATTAATTGCCGTCTATTAGAGATGTTGATTTGCTGCGTACGGAGTACATGAGAACTCGGTTCAAGGGGGGGTTATGACTGTCTCGAAATGGGCTGGCCGGCTGGAGTGGGCCTTCAAGCCGTCTCTCTATGGCCGTCACGCCCCGCCCGGCAGTCCTAATTAGGCTCGCCGACTGGGGTGCCTAAACGGGTAATTTTCTAGAATGGCGGCCGGGAGTGAGTCACTTGTCGCCGGCCTCGCCTGTTTAAATACATATATTCATAGTAGCATCTGTTTTGAATAAAAGTGAGGCTTTGCGGCGCTTTCTTATCTTTTCATGAATTTCTTGAGTGTTCTTGAGATCATTTAGCCCAAAAGAGTTGGCGGCTGCGGCTTAATGGTCCACTGCAACACTAATAAATGAAAAGTACACACAGTTGTATATGTACCTTTTGCTATTCTACGTCTTAATTATAAGAACCATTTGTTTCAAAAGTTTGTATTGTCTCCTTAAAAAATTGCACTGACAGCTCTGTCCGTACTGCTTTATATCCAATTACAATCTCGCATCGCGAACCTTTTTGGACCCGAACTTAACCACTAATAAAGGCTTACCTATCCCGTGGTGTCACAAAAAACAGGCGCCCATAATCTGCGGGCAATTAATCCACTTTATAAGGGCTTTTTCCGTTGCAATACGTGGAACCTCGCTGCTCGTGAGACAATCGGGCGTGGGTGATTCGATCAGGCTCCGTCTGTCTCGGGTTCCGCGGACCGAATGGTCACATCGCCCGTAAAGCCCAAGTGCCGTTTGTCCGCTATTGGCAAAACTCAATTCATCTAATCTGGCCTCTAACCTGCCAGGACGCCAATCACCATTACAGCGATACCATGTGGCCGTTGAACAAGTTAGATAAGGAGCCGTCGCTGCTGCGGTTCCGCTCATCGCCAGCCTTCATTGTGTCCTCGGTGTCCGTCGCCGTGTTCACTGTTCGTGTTACAAAACAATTCTCGCCTGCCTTTACTAAATGTCTATTGCTAGGATCTCTTTTTATATGCTGTCATTATCCCAGTCTTTCCGTTCACGCTCAAAGAACGTATTGGCGTTCCGCAGGAAGATGGTGTGTTACCCGACATGGAAGAGTGCACGGCGGTAGCTAACCAGCACGTCAGTCCAAACATGGATATCGTATTCTCTCACAGTATTTGCAACAGCTCTACTAATCTCGTCGCGTATGTATGGAAACTTGACACCACCATATCGAAAACGTTAACCATGTCAAGCAATATGGGGCTATGTCGCCGACCACACGCAAAACCGTCGGAGACCGATGCTCTTCGGTCTCGTACTACTTCTTGGGGCCTCTATATTCCTATGCTTCAGCCCCACCACTGGTATGAT
The DNA here is from genome assembly GCA_002242745.2 of Lecanicillium sp. LEC01. Classification (NCBI taxonomy): domain Eukaryota; kingdom Fungi; phylum Ascomycota; class Sordariomycetes; order Hypocreales; family Cordycipitaceae; genus Lecanicillium; species Lecanicillium sp. LEC01. The sequence continues at coordinate 145,590 of NIWZ02000024.1, forward strand.
GATGTTTGGAAGGATTATGCAAGGCCTCTCTGCCGGCGTAATCTGGAGTGTCGGACTAGCCATGGTAATTGACTCAGTCGACCAAGATAGAATTGGCGAGGCCACAGGTTGGATCGGCTCCTCTCTGAGCCTCGCTGCTTTGCTCGGTCCATTTCTTGGTGGTATTATATATGGAAAGCTCGGGTATTATGCTTTATTTATTGCGTGTTTTGGGCTTATTGCTGTCGACATTGCGATGCGCCTAGCAGTCATCGAAGTGAAGGCTGCCAAGAAATGGCTTGCTACGGATACAGACGAAGACGTCCCGGATGAGAGAGACAGACTGCTGAGGAATGACACTGTTGATTACATAGACAATAGTAAGTGCCTGATATCTACCGTATTCATGTAATGCTAACGATTTTGAAGATTTACTGACGGGAGAGCAAATGCCATTGACAAACACTCAAGAACGTTCGGCTATGGGAATTATTCACCTCCTGCGCAAGCCAAGATTGCGTGCCGCGCTCTGGGGAACTGTAGTTGAGGCAAGCATCAACACATCCTTTGACAGCACACTGCCACTCCTCGTATCGACAACCTTTGGATGGGACTCTATCGGCGCGGGAATGATATTCCTGCCAGTGGCGATGCCCAGCTTCTTTGGACCTGTTGTTGGCGCCATCAGCGACAGATATGGCCCAAAGCGGCTCGTAGCCGGAGGTTTCTTAATTTCGGCTCCGCTTCTCATCTGTCTCCAATTTGTAACCGAAAGCACTCTTGCTCATCAGATACTGCTCTGCTCGTTATTGGGAGGCATTGGATTGTGTATGGCTTGCATAATCGGCCCGCTTATGGCTGAGATAACATGGTCTATCCAAGAAGACAGCCAAGACTTCACCGTTGTGCCCTATGCAACGGCGTACGGCCTGTATAACTGCGCCTTTTCTCTGGGCGCTATTTTTGGGCCTATCCTTGGTGGAATTATACGCGATAGAGTGGGCATGTGGGCAGTCGGATTAAGCTTTGGTGTAATCACAGCCTTTACGGCTGTCGTGTGTGGCCTGTTCACAGGGGGTCCTCTACGGCAGAGATGTTTTCGAGAGATATATGTTTAGGGGCCGATGAGAAATATCATTAATCCAGCCTTGTTCCACTTCAAGAGATGACATGCAATATTGAAACATTCGACAATGTTTGGTAGGCATTGTCAAAGACTGACTCACGTGTAGGTTAAAACTAAACGGGAATAAAATTTGAGAAGAGAAAGAAAAGAAAATCGCAAATGCAGTTTTCCCGGCCGGGCGTGTGTTAATCCGGCATTTTTGCAGGCCGCGGCTGGCTTTCAGCTTTTGTCTTGGATTGTCGTTGTTGCATGATAATGTGCACGCAACCGTAGTAAACTTGCAGTTAACGATGCGGGACAGCCATACTGGTCGTGACCATATGAACGTTCGACTTGTAAGGGTCCCCTAACGGTATACGGTTCAATGCATGCCACTACGAGCTGTATATGATTGGCGTAATTATAGAATATCTGTGACCGTTGTATTCAGCTGTCTCGTCACTCGGCCCACAGCGCGCTCTATTTAGCAAGATAAAAGTCCACTGGTCGCCCATGACCCAGTAGATACCCATGCGACTTGCGACATATAACTGCTCGCTTGCTTATTTTATTTTATTACTTTTGATAATAAAAGAAAGTTCTCCTTGCTTCACAATGAGTTCTACTGCGGATACTGATCCAAGAAACCTGTCCTTCTTTGTGGTATGGCCGCACTGAACTTGGGATGAGCTTAACGCGCCCGCATCGTCCATCCCCCCCTGCATACTCTGGATACTTATCTAAGGCTTTCGGTTGCTAATAAAATCTCACGCCTTTTATGGGCAGTTTAGGTCCCGATAGTCTTTGTTAGTACTTGCGGCTTTCCAACTATATATGCCTCCCTGAAAGCTGGTAATATTTACGACAATGCCAACCCACGGGCCTTCAGAGACGCAGTCTCTAAGTCTGAGACGCTCACCAAGGAGGTCTGTAGCTTTTCTCATGTTCTTTTTTTGTGCAAGCGGAGTTTTTAGTGTTGACTAAGTGATGACTTGCTAAACTCATATACAGAAAAAGCAGCACATTTTGCGCGCCAAAGGTGCCTCTGAAAATGGCTTTGAGAACATTGGCTTGTTTGCCGCGGCAGTTGTAGCAGTGAATCACGCAGGAGTCGATACATGGATTGTGAACTGTCTCACGATAGGCTATCTCGCAACTCGTATTGCGTTTGTGTTTGCCTACATCTGGCTTGGAAGAGACCGCCGTCTCGCGTGGGTGCGAAGCGTCTGCTTCGGCATGAGCGCGTTCACGATCATGGGGCTGTGGATTACAGCAGGGTTTAGTTTGTAAAAAGAGCCTTAGCGGCGGATTTATACAGAAGTTGTTGGTTGCACTCGTTGGATAACCGTCGCCGCAGTCTTGATTTTGAGAGAGATTCAGCACATTCTGTCAACTCGCATTATATCACCTGATAGTCGGAAGTGTGGTCAAGCCCTACTTAGTTGTGTCGAAATGCGATAAATTTAAATCCTATAACTGGGTGCTGCCTCTGAATGCCATGAAGCCACTAGGCATGTCTGATGCTGCTCAGCGACACTGTTGGCTGCCCGGCTGCTCCTCCCTCAACACTGACATCAGTGGCCGGTGTACAATACGCGATCGTCGGACGAAAGTCAGAAATAGGACCCTTCACAACTATTGACTTAAGGAGAGTTTCGTATTTTTCATAGCGCTACTAACTATTTCGCCTTCTTACTCTCACGGTATTCTTTCTGCTTTGCCTCAATGATCCTCCTTCTCTCCCTGCGTTCTTCTTCAGTTAGCACTGGTGGAAGTATCCCATCAGGCGGATGCAACAGTTGCTCATCGGGTACTTTTGTGCCGTCGATACCCGCCATATCTGGCCTTTCAAGATCCAAGTTTGTAGGAACACACTCGATAACTCGCTGAATCTGGGCTGGGTCAAGCGCCTTGGCATGAATGACGGTATTGTCGGTCGTCAGAATACGTATAATGCCATCCTTTCCAAGATGACCCCTTCCCTTATCAATCTTGAGGTCTCTTAAAAAGTCGGGAAGGGGCTAAGATGAGTTTTGTTAGTACACCGCGTGAGACTTGATCCATGTTGGAGGCGTCAGTCGGGTGCAGGCGGCATACTTTACCGGCCATGGTGATAGCACGGGTATTCTCTTTTGCATATAAAGTAGATGATCATGTTCATTCAGCTCGGCGGCTAGTCAATACTTTCAGGCAAGCCTTGCGCATTTGTAATCAGGCTGCCAGAAAGGACAGGCCCACACCACCTACACCATGATTCAATCCAACTAATCCATTGTACGTCGTACACCCAGAAAACTTGGCAGCCGCATGATGTGCCAGCAAATGTGTTACAGATATGCCTTTCATTATAAAAAACAAGTCGGAGTTCAGCAGTCTCACTCCTAACATTACAATGCTAGGTAAACTCAAGTTCAGTGAGACGAGTGATGCTGCTCAAGCTGTAGACACGCAAGACAATATTGTTGCGCCAGTCACTATCACAGCACAAGAGAAAGCGCAGATGGAGAAAACGCTCGTTGTGCTTGCAGGTACACGAGCAAAAAGAATCATCACCAAGCAAGGTTGTATACAAGGTCTTTGGCCATGTGACGAACCCTTTGATTGTCAGATATATAACTGTACTGCATGCGTTGATCTTACGCGTAAAGACAGTTTCTACGGATGGTTTTAGAATTCTTCTTATACTATGAACAGTTATTGAAATATTACTATACAGTAGTGTAGCTATCGTCGTTCCGTGCAATACTATAATTCTGTAAAACAAATATTCTATGTCTGCCTATATTGTAACAGCTATTAGTCGCCTGCGCTAAAACTGCCTCAAGGGACCCATTTCATACATGCAAATCATCTCTCAAGTCGTCATTTCGTTGTTATGATGTCTCGGACATTGAATTTGGCTCACCGGAGCCTGGGCCGTACAATAACACAGCTTAAACTGATATTTCAAGAGACTCATGTTTATATATTTTGATCGTAGGGCATAGCAGAATGTTATAAGTAGCTAGCTCGTGCCTAAGCGGTTAGTGTATGCAGAAGGGCGTAATAAAAATCAATGCCGTTTGTAGTGTATTCGACCATCGGCCTAGTTCCCCTTCTTCCCCAACATACAAAAAGCGCTTGTCGAGCCTAATAGCCGTCCTAGTAGTCGCCCTACTGCTCCGCTAGGCAACAGTACTAGAATTACTTGGCGAATATCTATAGTTATTTGCGCTGAAGATAATCTCAAACGGACCATTGGGTGTATCCAATACATTATTCAGGTCATCGCCTCGACTCTGCAGCTGTTTGACGATGATATTTAGCTCGTTGTCACGACCTAATCGTAAGCTGCTGCGGTGCAAGTGAGTTCTTCTACTTCACTCAGCAGACTCTCCCAGAGCCTTATACCTACATTTAGCAGCTACCATCAATTGGCGATGACACGTAGTTTCGAAATTACGACTGTCAAGTAAAAATGGGTCTAACGAGGGCTGAAAAAGTCTTTGGGGGTGTTGCGCGCCATTTGCTGCGGTCACACCCAAGACATTGGCTGAACAACACATATGTGTCCATCTGTCACCACTCCGGCCGAGGCTTGCATGGGACGGCGCTCGCGACCGAGCCTCATTAAATATACGGTCATATTATTGGAAGAATAATAATTAGTAAATCCACTTTCACTGAATCAAGGCCTTATCGCAGCTCTGCTATTATACGAAGCAGGGGACCCTTGCACGCCTTGCTCAGGACCATTACTCTGATGAGTGAGTCAATTGTTAAAGCTAATGACGAGATATATAAACTGACAAAGACAACGACCTAATGTAAGTGTTGTAGTTGTAGGCTTCTGCACGACTGTCCCGCCAGTGCGACCTATTAGCCTGCTGATCGCAGTACTAAACTTCAACCTGTTGGTGCCCGACGCCCATTGTGAAACCAAACAAAATTAAATACATAGATACTAGCGGGGTCAGACACTGTAGCAGCGTCGTGATTTGCGCTTTTTACAGTAAGGTTAGCAGACTCCGTAAGTTGGGCACTAGGAAAAATTATGTTCTCAAGCAGCTTGACGGTATAAACACCAGTGCTCGCTATTGTAGTTGGCCAGACGTACGACGATACGAGTTTCCAATTTCCATGCTGATGGAAGCCAGGGATACCCCTTTCCGTCGTTTAGTGGTAGATATTACACAGTAATACGTCAGCTGCTTGTATATTCTTGTTCGATTACTGGAAACTGCCAGCCCGTAGACCAAATGATGCAGCCCGTTTTTTAAAAAAGACTACCACAGTTGGAAGGTTATTAGTTATTCGTTCTGATGTATTGATGAGGCGTGTACTTTTTCCTGTGATTGGTTCGTGAAAGCGGTCATATCCGAAGAGGCGCCGTAAGATAGTCCGGGCCGAATCTATGTTACAGCGACAAGCCCTGCAAGCGCAAACGTCAGACGCGGTAGACACTCACGTATCACAGCTTGGTATAGCGCTACTTACACATTAAAGAATGACAATATATCTTCGTAGAAAAGACTTTAGACAAGATCTCCATCTTGATTGAATTGTAGTGAGTTCTAAGTGCACTGCTAGGTAGTTGGAAAGCCGTGCTCTTAGGAACCATGCTGTAATATCAAAACGAGGGAGTGGTGCAAGTCCACCGCCTCTCCTACTAACAGCCATGGGAGGTACATTACATAACTTTAAAATTACTGCATTTGTGCTCTACGTAGAATAAGTACTGTCAAACCAAAAACAGTGTCTTACTGGCCCGTCAAACTCTCGAATTAATATCAGGTTGTGGTCTTCCCAGAATAGTAAGAACTACTTCAGCCGGCATTGTTAAAAACCAGAGATCTTATTTAGGGACAGCCATACTCGACGTAGACAGGGACTCTACGATGTGCACTTGTTCTAGACTGCAGCGAGAGAGTCAGCATGCAATAGCACCAAAGTTATTCTCCGTAGTGTGGAGAGAAACGCTTTGGTACGTACTGTGTCAAAAAATGACGCACCAACAACGTAACATTTTCAGATATTAGGGAATTTGCAGGAGCGCTGGAAAGGCTAGAGCAATATGAGTATCCTCGCTAATGGTATTTTGCTGATTCAACCGTGGCAATCACGAAGTTTGTACAGTACGTCTGTAGTTCGACCAGAAAAAAGCGTCATTTAACCGTTGAAACTCACGGCGCCATGCTGCAAAGGGGTACTTGAAACAAGATAAGTGCAGTACTCCTATACTTCTTGATTACTGCACACAGATTGATTTGGCGGGATGTCTATCTACAGTCTTCCAGTAGTGGGAGCGACAGAAATACTACTACTGCCGACGAATCGCACCGACTCGCTAGTTAAAATACGTTTAAGTTTCAGGACAACAGTTACTCTACATCGACATGAAGCGACTGCCGACTCTATTTGCTTTGCCACCGAACGAATAAAAACTTTCCACGACCAGCGCACATGGCTTTCTGCTCGATCTACTATTGACACAGAAGACATGCATCTACCACCGGAGACTGACTGGAGAGCAGCTCGGGATCCGACCACGATGACAATATTTCAATTGTCGGCTCCAAGGTAGTCGGACTTTGATAGTGTTGTGTAGAAAAGCCTTTGGTGCAACATAGCGACAGTTTCAGTGGTACAGACTCTATCGTATCAAAATGGACATGATCCTGCAACTAACTGTAACTGCACTACGCGGATTCCGGTTGCGACTTAACTGGCACGTCTCCTCTCTTTGCAAGTATCTGGAAGTAGCAGGCCATAGCCGTCTAACTAAGTGAGGAGTAAATAAAACGTCACGATCTAAAGACAATTCTCGACGGCATAGTCCCAGTTGAGTGTGTAACTATTTTCAGAAAACGCCTTTGTCATATAAAAATCGAACACACGATAAAAGCCAAGCTTGACCACTTAGAGAATTCTATAGAATGAGGCATAGAGCGGCTCTGTGCCTTGCAGAACACATTTTCTTTAGTAATTTGAGAAGGATCTTGAAGAACATAGAACCGTTCGATTCCGACAGGCTCTTGGTAACAGTAGCCAAAAGTAAGGTTTGCCATAAGCCACGGCGAAGATACTATTTGTCAACGAAACTTCAGAGCTACCTTTGCCAGAATTGCTAGCTATTAATGATATAGCCTATTAACCCACTTGACGTGCCATGGCCATCAGTACTGTTTTCTGATAATGTGATAGTATGTGGTTAAAATAGCTTTAAAGTACTATTGACAGTGGCTGTCGTAGTTTCCATAGAGAAATTTTCTAACTACAATTCAAAGTCTCCTTTCTTCTTTTTTTGTTAAAAAAGGAATGTCGCTGCACTATTCAACTGTATTATGTATTCAGGATTGTTTATTGGCAGACTGGTAGCTTAACTACCCGCTGCACACTCACAGGTAAGGTCAAGTCAGGTCAAAATATGAATCTGAATATTAAAATTAGAGCATTTGGCGACCTAACACTACTGAAACGGAAGCAGGCTCCCTCATATCTAGAAATAATAAGCCACTAATCCGCTTAAAATTTGTGAGCCGAGCTGTATGGGCGTATATAGCGTGTACAATTAGTTGACGATAAGAAACTGTGCTATGCAGTGGGCTCCGTTGATGAAAAAGCTAGCACATCAGCACTCACAAGACGCAGACTTTGGCACCCCTTGTTCATCACAAATGGCAGTATACTATCTTGTGTGTACATAGCCTACTGCAACTATCTTTGCCGATGGCTTCGTAAAATTCTTAACCGACACTATTACGAAGCTCGGTGACTTTTGGTTGTTTCAGAGCACATGGTAGGGGACCGAGGCATCTTGACATGGTCTAGCTCTTTGCACAGCTCGGCTGCCTTGCCGGATGCTACACCTCCGTCCAATGTACACATGGATTGCCACAATGTGACAAAGGGATTGGCCGAGGCCGTGTACGACGCACGGCGATAAAAATTACGAAAAAAGAACGGCTTGTTGTGATAAAGCTGACGATCTGTTTACAATGACGCTTTTTTAGCGTGTAAAACATGTTCCTCCTGAAGCCGAGGAAAAGGAGAGGCACAGGTCATTTCACAAATACAAATCTGCTTTTGGTCATCGCGAAGCTTGGACTTCGTGGCGACTGCTGTAATTGATCTGCCGACGAGCTTTACTGGCGCTGCACCTCCTATCCTGTGGTGTGGTGGATAATAAAGACGAGCTGTGGCAAGTATTGACGCCTAATTTGTAGACAATTGCCACTCGAGGCTGCTCATGATGAGTGTAGTGGGTTGCAAATGATTGATATTCACACACCACGCCCACTAAGCCAACTAGTACGAGCTTGGCTTGATAAACTGGTCATAGGACCAACAGCTTGCATATATATTGTGTCTATATATGTGATACCGCATAAATGTGTTATGAATATTTTATGACAACCAAGCATAAAGAACATCGCATAAGTGTTATGGACGCAATGCTCTTGGAGCTTATTCAAAATAATGTTGCGTGCTCAAAATACAGTTTTCTGCATTCCGGAATAGCATGGTCACCGTCACCGTCTCTGGCAAACCAGTGTTTGCATCAATATGTATCAGTTCATTTGACTTAGAGGAGCACCTTCTCCGGAATACGCTAACATGATGTGAACAGTTTCAAGGCCTCCAACAGAAGTTTACCAATCAGAGTCAATTTCTCTTCAAGAGAACCACAAAAGGTCTACTTACTTCCGCCTATCGTAAGTATTCCCAGGACATAACTCGTAATGCCATAGTGAAAAAAGATCCTTGCTAACTGTTTTGGAAGGGCCCTTGCAACCTCACAGCGGAGCCACTACCGGCATAGCAAAAGTGGCATACTCGTAATGTTAGGGAGTATGATGACGGGATGGTTTACAAAACAAAGAGGCCTACGAGTGGAAAGTGGGCGTGCTCGCCTCGGCGTCCGAGGAAATCCAGACCATGGCAGATAAGCATTGGCTGGATAGCCCAGGGAGGGCATAATCTACCCGGGTGGCCGCCAAGGGTCCCATCCAAATCTGTTGAGGGACTTGTGTTTCAAGATGAAAACATGATGGGCAAAAGGGTCAGCCCCAGGAGGGATGGCGCGCTCTGATCTACTATTGGCCGTCTAGAAAAAGATGCCGTTGGTGCCAAAGGACTTGCACGCAACAGCCGAATCGAGAGTCCTGTGCAAGACCCATTGCAACCTCGGATTGTGACGGTGCCTGCTACGTGGGCTGAATCCTGTGATAGAGATCCCCGCGGTGATGCGGCCGAAGCAGATTATGTCTGGACAAGCCCTGCTCTGTTCGAGTGAAGGTGTGGTAAGTACTGTACGTCGTATGTCACAGTGCATAGACCCATCACACGAAGTGGACGGTGAAGAGAGTCAAAGGCAAAGGGTGTACCGCGGAGGCGTGTACGTTAGCCACTCACATCCAATAGCAACACTCCCCAACAATGAAGCCAAACCGTTATTTGTCTTAGCGGAAATCTCTGAGAGCGAGGGAGCGCATACCGTGGGAGAGGCTAAGACCGTTGGCTGCTACCGTTCACATGGCTTGTAAGATATGCCGAGTTTGGCTCACCACGAGGAACCACGAGACAGGGCGTGTCCTATTCGGGCTTTCGCATTTTTTCCAGCCTGCATTCCCCCGCTTTCTTGACCTCATGTTTCAGTCCGCCCATGTCTAGGAGAAATCCGACAAAGGCGTTATTTCTAAATTGCCCGGAACGTACCCTACCCGCCACCCATGTTTGGACGCTTTTCTGTCAGGGCGGGAGATGGTGTGCTTGACGTGCGACATGGGAAACCCAGCACGAGAGGGGTCTGTTGTTCTCCAAAAACCGGAACCATCCTTCACCGTATAGGTGGGGTGCACAAGGCTACTTTATTTTGTGCTCAGTGAAGAGCGGCAGAAGGTTGTTGGAACTAGGGCTCTTGCTAGACAATGGCGAGGGGCGCAGCGTCGGAATTTGCCACGCTTGGGAAGCTAGATGTATTGACGGCATAAATCACTCGGGGAGTTGCTCGTAGGTACGTGTTTTAGCAACTTGGAAGGAGCTAGCTGTTGTACGATCTTCATTTATAGGGTAAACATGCGGTATCTTGTTTCAACTCCACCAAGGAACCCAAGGAACCCAAGGTACCCAAGGAGCCCAAGGAACCCTTGAGTTCGCATGAAACCGTGAAAACTTCCGCATTATACATGCGTCTTACCTCGTACTCGTGGAGAGACTCGTGCTTGTTGTGGGAAGGTGCAGGTCGCCCTCCGCACTCACTCACCCCTCTCATTGCCTCCAGTGACAGTATGAGAGGAATGTGGCACTGCGGGGTACTTTGGTTGTCAAATAAGACAGGCAAGGATCACCCCCTCCTTTACCGACATCCTTGCGTGGTTCAGGGGCCCGGCGCCGAGTGTGTCGTCGAGACTCTTGGAGCTGGTCTCCACCATTGGCAAATCTACGATGAATAGCACCATGTCACTTTGGAGCAAGCTTGACGTGAGTCTCTGGGGCAAAGCTAATTAACTGCACGGCAAACATCATGTCCAATGACTAGTTGTCGTATTTGGCTCAGAGGTAAAAAGGGATAAATTCCCCAGATTCTCCTCCCACCAATGGGGCCTGCATATTGTGGTTTCTCACCCTATAATTCAACACGTCAACTTACACCACGCTGCATACCTTGACACAATGCTCGCAACACAGACAGCTACGCGGCCCATTCACTTTGGTAAGCATTCATATATCGCGCATAATAAGATGCGAACGGGGGTGTGTTCCCTGGTCCGACAACCGCACATGCTAACCATAATCAAGGGGACTTACACCACCCAGGCCAAGCACCTGAACTTTCCTCTTCGCAGGCTTTGCAATACTTTGGAGACACTCTTGATAGCCAAACACTTTACTCAGCTGGAAGCAATATACCGCAGTTCTTCAACATGATCCAAGAGCTACCTGTCCATCAAGGAGTCTATCCAGACGTGCCCCTGTACGAAGTTTGCAATGGAAGACTGGAGGATGATGGCGAGGTGCACTCTGCTACAGAGCCGGTTTTGTCTTCTCGGTTCCGTTCAGAGCGGGAAGCGTTAAATAACATCGAAGCCGACCGCATCGCCTCTGCCAATGAGACAACTGAAGCTGCCATGTTACAAGCGAAACGATGCAACTGGTATCCCGCAGAGCATGTGCGATACCAATCAACAATGGACTTCAAAGAAGATATACTTCGCAACCGTCACATTCCTATCAATGAGCAAACATTTGCGGACTGGGCTTGGCCACCAACCGAGCGAAATGCCCAAAAGACGTATCAATCGGACAACGTCCGCTGGGGTACGGATGCAAGGTTTGACTCTCTTGGTAATATGACTCCCAAGATGGGTGAAAACAGGATTGGTCTAAGACAAATGACCCAATTCAGGCTGGAGGCCATGCAGGAAGATGAAGACAGCGGTAATGCGTCACCATCGCCTTCACTGTCTAGCGTTTCACAAGCAGAATCTTCAAGGACGAGAGCTCGCACTCGGCAGGCCACCCGTGATGACACGACGCATAAGAAGAGCTATTCCAGGCCGCTTGCCGGCTCCAATTCAGAACGCCAAGTCGCCGCTAGTGAGGTCAAAAGGCAGCGAGAAAAGCTCACCATTGAACAAAAGCGACGGAACCACATTCGCCATGAGAAGAAACGCCGCGCTCTGATTAAGGATGGTTTCAACGATCTCACAGAGCTTATTCCAGAACTGAGGGGTCGCACTTTGTCTAGGTCCACCATTTTGTTCAAGGCAGCTGACTGGCTGGAGAACTTAATACAGGAGAACGAAGCGCTTGTCGCGCAGGTATCCGCACTGGAAAGTGAGAAAGCCGCTAATTTGGGGAGCGGCGCAGAAACAGCGTCTCAGCAGAGCAGCCAAAAGAGGGTTAGGCGGAGGCCTTAAATCCTGCATACAACGGCATTTTCCGACCCTTACTGTATTGGAGATTGCTGCTGTTCAAAGTAATATTAATTTATCGCAATAGTTGTGTCTCTTTGTAAGATTAGATGGAGAAATAATAATCCATGATTCTTTGTTGATTAAGATAAATTGAGAGAAAGCCGTAAATACTACAGTCTCATCATCATGGCCGCATGGGGTGTTTCTGAGCTCTGTCTTTACCACGCTTTGATATTAGTAGGCAGATGATTACTATGCACCACTGACTAATAAGTTGGAGCTAACCAAATTACAGCATGGTTAGTTGCGGATCCTCCATGCCCGGCGAGTAAAAGTCGGACGCGCGTAGGTATGGGTGGACTTGCACTAAGACGGGATTATGGTCCACCATAAACTCGGCAGTCGCCTTACCGGCTTGCGATGTCTGGGTCCTGGGCAAGAAAGAGCCCCTGTGGCCGATCATGACGGTTACCAGCCATTTTGACAGGGCTGCTCAAGCCCGTACTAGTAGAGTCTTGTCCTTACTCGGACCTACGTGCGGCGTAGGGCGTGCAGCGACTCCCACCTTGAGAGTTCCTCCTCCCCCACACCCCAGCTTTTCGCAGGGTCCCGGCGTTCTCACACGCCACGAAAGGTCACAAGTTATGGGGTACACACTGTGCCGAACAGAATTTGGTCACCGCCGTCCGCACGGGCACAGTGAAGGTGAGGGGGTTGCATGATGTTTCTGGCCAGCTTGTGCTGGACATAGAGTTTACAGTGTTAAGATGAATAAACAGCACATGGGTTTGACTTTCGGCTCATTGTGGGGACAACCAGAACCTGTCCTGTAACTGCAGCTCTTTAGTCTCTTTGTGTGTTTTTGTCGCTCGTCGCCGTCATTTTGTGCGGGGGAATCCCAGGACTGCCCTGAATTCATTGCGGACATCGCGCTCGTCACATGGCTGAGATTCGGCATTTGAGTCCTTGCGGCTTTTGTGTCACGGCATTGAGAATGCCGGTATCCGTTGTTGGCGATCTCCAACTTCAACGGCGCTGCTGGACCTAAACTTGCTCGGCAGGCTTTGGCAAGACAGCAGAGTCCACAGACGTGTATATGTCACGTTGTCAACCGTCTTCGACTTTAAGACAGAGTGTGACGTTTGCTTTGCAAGACGTCTAATTTACAATCCCTGACCCTGTAAAGTTGCATTGTTTATGAGAAGTTGACTATATAAGTGGCTCCATGGGACGCCTTGGAAACAATTATCATCATCAACACTCAACAATTCTTCATATTCACTTGATTAAAAGCAATCGCAGAAGAGCCTTGTAATTTTCTTCTTTTTTTTTAAAGACATTACTTAATACGAATCAACATGCATATCGCCGGGCCTATCGCTCTTCTCTCCGCCATCAGTGGCGTTCAATCTCTCGTCATCGCCCCACGGGACCTTCAGTCCATTATTGGCGTCTTTGGTTCTGTCCAGACCGATATTGACGGCCTCGATGAGGCTGTCAAGGGTTGGACTACGGACCCTGCTCCTGTGCTTGAAGCCTCCAACAAGCTTGTCGCTACCATCAAGACGGGCACTGGCACCATCAATGAGAGCGAGAAGCTTACATTGTCTGACTCAATCAAGCTCATCAAGCCCGTTGACGAACTCACTGCTCACGCACAAACCCTTGTTGATGACCTCAAGGGCAAGAAAGATGTTGTCCAGAGCAATAGCCTCTGTGACATTGTCAGGGACCAGGTTAATGGGATGGCCGAGCAGAGCCAAGGCATGATTGATGCCACTGTCTCCAAAGTCCCCGAGTCGGCTCAGGGCATTGCCAAACAGAAGGCCCAGGGCATCATTGATGTCCTAAATGATGCTAAGGAGGCTTTCTCTCCGGCCAATTGTGTCAATGCCTAAGCAATTTGGATACAACTCCACCCCGCCATGAGCGAGCGCTTCGTACATCGCAACAGTTTAGCAGGTGTTTGCGGTTTTTTTTTGCAAAGATAGCTATATAGTCATTTTGGTCACTTGTACTACAATAAAGTTTTACATTCTTGTTTTGGCATACATAGTCTCCTACACGAACGTGAAGTATTCCTCGTAGACTCGGCAAATCTATCGACGCTGAGAGCCTGAAACTATAGAAATGTCGGCGTCGAATAGCAATATCTGTTACTATAAAAACTACCTCTTGACAACTACTAGGAGCTTATTTAAACTCTTCGCGCAACTAAATAATAAAAGGAAAGAAAGTGAAAAGGCGGGGAGAGAGTTGGCGGAAGAGACGGTCACTGGATCACATCTGGCATCGCGAAAAGAAAATGCACCACATCCCGTAGTCACGATATTAGGGCTCATAGCACGTCTAGGTCAAAAACCTCTTCCAACATTTTGTCTATTGAACTAAACTATTCTCAGCCACTTGAAAGATTGAAACATTCTCTCAGTGGGCTGTTTTACAACAAATTGGCCGAGTTAGGTATTGTACACGACCAGACGCTTAACATCTGAGCCTTAGACCTATATCTCAAACTCTCAAAAGTAAGAATATTAAAACCTTCCATCATGATAGACAATAAAAATACCACATAGAAGTCATATTAAATACATCCAAGTACTCGCATGATTTTAGCCAAATGTAGTGATTTATGCCATCAGAGCAGCGACAGCAACAATCAAGCCACCGAGAGGAGCCATGGCGGCAGCACCTCCAGTAACAACTGGAGGAGAGTCGCTGTGAGTGGGCGAGCCGTTACCACCGGTAGGCTGGGGAGCGCCACCGCCGGGAGCAGAGTTGGTCTTAGTGGCGGGCGCGCTGGTGCCGGCGCCAGGAGCAGAAGTAGATCCAACGGGAGGAGCAGAGGTAGAACCTTCAGCGGGCTTAGAAGAGCCACCGCCGGGGCTGCCGCTGTCCTTGCAGTTCTCCTCGGAAAAGTCCTCCTCAGACTGCTTGAGGATATCAATCAAACCAGCAGACAACTGCTCAGCAATAGACTGAGCCTCCTCGGGAACCTTGGAGACGACTGTCTTGATGAGATCCTGAGAAGCAGAGCTGATGGAGGAGATCTGCGTTCGGACAAGAGTGCACTCGCCGAGTTTCTCGATAGTTCCCCGGACGGCCTTGGTGTCATCAGCGAGGGTCTGACCGAGCGCAGTAAGCTCCTTCACGGGACCAGTCAGGGAGACGGCATCATCAAGAGTGAGTGGCTCGATGCCTTCGACCTTGGTCTTTCCCTCCTTGAGGCCATTAATCAAATCGTTGGAGGCCTTAAGGAGGGGTTCCTTGTCGTCGCTGTAGTTCTTGATAGCATCATCCAGAGCCTGGATGTTCGTCTTGCTCTCCTCAAGAACATCGGTGACAACACTAATGTCACGCTCAGCGATAGAGTGGCCTTTGAAAGCCAAGGCGCTAGCCGCAGCATAGCCAAGAATGATGGAGAACTTCATTTTTGCAGTTGGGCAATTAAATCTTGTGAAAACGACAGGATGGAGGCTGGTCTGTGTCTTTAGAAACGAAAGATGAGTATGTTGTAACAGTAAAAGGGTACCACAACGCTGACGGCTCAACAGTACTTAAGTACGTCGAGTAAAATTGGGGAACACTACAAAATTAGAATGATCTTCGTTTGTTAGGTTTCATTTCTTGGGGTAGGTTAGCTCTTCTGGCACCATGTCCCCTGTTGGTGCACATATGTAGTGACACATGCCGAGGCCAGCCCCAGCATGCGGCCTCCGCAAGACACGTTCTTTCAAGCTACTTGCAGTATATAGGCAAGCCCGTTTTTTGTTGTTTAACTACACCGACCGAGGCTTTCGCATAACTCAATTCCCACCAAATGAGACTAGCTGCTGCAATTGCGCGGTTCCCGACCGAAGCGCTCCCGCAGATCTGCAGATCTTAGATGACACCACACCCGTAAATACGACGCTACTTTCAAGTTTCTATGCACAAAGAGCCAGACATGCGAGGCGGTTATGCATTGAAATTGGTACTTGAACTTCCTCAACCCTCGCTGTGTAGCGGAGGAGCCCTTCATTGGTCCGGAGCTATGGTAGTGCACTCGGCACGAAATCCCAGTCATGTGTAAACTGACCCCATGGAAGCAAGACTCTGAGAAAAGTTACCCCTGCATATACCTACAGAAAGCGCTTACCAAAAGCGATTATTCGGACAAGCCAGACTAACCTGTCTGGGCCTCGCAAGGTGGCCAGAGACTCCCGTCAAAGAGTTGGATGCAACCATTACTTTAATACCATAGAACGAATAACCTTCCAAAAACTATCAAGTACATAACTATTGGAGACAATTAAATGCAAATATTAGTAGCATGACAAGCAATTTGCGGTTGACTTTTGTCTCATTCTTATATTTGAAGCTCTAAGGCCAAGGTTCTGCTCAAAATTTGCATAGGGAAATGTTAGCATCGACTGGTGTTGCAGTGGAAAGAGTTAAAGAAAAATAGGAATCCCGTAATTAGATCCGAGAGAATGCCGCAGTTTTGGTATATTGTAAGCTATGTACGAAATACATTATATACACTTCGCATTTAAACGATGCCTACCCAGCCTACACGCATGAGTAAGCGTCTATGCCTCTCTCGAAATCAGCATCAATCCGGTCAACAAGCTTTTGCGCAACAGGCTCCAACTCCAGAGGCAGTTTTTGAATGATGGCAGCGCTAAAGTCCTGAGTGGCATCTTTCAGGCCCACTAATACCGATCTAGTGATGGGGATTGTAGCAGGATTTACAGCCAGTTTAGGCTTAATAGCAATGAGCGTGTCAATGTTGTCCGTAGAGTAAGCCGCCAGAGTAGCGGTAAGATCTGCGAGGTCAAGAGTGTCCTCAAAAGACAGGGGAGGCGATGCCTTGGCAGTTTCTGTACCGGACTTGATGTCATCGAGGAGAGTGTTGGATTTGTCCAGGATGGCAGCCAGGCCTTCCTCGTCACCGCTGTAGGATGCGAGTGTGTTGTTGAGAGCGATGACGTCCTGGGTAATGGTTTTCAGAACGGGTGCAATGGTATTCTCGGCAACGACGCTAACGGCAAGGACGCCAAGAAGCAGATTCTTGAACTGCATTTTTTTTTTTTTTGGCAGATGATCATACGTGTCGATGTAGATTTCGCAGACTGACTAAAGGATTCAGCGAAGAAGGTACATGTCTTTGTGCTTTTTGTCTAGGAGATCTAAAGTTGAAACTATGGGCAAGTTTATATCGCATCATAACCCTTGTAAATGAGATATCTAAAGCAAAGAAAGTCACACATGAGTCCTTCTTGCGCCGAGGATGGATTCGTCATCGTTATATTACAAACGTTTCAAATCACACATTTTAATTTACGTCGTAACAGCCAGCAAATTAGAGAAGATCAGATAATTAGTTTGGCAACAACACAAATTGAAATACTCTAAAGCAAATTATTGCACGGGCCCGAATCGGCATTTATACAGTGCGCAACGTCATGGTCGTAATACTGAGTACATCCAAGCACACGCCCCTTGAGGAGAACAGAAGCCACAGGGTTAATTCTGTCTGTGCGTAAAAACAAGGAAGACACGGACCATGAATAACAGGAGCCTTGCCCTGATCAAAAACGAATATCAACGTGCATTAGCCCAAAACATGCGACACCGGGGAGGTACGGCCTGTAAGCCGGTGGGTTGCCTGTCAAACTGGCTGCACTACGACGTAATCAGATCGGTCTGAATTGAGCTGAGGCCTTTTTGCTCCCGTTAATTTACCCCAACTTTCTCCAATAGACCAGCTGGGAAAGGTGTGGGTGGAACATTCACCCCCAGCTGTCTCTGCTGTCAAGACAATTGCGTTTTAAGAAAAGCCCATCCCGCAAACCGCTAAACCGCTGCTGTCTCACCCGCCCACATGTGCTGAGAACGAACAGGCGAATGCCGAAAATGGTGCATGTGCTTCCTCGGCTCAGCATTTGAAGCTGCGGGGTATACTCGTTGGCGCAAAATCCGTGGCTTTTCGTTTTTTCGTCTTAAGGAGAAAGTGTGCGCAACGGCCAAATTATGGAGAAGTTGTTCTATTTCGACCTCTGTATTGGACGCCATTTGCATTTTGACAGATTAATGGGGCAAATAGCTTTATTGAGATCCTGCAGGAGTCCCGTAAATAAGGCAGCGCCTAGTACGATGGCGTCGATTGCAATTCGGAAAGAGACGGGACGAGGATCAGCACGCCACTGTAACAAGCCATAATCAATATTGGACTTATTCTATTGATATTTAAGAGTAAACTGGTGCTGTAGTATGCCTATCTAGTGTCAAAGTGTGTACGAGGTGCCCAACCAGCCTACCGAGCCGCATCTAAAACTTCAAAATGTCCTTGTTGTCCAGCAAAACGGTGGCCGAATCGCTTCTAAAGTCATCGGCCAGAAGATCCGTCTTGTTGTTTTGAAACCACATCAGCTTGTTGCCCTCTGCCCACCTCGGCCATTCCGCTAGTCCACTAACACCAGCATTGGGGTCGAGGTTGTACAAAAAGTTAAAGTAATACGTGCGGGTGTCCTTGACAGATTGGCTGGGGTTCTCATTGTAGAAGAGCTCTACAATGTCTGTGACATGGAACGAGCCCAGAATTGGCGTTCCATGCTTGTATGAGCCAAGGTAAGACCAAGTCGGCATATCCGGCTTGACGAGACTGGCGAGAACGAGGGTCAGGCGTCTTGAGAGCATAAACACCATGTCGCCAAGAAGAGCAGCCATGCGCTTATAACCAGCGTAAATCTCATTCTTGTTGCCAGTTCTGAATGGGCTACCATCACTCTCATCCTTGTATGTGTCCAACAGTTCTTGTAGCTTCTCTTTAGGTGCATGCTCAAAGTATAGTTCTGACAGGTAGTCAACGACCTGTGCATCGGTTGTCAAGTTGCTTTGGAACAAGGCAAAAATCGTTCCCTCGTCTTCCAAAGCACCAATGATGGTGGGCACAGCGTAAAAGTTGCCACTGATTCCTTGGTCGTCAGGACTGTCGAGAAGAACCTTGCCGTCGGGGCGTGGAAGATAAGACAGAGCAAGCCCATTGTACGAGATAACTGCTGGCTCAACGACAACTGCATTGTAAAATTCTTTGAATGGAAGCTTTCGGAGGCAATCAAGAGTATCGCTGGATCCTTGACAGTTGGTACGTTGGACAACTCTGTCATAGACGGCTTGTCCTTTGGGACAGTCGACGGGATCAGTTGGGATAACGCTCCCAGAGTTCATAATGGCTCCTCGGAAGAGCGGCTTGTCGTTGTAGGTAGCATTTCCGCCGAAGAGCAGAAGTTGATCAAAGACGGAAATACTGCCTGCTGACTCGCCCCAGATTGTTACCTTGTCTGGGTCGCCGCCAAAGCTGGCAATGTTGTCGGCGACCCATTGCATACCCAGACGCTGATCCAGGAGGCCAAGATTCGCTGCACCATCGTTTAGGACTTCGGCCCCAGGGAGGAAGCCAAAACCGTTCAGGCGATAGTTTACAGCGACAAAAACGAAGGGCTGGCTTTGCGGAAGAGCTGTTGCGAACAAGTTGGCGGCGTTGTAGTTATCGGTGCTACCAAAGGAGAAGCCACCGCCAAAGATCCAGAACAGGACTGGGAGGCTATCGTCCTCTTTGGTGCCAGCCGGTCTTTCAACATTGATTGTAAGGCAGTCCTCTTGTCCAGAAGGATTGTCCAAAGGTTTACCATACAATTGAGGGCACCTTGCAGCAGGCTGGGTAGCGTCAAAGCTGGACAGGCGGCCGTTGAACTTCTCCGGTGGACGCAGACGAAGCTGCCCTACGGGCGGCTGAGCGTACGGGATCCCATTGAAAACTTCTCTGCCGTCAACTGCGCTACCGACAACGGAGCCTCCTGGGAAGGAGACTGTAACACCAGCAGCACGCTTGTGTTCACTTGCGATGCTTAACGATTCGAGGCGGTTTGGCACACACAGAGCAATCGAAGGGAGGGCAATAAGGCCTGCCAGGATGGTAAACCCCTTCATCTTAGAGGAGTAAGAGACAAGTCCAAAGTTAAATATTTCAAGGCGGGATAATAACTTCGCCGTGTATATTTGGGAAATTCTGAGACAAGACGTGATCCTCGCCTCTTGCGCTGAACAAATTAACTGCCTTATAACTACACTGCCTTGGAATAAGAGAGTTTTATTAGCTGAAAAGCCAATTTATTACCTTCTCATTTACTTCTCAGTCAGGAAATAAATGAACTCAAGAGCACATGAGTGTCGTATTTCCTCTGAATGTATACGTTCCTTTGATTGCGTACGTAGCACACGTGTGTTGCCTGGCCTACTTCGGCCACACAGTGTACAACACAAGGATAACCCTGTTCGTCGTAGATATATCATATAGTTCCCAATCAGGTGTAGTACAAATATATTGCGGCTGGTGCATCGTGGTGGTGCATAACGGTTCGCGCCGAGGGAGTGCCACTGGGTGTGGGATCCCCGCCCTTTCTCCTCTGCATGTGTGCTGTCCTGTACGGCATATGTTGCGCAGATATAGACGATGCGGTGATGCACGAGTTATCGAAACCCGTGTAAACGCTCGACTGATTGTCAGTCATCTCAGGTTGCTGTCGCTATTAGGCCCTAACAAGTTGTAAGTGACGTTGGTCAATATACCTTTGCGCTTTTAGCAAACGAGGAAAAATAAATAAATATGCTTGAGAAAAAACATCTATTGTGTCATTTCAATTCAGAAACTCAATGAAATATTCAAATCCTTTTAAACTGCGCAACGCAAATCTCTTATCCTTCGCTGCGGCGCCAAGACGGACTTCCGGGTAGCGGTGTTTGGTCTGCAATGCTGCCTCAGCCCATCAAGGTAGCCCACCGAACAACTGCAACCCGATGTGAATAAAGTCTGTCAGGTTCCATTTTAGCATCTACAACTACACCTAAGCAAAGAGCTTTCCGTTGTGCTCATCCCTACGCATCAAAAGCGTCATCGTACTTGACCATGCAGGAGCGATAGCGCACGCTACTCGTCTCCAGATTTTTCATGGCCTTTTGCAAACCCTCCCTAGAGATGGGAATCTGCTCAACCCACGACTGAAGACCCTTATCGGCCGCAAGCTGCAGCATCTCGAGCATTTCACGGCGACTTCCCAAGTGCGAGGTGCCCACAGAGCAGCCGTTGCTGATAAAATCTTGGTTGCGGATGGCAATGCCATCGCCACCAGGAAGACCAACCGAGTTCCAGCGGCCGTGGACGTCGAGAAGGCTGAGATACTCCTGAAGGGCGAAGCCTTCAAACGAATTGGCCGTATTGATGATGAGGTCAAATGTCATCTTGTGAGGCTCGTTCCAGCCCTTTTCGCTCGTGGCCAGAAAGCCATCGGCGCCCATCTTCTTGGCGTCGGCTTCCTTTGCGCGGCTCCGGGAAATGGCCCAGACTTCGGCGCCGAGCGCTTTGGCAAAGATGACGCCGTAGTGGCCCAGACCGCCGATTCCGACGATGCCGACCTTTTTACCGGGACCGGCGCCGAATCTCTTCAGAGGACTGTACACGGTGATGCCGGCGCAGAGCATGGGTGCTGCGTCGGGGCTAGACAAGGCGTCGGGAATGGGGTAGGTCCTGGACAGGCACAATTGAGTCAATCGACAAGGTCCTCGGCGCCACCAGAGAAGAGGGAGAAGACTTACCAGTACTCATGGATTCGAGTGTGCGACGAATAGCCGCCCTGGGTGGTATATCCAGTATCGAGATACGGCGCTCCATAGGCGTCAATCTGATGCTGGCAATACGTCTCATTGTCATTCTTGCACTGCCGGCACTCGAGGCACGACCAGACCTGCGCTCCGACACCAACTCGCTGACCAACCTTGGCGAGCGTCACCTTGGGCCCGACCTGGAGAACCTTGCCGACAACCTCGTGGCCGACGGCGAGAGGGTAAGGGCAGCCACCCCAATCGCCGCTTATAGTGTGCAAGTCACTGGCGCAGACACCGCAGCACTCAATTTTGATGTCGACGTCGTAATCGCCAAAGGGACGGGGATCCCAGGAGTTCTTTTCAAACTCTTGCCATTTCTCGGCACTGGGAGCCTGGAAGCCCGAGAACTTTTCCGGGTATGACATTTTGGGGAGTAGACGGAGTTGGCTTTCGTTGTAAATGCAGTTATTGTTACCGAGCGAAAATAAGGCACAAGCTACAGCAGAGGAGCAATGGGATCAGAGAAAGGACAAGACCAAGCAACGCCACAAGAAAGCGACAGCATCGACCTCTTTTTTAAACAAAAAACCAGCGGCCAGCTGTTCCCTTCCCCTCCTCTCCCCCACCTTTGGCGGCGATGGCGAGGTGACCATCGTCACCAAATGTCTCTTTTCCATCCGGCCTTTCGGGCAAATCCCCGCGTGTGAGTGACCCAGCGCGCAAATGCAGTCAGTCTGGGCAGCCTGAAGCCCAGCCACGATGGGCATAGCTGAAGCTCGTTGCGGGTAAGCTGGGTCCCTGAACCCCGCTACGGGGGTTGAGCTGCCAAGTCCCTCTTTAAGCCGACGGCATTGGTTCCGTGGGGGGAAGAGGGAGATATTCCGTGACTGTGGCCGAATCTTCCACCAACTAGATGGTCGGAATTTGAGTATCTAGGTTCGTAGAGGATGATTGCGGTTCTGTAGCCGGCTTTGGTGATGCATAATGCAATATTTGACGTAGGTTGTGAATATAGCCAATAGTGTATTGCTCGTTTACTGTTTTTTTTTTTTTTTTTTTGACCTGCTTGGCGAGGGTGAGGGATCTGGAGCCTAGGTTGTCTCCCATACAAAGCATCACAATACAGATGACTAGTCTAAAAGACGAACAGGCGTGCGAAAACAAAAAAAAGTATAATTTGAGAAAAACTTATTGATAAATAGACTGCTTGTAAGATGACGTTCAAGGTACTTTTAACGACACAGCCGTCTTATTAATCTGCAAAGGCTTTTTATTACGCTGGATCATACGAACATCTCTATATCACGCTTCAGGAAGCAGGTTACTACTTCGTAGGTATAATACCTTGGTGACTCCACTAATGCAGACCGTACCAATAAATATAAAATACGGGAGAAATATGTAAAGATAGAAAAGCCATTTATTCTGGGCTAACACATGCCTTTTTTTTTTAAGCATGACGACGTAATCAGCTGCTGCATAGAAATGACGCCAAATGCTACGCAGCCTTGCAAAACCTCGTATTAGTGGCAACAATGATGACGCAGAATCGAGACAAGACTACCTCCCCGCAAGAACACGACGCGCAGATGCAATACCGATCGAACATTATTGCGAGATTTGCTTCTGACAGGGCGGCAGTCGTACCAAACTCCACGTCGACTTCTTGTTAGAGTTTATCTATTGGGCGCAAACAAGTGGCGGTGGAAGGATCTATTCTAGGCTGCATCCTTCCGCCACAGGTGGTTATGGTTTTACAAAGTTTTCTGTCTGTCGTGTCTCACCAACCGTTTTCCCGAAACTACAAAAGGGACACTGTTAGCATGTTAAGATATAACAGAGCAGAGAAGACATTACACTTTCCATCAACTCACACAGGGATAGGATCAAGTAGTGACATGTCGAAATGAAGCCAAGCGCTGCCACGTCCGCTTTCATCGTCGCAGTAACGGCGACTTCCATAGACAGCGCAGACAGGGACTTGGTTGCAGTTCATCTTCCCGAACCCCTAAACTGGCTCCCTGGTGACTCTCTATACCCGGATAGAGTCATTGATGGCTTCAGTGCCCCCTTTGACAGCTACGAACCGGAGGCATGGGCATCTTATGTGCGCGACCAGTGCCGTGCCATTAGTGAGTGCACTGTCACAGCGTCTTACTCAGGTGAGTTCAGATCTATTTTCTACGAAAAAAAAGAAAAAGACGTGGAAAACTGAGTTGGTTACACAGCTACTGGATCTGGCGCCATTAACAACACAAAAGATCCGTTCTGGTTTGGTTGGATTTTCAACGGCGGGAAAGCTACGCTGGATGACTTTATGCGGTCTCCTGGGATTGAGAATTCGGTGGCATACACTGCTCGGTATTGACGGCGGTTTCTGAGAACCTTTTAATTGCGCAGTAACTTTGATTTTATTTTTAAGCAGCGCCTGGTGCTTGAAAGCCTCGAGTCCAGTGTAATGAATCAAGTTGCTTTATTCTACGTCTTTTGCTGTTGTTCTGTTTGGACAACTAAGCAAACAGGCCAAACGTCAAAGCCATGACCTAGGTGACTCATGAGTAGTACTGGTAATGTTATTCTGCGAGACGAGTGGTTTCTTATAATAGTGTTTAGTTTCTACAAAGAGCACTACGGACGGTGCGTGGATGGCTTTATAAAAGGCGGCAGAGTATTGCAGGCGACTTGGCTTAGTATGATGGACACCAAGCTCCCTTTGAGACTGAGCGAGGCGTTTGCACGCTGAAGGAGATTTACATTCTTGAAATAAACGGATTTGAGGCTGGTAAGAAGGATGCGCTGGAGTTTCTCGCTGAAAGGATGCGGGCTAGTGGTATAGTCTGAACAATGCCAGCTAGATTTCTGATTTCGACGATAATTTCCTACTCAATACCCGCGGTAGGCCACTCGCCCGAGACAAAAACAGACTGGAATGTGTAGAGACTTTGACCATTGAGAGGCAGCAAGGCAAAAAAAAAAAGTGGCCAAAATCTTTCTCGGCCTCTCCGTACCAGATCTTGGGAGATCCATCCGGGGGCGCAGAGGAGGGGTACATATTTTCAAGTGGGGGATGCAGGCGATCGGAAGTACCAGGAGGCCTTCAATGTGAGGAGGGAAGAGTTTTAGAGTTTCGGGCTGAGGCGCACCCAAAAGTACGATACCTATCTACGAGTATGGTGCGCTGCGCCGCTACCCACACTCAGGGGATCTGCGGTAGAGATAGAGCTTGAGCACGCTGTAAGAAAATTTCTTCACCACACCGAAATTTTGGCATTAGATTTGCATGTGCAGCCATGCCATGGTTGACCATCTTGGAGTGTACTGGAGTGTATTGGGGTGTGGTAGCGGGACCAATCGGCGTCTTGTTATTATACACTTTACGAATACTGTGGTAATCTGGCGGTCAACCTGCTTACGCTGAGGCTCTGCGTCTACTTTAAATACTGTATACTTGAAGATGCGGCTCGAAAGTCTCTCGATAGCACAGCAACCTTTTCAGCACGACGATATATAGTCACATATAGAGATACCTGCCAATGACGCCAAATCGTCATCGTCTGGGGTTCTCCAGTAGTTCCACGGCGGAACCGACCCATTATCCACGTGTACTATCCATCTGCAAAATTCTTCCATCGTCGTTACACACCAAAAAGGGCGGGAAAAGCAGGCGCTTGCCATCACATCCGCCGCCACTGAATCGAAGCGCTAGAAAACAAAACTTGTTCCCCTATAGCTCCACTAAACCTCATCATCAAAGTGGGTTTGTGGGGACGAAAAATTGCGGCGGCAAGCACTCTAAAGGCTCTAAAGGGCCCTGCGCCGACCGACAGTTTGGCCCGCCGGCCGGTCGGCCCAGCCAGTCAGAAGCGCTGTTAATGTCGTTCTGATCATTATTATTAGATTAGGTAGCCTTGACCCTTCTTCCACTTCGTCCCCTACTCGTAACCAAAAAGTTTGGTATTGACTCTCTCGCCTTTTTGGGGATTGTCCGACTCCAACAACGGCACTTTTTTCTTCTTCCCTTTTCTTGTATTGTCTCGCCGCTAGTCGATTCGGGTTCAAGACGATAGAGCCATACGCCGCCGCTTCGTTACTCTCTTCGCTCCCTCCTGCACGGCGTTTACAAACGGCAGAACCGTAAACAAACCTGCATCGCCTCATCCACCCTGGCCAACCCGCTGCATTGTTCCGCTATCCCAGATCTCCCGAATATTCGAATATACTTCGACGGCTTGATGATTTCCCCTCTAGCAGAAAAGTAACAGCGCACTTTCATCGTCGGACGCGAGCGACTGCCGTGGCTCCAACGACCATCATTTCCTCGCTCTCCCTCCCTTGTGTCGCTACAACAACCACGCAGCGCACCGACCTACCCAAACGCGAAAGCTCAAACGTCACTCATTTCGTTTGATACTGCAAGTTTCTTCGCAAAAGGTAAATACCTACCCAGTATTCACTTGAAACTTGTTGTCTCTTCTGCCTTTGTCCAGCCAAGTTTGCCCTCCAAACATTTGCGGAGTCTTGGTCACATCACAGCCAACCTGACAGAAGCCCGGTGAGGCGGAAAGCGTTTCTCGTTTCTCCTTTTGCTTTTCTTCCAAGACACATTTCAAGTGGCTTTATATTCTGACATCTTGGTGTAATAAAGGACTCACTCCTCTTCTGCTGCGAACAAACTCTGCATCTCGACAATACACCACGACTACGTCATACTCCGGCCTCCACGAATCTCCTATACGACCCGACATAATGACCGAAAAGCAACCTTCTGCTTTTGACTGGGCTGCTGTGCAGCAGGAAATCTTTTCCGCTGCCGCAGACCCCCGTTCCAACACAGGTGCTTCGCCCTACGCCCGTCACGCTGAGGCTCCCGCATGGCCACATGACCAGCGCACAAGAAGCCTCAGTCTGTCACTGCCCTGGCGCCGCCCACGGTCATCCATCTTCTCACACGACGAAATTACACATGCGCATGAAGATGCCGTCGATGATGCGCACGACTCTCATAATGCGTCCGAACGGCGACATGCCGGCACCCTCAAAGGCATGTTCCGCCGCGCATCGCACTCCATTCGAGGCGTTGTGCGTCGACGTCCGTCCATCTTTAACGAAGATACCATCTACGAACAAAATATGCCCGATTCTCGCCCTTCGACATCCCACTCGGCGTGGAATAAGCTGTGTCAGGCTACCGGTTTCCGCCACTCCAAGTCATTCTATAATCATGCCAACGGTTCTCACCGGCGAACGTCGCACGCAAACGTCCCGATCCCTGCTCTCGGAAACGAGCCGCCGTTTATTCCAGAGCACAGCGGTGCCGCCGCCAAGGCCTCAGCTGCCATGCAAAACGAGTACATGGCACGCCATGGCCTTAATCGGTGGCTGCACAAGACGACGAGCGAAGATAACAACGACCGCGAAAGCGGCATCGGTATCGTGCTGACCGGAACCAGCGCTGATTTCGACGTTGACGAAGCCATCGCCGCCAAGGAGGCTGATATTAGCAGAATCGATTTCATCACCAAGCTCCCTCTGGAGCTGGCCATTCCTATTCTGGCCAAACTTGACGCCGCGGCCTTGGCCAAAGTCAGCACCGTCAGCAACAGCTGGGCCAAGATTATTCGCAACCAGCACATCTGGCGAGAGTCATACCTTCGAGAAATGTCGGGCACCTATGCCACGAGTCACCCTGTGAAGCCGGACACTGGCCTGGGTATCCCGGCAATGGTTCCCAACCATGACTGGAAGCGGGTCTACCAGATTAAGCGCGATCTGAACAAGCGTTGGAAGGAGGGCAAGGCTCGACCGGTATATCTCAGCGGCCACAAGGACAGCGTGTATTGCCTGCAATTTGACGAGCAAAAGATCATCTCCGGCTCCCGCGACAGAACTGTCCGTGTTTGGGACATGCGTACCCTTGAGTGCCGTCTCATCATCGGCCCTCCTGAAGTCGTCCACTATGATGAACTCCTCCTTAATGACGACGGTACTCCTGCCCATTACGCGGCGGATTCCGAAAATGGCAAGATTGCGACTTCCAAGCCAAAGATTGTTACTTTCCCCGAACATCACAAAGCCTCCATTCTCAGCCTCCAATATGATGACAAGATTCTTGTCACTGGCTCATCTGACGGCACTGCTATTGTCTACGATATCAAAGATGACTACCGTCCGATTCGACGACTTCGCGCGCACTCTGCCGCTGTCCTGGATCTCGTCTTTGACAAGAAGCACATTGTCACTTGCAGCAAAGACACGACCATCTGTGTCTGGGACCGCAAGACCGGCGCCCTGATCCGTCAGCTCCGAGGCCATACCGGTCCTGTCAACGCAGTGCAGATGCGCGGCAACACCGTCGTCTCGTGCTCCGGTGACTTTAGCGTGAAGCTCTGGAATATCGACACTGGCAAGATTGTCCGCGAATTCACCGGCCACACCAAGGGCCTAGCCTGCTCGCAGTTTTCCGAGGACGGCCGCTACGTCGCCTCTGCAGGCAACGACAAAGTCATTCGCATCTGGGACGCCAACACTGGCGAATGTGTACACGAGATGCGCGCTCACGAAAACCTCGTCCGCAGCCTGCACATTGACAGCGTAAGCGGCCGCCTCATCAGCGGCAGCTACGACACCGACATCAAGGTCTGGGACATGGAAACGGGCCACCAGCTCCTCGACTTTCCTAACTGGCACGCCAGCTGGGTCCTAAGCGCCAAGAGCGATTATAGACGCATAGTCAGCACGGGCCAGGATCCCAAGATTCTGATTATGGACTTTGGCTCTGATATTGATGGCGTTGAGATGCTTGAGAGTAGCGGCCGACACCTGTGCTACGCATAAGCAGCCTCTTTTTGTCTCCCTTGCCTTACCGGGCCGAATATCATGACGAATTATTGGAATTTTATTGTTTTCAGATTTCGGGGTTTGTTTTTTTCACGCGAAACATTACTGCAACAAGCCATTCCACATGGAATGTATATTTTACATACTTTTGGACCGTTCTTTACGAGCGTCCTGTACATATTTGGCTTTTTTTTTTACGGATACGCTGAAAAAAAAGAGAAATTGGGAAGGAACAAGTTTATTAAGCGAGCAACACAATGGCGCATTTGCATTTTCTATACAAATTCTACCTTGTTCTTTTTTTCTGTATATCTGGTGGTATACAGGTATTCTCTCTGATTTTTTAATTTATTTAATTTGTCGGCTTGGGTTATTTTGTCTTGTTTGTCTGGCATTGGGATAGCATTTAGACCTTTCTTTTAGGATCATAGAGCATGCTGACTATAGGTGGCAAATATTTACCCACACATTTCTTCACAACCAACTTTTTGCTCCGTCGTTGCATATTCTTGCCGTGTTATGGGATATCCTGTCCATTCTCTCACGCTTCGTGTGCACGTTACCGCATGTGGAGCTACGTCACCGACACATGAACTCGGTACTTGTCGTTACGGCCATATATGCAGTAGATCCAACGTGACGTAGTAGTTGAGCAATATTTGCAACTTCTTCCCCGATGGCTCTGACCTGGACTGTCGTCGGAGTGCTAAAATATGCCGAAGAAAGAAATCATGGAGACTCTCCTCCGCTACTCTACAACGTCGCACTCAACTTAACCCTTGATTTGACGAAATCCAACAAATTTCCTATACCATCATCCAAGAAAAACAAGCCACAAGAAAAAGACACACCGCAGCTTTCACCCGCCAAGTCATCCTCCGGGGCAAGTGATCATCTGAAATCTTGGAGACGGGCCGAGAATAACGGAAGCCCCCTCGTGGCACAAAAGGTGGTGGTGGGGGGCTTTGGGGTCCCCACGCCGTCCGCATGTGCCTTGCAGTTTTTTACTACATGTCGTCGCAGCCAAGTGCAAAAGCTTATGCTGCTGATGTCCTGGTGCTGGCTGGGTCGCGACACTACCATAGTGGGAAGAACGACGCCAATAGTTTCCAAATGCTACTACATAAGCTTGTTGGGAGTGGTTGTACCCGCACGGCCGTTCTCTCGGGGAGTCGCGGATGGGGCTGCGGGAAATCGTGGAGCTGAGTGGGAAATAAACCCCGTCTAGAATGGCATCATGAGGTTAAGGCTTTGTAAGAGCCGGAGTGATTCTGGGGATGCTGTAGTCTTCGGCGTGGGGTAGCCCTGTACACCCTGGCGGAGAGCATGGCATTACCTCGGAGCAGCCAAGAAGCCCATCTCCGTTTTGCATCTGTGGAGAGAGTGCAGTCTGAGGCTCTGCTCGTTGTCCTATGGAGTCTTTTGCCTTGTTGCAGGAAATGGTGGGAAACGGTAAGGTCGGCCCAGAGTGTTATGTGGATGGCACATGTTGGCGTCGCGTGCTTTTCAACCCGCAGCGCTGTGCTTGGAAGCCTGGGTGTGACACTGCCCTAGGTTCACGTAAACGGTAAACAGATCTAGAATATGTGAATGAGCAGCTTGCTGTCCATCACTTACACAGCAGGCAATAAGCTCGTAGCACTGCGATCCGTGTACCTAGCTATTACTTGACTCCAACAGGACCAAACTTTGGTGCGCTGTTCACAAAGAAGCCACCCCACAACCAAAAATCGTCGGTTCAGGAACCGTCATTGATCTAAACTGTAAGTGCCTGCTGGCGTCCGCCTAGTGCGCGGCATCAGCCACAAGTTGCACATCGGGTGACCCACTGGACTCGGTGCAGAAGTCTAATTAGGTAGGTGATAAAGACACGCTTACTGGATCGAGCACAGCTAGCGTAAGTGACATCCACAGGAGCTTGTTGATAGAATGAGGCTTCGGTGATACTCAGAGATTGCGGTGTTTTGTATTGCTCAGGGCTAGTATTGCCTGCAAAGACAGACACAAACAAGTTTTGAACCGGGCGACGGTTCTCGAAACTAGACCGTCTTCTAGTGCGCGACACAGGTGTGACGTGATATGTACTCATCAAACAGGCGAATTCTTCCAAAGCCAGCAGATATTACCAACTGTGGTAACTACAGATGCATAGCGTGTGCAAGAAGGGGTTCATGGCCAGCACTCGTAGTCGCTAATCTCGTAGTACATGTTTGGGACACGGTCATCTTCGGCAGGACAGTCCATATCCAGTACTCCGTAAGCAACTAATGTTTGCAAGAGGAGATTCGTCTTGGCAAAATGGGTAAAAGCAGTTTTGAAAAGACGGTAAATGTGGTTAAGTGAAATATCCCGTCACTGCCGCAAAGCGTTTGCAATAAGCAGAATACGGATGGGAAGTTCGAAGAGCTCATACCTAGTATCACACAACATGTTCCCCGCGCCGAGGTGGGACCAGCGCCGCTATCCGGACCCTGCCTAACCTGTCGATCTCGACGCGCATAAGCAAACATTTTCGTACGTCGCATCGGTCTATAAGCTTAGAATGCCTGTTGCTGTACGGAGTATGGGATATCGAGTATACGTGCTTATTCCAACTATTGGTAGTACTCACACGAGTAGACGACCTTGGCGTGTCTGTCTTGCGCGTGGCAATACAGATCGGCGTCGATAGTCACCTGTGCGCAGCATTTGGCAGGAATGTGACCTGAGCACATTGCCGCGTGTGCCCTGCCTTTCTCCAGAACTCAGTGACGTAGTAAGTTTTTCCTTGATTTTGCACGGTACGTCTAGAGACGCTCACCGCCTTGTACGAAAAGCTTTCTAACGACCATTTCGTTTCATGACCATCGTTTGGACCGTGACATGGACACATATCATGAGAAAGGTTGCTGTTTCGCAGCAAGTAAGGAACCCTTTGTAATTACACGGGCGCCTTGTGAGGTGGGGCATTGTGGCGCCAAAGGCGAATAGTTGGAGTAACGGGGGTGCCATATCGTGGCCGACACCCTCCCAATGGTCGCTTGTAGCTGTCTCATCGTCGACCAGTCAGGGGCACATGCTCAATGAAACTATTAAACTCTGGCGGATATTGGCGGTCCTGACAAGCTTTGATGACGGAATGGCAAATCACGGGCAGCAGTGGTCGCGGACTCTTGTTCGTCAGCACAGCACGCTGAGGCCTGCCGTTCGTCCCTGTGGATCTGCTCGACGAGAACGCCAAGCGAGAGCCAAGTCGATATGAGGGAGGGCAGAGGCAACGCGGGCCTCATGTGGTTGTGGCGTCGGCGCTGCTCCGGTGCTGAGGGAGATGGCGCTGTTTCGGCTCCTGTGGACAATGGCGGCGCCTTTGGGACCGGCTCTTGCTTTGCAGGGCATTTTGCACAAAGTGGGAAATGTCTCGTAGCATTGTCGGGCGAAGAAAGCCAAGTCGTTGTTTGCATGCGACATCTCGTTTTACCGGTCTCAGAGTAACCTTGATCGGGGAGTGTCGTCGACTCGCCTGAAGACTTTGTTTCTGAACGTTCGGGGTAGCTCGGGCGTCATTTCAGCGGCTGCAGCTGCATACTCATATTGTAATTTGATGGATGAGTGGAAACAGCAATAATACTATCGGCGAGGTCAGCCTCGTTTTGGTTGCCTCATCTTTCCCTGCATCTCGCGGCTTGGATGTACATGTACGTACTACAAGGCACTAAAAGAGACCTTTTGCTCGTTCGATCAAGGCAGTATTCTCAGACCCATTTGGCCCAGTTAGACTCCGTGGCAATTATGCGTATGATTGAAGAAAAGCGTCGGTAGAACGGTTCTCGAGGCGTGGTGGACAGCCATCAGGCGGCGAGGACAGAACAATGCGTTTGTATGTATTGGATTCATTCGCCAGCTGCCAGCAGTGACTGTCGCTGTTGAGACCCCTGGGGCGGCCGGGCCAGAACCTCGTCTGAAACGGGAAATTAAACCTGCCACAGCCAATAACCATCGTCCGTGCCTGTCGAAGGCTGCAGACTCCACACGTCGTCACACACCCCCCTGCACACCCCCAGGCGACCATGCGCCGACAGCTGGCGATTATGCTGTGGCCCGCTTTTGCAAATGCCATTCTTTGGCTAGCAAACACCAGCTACCCATCTAGTATTGGCGCCCGACACCTCGTACGAGATTGAACTTGTTAATGCGCGCGAATGGGTATTGAACATGGGGGACAGGGGAGTACCTAGGTAGTATGCGGACAAGAAAATGGGAGCACGAATAATGTGGCTTCTTGTTTCCCGAGTCACTGTTCGGGTTCGCTTGATGTGGTGCGTCGACAACCGTGGTTGTTCTTTACTATTCCCACTACACATAAAAGCCCCCCAAGCCCCGGCTTACATTCCAGTTGAGGCAGTCCTTACTACCTTGAACGGCTTACTCGTTACTGTACAGGTAAGCTTGTGCTGCGGCTCATTGTCTTCCTCGTCCTCTTCTACTCTTCTTCCTTTTCTTTTCCTCTTTGTGGCCACTCTCGACTCGCGTCTCTTTTTGGGGAAACAAACGCAAGAAAGTTGACTTGATCGGCTTCTTCTTTGACCTTGCAAATCCTAAAAACTGACGCGACTTTTCCTTTCTTTTCCCCCTTCATACCTATACAATCTACGACATAACCAAAAGTAAGTAAACTACAAGTCTATATTCGTGTCGCGCTGCAGAGTGCAACACTGAGCACAGAGGGCGGCCACGGCTGCGCTTCACATCTTCCTCATCCCTTCAGCGCTCATGACACCGCGCCACTGGCAACCACCTTGATGTTTAAGCTTCTTGGTTAAGTTGCTCCAACTCAGTGGAAATGGCCTTTTTGGATTTTGCCTAGTCCAAGTCGTTCGCACCTGATTCGGTTGGCCTCGTGCACTGCAACTGGTACCTCGAAAGCGCGTGATGGCCTTGGCCCCACTTCACGAGACTCCGAGCAACCTCCTCAGATCTTCTGAGTCGCATTGTCAGACGCGGTCCAGATGCAGATCACATCCATTGTCATACAAATATATGATGTTGTTCAGTGTCCCCGACCCCTTATTGTCATGTTCTACACACGGATAATACTTTATTCACCGCTTGCGAGCTGGCCTCTGACTGTCGTGTGTTGCATTCCGCTGTTTCCTTGCGCTTAGTTGCTCAACTTATCCTCCTCTACTTCTATTATCCTTTTCTTTATTCTTTTCATCATTTGGCTCGACGTTTGCTGACTGTTTCTTCACCTAAAGCTACCAACTGATCCTATCGACTTTGAGTTGTGTCGACACGTACTACACCACCATGGGTCTCCGTGGAATCCTCTCGGCCTCGTTGTTGGCCTTGGGGCTTTGCAATCCAACGGCCGCTGCACCTGCTCCTTCCCCAGAAGTTTCTTCTGTTGATGCACGGGCAGCTTCAAGCTGGTGGTTGGCTAATATCCAGCGCCAAGGCACCGTCGCATACTCCAACAATGGTGGCGCCTACAAAGTCTTCCGAAATGTCAAGGACTACGGTGCCACGGGAGACGGTTCTACTGACGATACCGACGCCATTAACCGCGCCATTTACGACGGTAACCGCTGTGGCAAGGGCTGTGATTCTAGCACCACTACTCCGGCTCTCGTGTACTTCCCCCCTGGTACCTATATGGTTTCCACTCCCATCATTGCCTACTACTACTCTCAGCTCGTTGGCGACGCCAATGACGTTCCCGTCTTGAAGGCGACTTCCAACTTTGTCGGCATGGCCGTCATTGACAGCAACCCCTACGACAATACCGGCAACAATTGGTTCACCAATCAAAACAACTTCTTCCGCCAGATTCGAAACTTCAAGATTGATCTTACCGCACTACCCAAATCTACTGGAACTGGTATCCATTGGCAGGTTGCCCAAGCCACATCTCTGCAGAACATCGAGTTCAACATGATTAAAGACAAGAGTGACGACAACAGGCAGCAAGGCATCTTCATGGAGAACGGCTCTGGTGGCTGGATTAGTGACTTGACTTTCAACGGTGGTGGCCTCGGTGTCTTCTGGGGTGCTCAGCAGTTTACTGTTCGAAATCTCAAGTTTAACGGTTGCAGGACTGCCATCTACCAGAACTGGAACTGGGTCTGGACCCTCCACGGTATTACTATTGATGATTGCAGCATCGGCATTGACATGTCGAGCGGCTCGGCCCCGCAACAACAAGTCGGCTCCCTCCTGGTCCTCGACAGCAAGATTTCCAACACCCCCGTTGGTATCGCCACTCGCTACAGCACTGATCAGTCCGACACTCGTGGCTCCTTGATCCTCGACAACGTTGACTTTAGCGAGAACTGCCCCGCTGCCGTTCAGAACCCCAGCACCGGATCCACCATCGTTCAAGGCAACACCAAGGTTGGCTCCTGGGTCCAGGGCCGCGTTTACAAGGGTACCAGCGGCACGGCTGTCCAGGGGCCGCACGACCCCATCGCCAAGCCCGCTGCTCTTCTCGATGCGTCCGGCAATGTCGTCTCCAGATCTAAGCCTCAGTATACCGATGTTGATGCCTCCAAGTTTGTTTCGGTCAAGTTCAAGGGTGCCAAGGGAGATGGCGAGACTGATGATACTGCTGCTATTCAGGCTGTTTTTGACAGCATAGACAGCGGAAGCATAGTCTACTTTGACCACGGCGCTTATGTCATTACCGACACTGTCAATGTTCCCAACAACGTCCGAGTTGTTGGTGAGATCTGGCCTCTCATCATGGCTGGTGGCGACAAGAACTTCAAGGATGAGAAGAACCCCAAGCCTGTTTTCCGTGTTGGACAGCCCGGTGATGTTGGCACTGTCGAGATGCAGGATCTGATGTTCCAGACCCTCGGCCCTCAACCCGGTGCTATACTGATGGAATTCAACCTTGCCGGCCAGGATAAGGCGGCTGCTGCTCTGTGGGACGTCCACTTCCGGGTTGGCGGCTCTGCCGGCACTAGGCTGCAGTCTGATCGCTGCGTCAAGACTCCCAGCCAAGTCACTCAGCCTGACCCAGAGTGTGTCGGTGCTTTCATGCTGATTCACTTGACGGAATCCTCCGGGGCTTACCTTGAGAACACTTGGTTCTGGGTCTCCGATCACGAGCTCGACCTCAGCGACCACAGTCAGATTAACATTTACAATGGTCGCGGTGTCCTCATTGAGAGCACCAAGGGTGCTTGGCTCTGGGGAACTGCATCTGAGCACAATGTTCTGTCCAACTACCAAATCACCAATGCCAAGAATGTATATCTGGCTCTGATTCAGACCGAGACAGCTTACTTCCAGGGCAATCCTGATGCAAAGGTTCCTTTTGCATACAACGCTAAGTACAGCGACCCCGACTTCTCCAACTGCAGTGGCGATAGATGCGCCAGGACTTGGGGAATGCGCGTCGTCGACTCCAGTGATATTTTCCTGTATGGTGGCGGCCTTTACAGCTTCTTTGACAACTACACACAGCAGTGTGTTGAGGACAATAACTGCCAAGACAACATGATTGACATTGTCAACTCGGACGTGAACTTCCTTGGTGTTAGCACCAAGGCCAGTGTCAACATGATTACTCTGAATGGCGAGACAGCAGCTCTCGACAGTGACAATAGGAACAACTTTTGCGCTGCTGTGGCTGCTTTTGAGCCGTAGGATGGCGAGCAAGTGCCCCCAGTAGGACCGGGCCCCAAGAGTGGGCTTTCGTCGTCGAAG
Organism: Lecanicillium sp. LEC01; assembly: GCA_002242745.2. Lineage (NCBI taxonomy): Eukaryota > Fungi > Ascomycota > Sordariomycetes > Hypocreales > Cordycipitaceae > Lecanicillium > Lecanicillium sp. LEC01. The sequence continues at coordinate 181,743 of NIWZ02000024.1, forward strand.
CAGCCGGAATCTACTACGACGACCATCGCCGAGGCGACAATACTGAGCGAGTACCCGAGCTCTACAACAAAGCTCTTACCTACAGATGTTGTTGAAACGACCATTGTTCTGACCACGACTCTGTATGTCATTGCCAGTACGTTGCCTCAAGCGATGATCTAGGCTGACGAGGGTCCTGATTGATTTGATGTCAGGCTTCTGTTTGATGGTTCTATGATGTAGATACCTTTCTCGACTCTCCTTGATTTTTATATTTCTCCTTTTTTTTTCTTAGACGTTTTGGGATCGCATATTTCCATACTTGACTGCCCAGGGGGCATGAGCTGGCAGGCTAGGAAAGCTTGGCTAGCAAGACTAGCTTGACGTGTCTGTTAGAATGAGACACATGACATGAATTCAATAAAAAATGGTAAAATAAGATTTGAAAAATATTTCCTTGGTTGTCGTGACTGATGTATGATTGTCGCACTTTTTGGCCTAGATCTTGTCTATCCACTTCTGTAGAGCATTGTAAATGTCATTATTATTCCTTTCCATAAACATCATGTGGCCGTTGCCCTTGATGCCAATGTCGGCGAGGTATAGATGCTCTGATTTGCCACAACCAGCCTGCTTGAGGAAGTCCACAGTGCAGTGATCGTAAATGGTGTGGTACGAGGACTCTGACGTAACTACGAGAATGGGTTTCGATACCAAATTCAAGAGCTTCCTGACGGGGGATACGCTTGCTCGCTGCAAGACGCAGGCCACTCTCTCCGGTGTATTGAAGCCTCGCTGCTCTGGAGCCAGATCCTTGATTGGGTCTGTCACCTCTGGATGAAAAACCATGGGCACGTCTGTCAGACCCCATTCCCGCGACGTTGCATTCGAGAAGACAACTTCTCTAAACGGTGGTCCTTGCGGCTCAATCAAAATCATGGCCTGGACGAGATGCGGGCGCGCGTCTGTAATCAGCGGCGGAAGCATGCCGCCCTGACTGTGACCGAGGAGTATGACTGGTTTGCCGATGCGGTCTAGCAGCTTTGCGCCAGCGTCTTGCATTGTGCGCTGCTGGATAGTCTTGTTGGGAAGAAAGGCGACGTTTGAGGCGTAGAATTGGTCAAAGATTGTGTCGCCGATTGTGCCGGGGCCGGGCCACTGCGTGTGTAGTTTTGCTTGTGGCCAAAGGTTGTGCTTTGCTGTGGCTGTGAAGCGCGACTCAATGCGCTCGGCTGAGTAGGTTTGGAGGCTTGCTTGTCCTGTGTTGGAGCGGCCGCGGGAGGTTTGGTCTACGATGTAGGTTTCGTGGCCGGCTGCTATGAAGGAGGATGCCCAGCCGCGGCGGCCGTCGGGAGTGTTGAGCCAGTTCTGGTTTTTGGAAGTGAGTGGTGAGATTAAGGAAGCAAGGACTTGAGGATAGGTCTGGGTTTACCTACTGTGCCGGTTTGTCCTTGGCCGTGAATGAGGATAATGGGGTACTTTTGCGTCGCGCCACCAACGGGCAGCAGTTTCTCGACGTACATTTGGTTTTGGAAAATGTGTTCATTTTTGCCGCTTCCGTTGTCGACGTAGTCTCCGCTGACGTAAAAGTAGGAGCGTATGGAGGGGACTTCGGCGTCTGGTGCCTGGCATGATGCCGCGTCGGTGAGTCGACTGGTCATGGCTACGGTGGCTACTGCCGTGAGGAGAGTGAGGAGCTGCATCGTGTACGAGAGGTAAAGGCTGGGGGGGGGGGTGTTTGAGTGACTCACGTTACGAACAGAGAGGGACAGCTGGGTTATGGTATATATGTTCATCGGCTAATGGGTAAGCCTTAAGTATGAGCAGCTCTTTGCGAAGCGTAGCGACGAGTGTGGGGAAATGGGGATATGGAGATCTACGGGTTCCGTTCTGGCGGTGGACGTAAAGCGGTGCTTGTCGTCGACGGAACACCATCTCTCGGTTTGCCGTCACGACTAGTGATTACTTTTTATATGGCTTTGTACATTGAATAATTCTCCAAGTAGTGATATAGACGTTGCAGCTTCCCATCCCTCGCGCCAATAGTAGGTATAAACTTGGCAGAGGAAAATGCGGATCTTTTCGTCGGTCAATTGCCGAGCCCAACCTTGCGAGGGGGATTACGAGTAAGCCCGACGGCGCCAGACAATGTGGAGTAGAAAGTTCGGCAACGCTTCTTTTCAGCCTTGTTCAACATGCGAGTAAGCTAATCAGCTTTCCCTGTTTTCAGTCGACAAGTAATAGCTGACACGGAAACTCTTTTCTCGGTTGCCCTTTTATCCCATGTGCATCGGTTGCGTTCATAGTTTATCATGCTTCATCAATTGGTATCTTATCAGTGGCACCAAGCCGTCTAATTCTTCTAGTGTGTTGCTGCTGCTCTATATAACAAAAAGAAATATTATTCATTTTAACCCTTTAAAACATGGGCATCCACACCATGGTATCGTAGTCAATATTGTGCGCCTGGGCCTCAATTCTATCCCCACAAGTGCCAAACAGGCGATCCCAGACACGAGTCTGCTTGCCATAGTTGAAGGACTTCTTCCAGCCCTTGCGGTGATGTAGGTCGTGGTCCTCGAGCGCCAGATCGGCATTGAACAGGGGCCAAACCCATTGAACTGGCGATGGGACGTTGCCGTGCACGCGCAGACCGCTGTGGCCAAATACTTCAGAATAGGTGACGTACTGGAAGCAGATCCACCAGTCGTAGAAGTCCATGGGCAGACCGATGCACCAGAGTGTAGCAAAAGTCAAAATCGGCACAATGATGATTTCGATGATTTCCTGCTCGTCGTCGGCAAAGCCAGAGTGCACAGCGGTCGGGTGCTTGGCCAGGTGATGGGTGCGATGGTACTTCCACAGGCCAGGCAGCTCGTGGCACGCGCGGTGGTAGCTGTAGAAGAAGAAGTCAAGGGTGACGCCGTAAAGGCTCAACTTGGCGAGCATAAGCCCCCACCACTTGGGGTCGCTCATGGCGTCGAGCGGCGTTATCGAAGTGTTGTACGTGACCATGACGGCCATGGCGAGACGGAAGCCGGCCGTCTTGTGCATCTCGCCAACAATCTTGCCTGCGCCTGTGTTGGGGATGCCGTCGCGGGCGTGGGCGCCGTCCAAGTTCCCGTACCGGTATATGAGACGACGCAGCATGCGGACCTCACGCACGGCGATGAGCACGTAGGCTGTCTGATAGAGGAAGAAGGCTGCTACCTTGCCAATGTTGTGGCCGGTGTATGAGGCGTAGGCTTGGTGGAGCAGCAGCGGAATGGCGAGGAAGAAGATGATGAAGATGTGTTGCGACAGAGACGACATGTAGGGAACTTTGTCCGTCATGGCAAACACGGGCGGAGCTTTATCCGGCCAGATGGGGTAGATCTGTGCCCGGTCGATAAAGCGCTGGTAGAAGTTCCATGTGCTCTTGTCCGCGAGATGCCAGTCGCTGACCATGGAGTGTTTGTTGTGTTCGGTCGCCCGCCCCATGATGGCGGTTTGCGTGTCGTGGAAGCGAGTCTAAATCAATTCTGTAGGTGTCCTGGTGTTGGGTGTTTTTGGTATCGTTGGCGCTTAGACTAGTGTGGCGGAATTTAGTAATGACCGTAAATATATATAACTGATTAGATGTATACTTGTAGAAGGACAAAGGAAAAAAAACATGAGCAGCAAGTCGTATTTAAAGCATGACGCAGGCGGTTCGTTCCAGAAAATTTAAGCATATCCTTCCCCTCATACAAAACGAGCCGAGGTCCGACTGGGTTAGGTACCGCGCCTCCTCAGCCCTTTCGCTGCCGCCGTGCCGCCCGCGCCTCTGCCGGCTTTGAGCTGGATCGGAAGCGGGGGCGGAGGAACAGAGTCCGGGGTGGGGCTGGAGGAGCGGACCTGCGTCGAATCACAAAGCATGATTTCCTTTAGTGACTGCGTCACCAACGGAGTTTTACATGTGATGGCTGTGCCACCAGCCGCGTCATACCGGCCCTGGTTTTGCGTGGCTAAAGGTAGTTTGTTGCAGATGTCGCTACAAAAGGGAAGAGCGTTCGTCATGTAAGCAGGGTCTAGCCCCGGGAATATCTTCAAGCATGTGCCTGTGGCCGGATGTGAACCTTTCCCCGACTCTCCTGTCGCAGGGCTGGACTTCCCCAGCACAAACTGCGAGCCTAACGCTGGCCGGTTTCTATTCGTAGCTTTCGTCATTCTTTCACTTGGATATTCTCATCAGGGACGTCTGCCTCTACTATACAGGTGCGCACACCCTTGCCGGCCACGCGTAACTTTGCAACGTCATTTGGCCATGTGAAAAGGGTAAGGGAACTTTGAATGCGCCATGCAGGCGACGACCCTGGCGCCCGATCGATCGCACAAACAACCCGCCCGCCACAAGAGACGAGTGGTGGTGTGTGCGAGACATTCTACAATGTAGCTCATAGACCAAGTTCTGTGTTGTGTGCCCGTATGTTCTTTCCTTCAGAGTGCTTGTTCTCAGTTCTACCACCATTAAACAATGCGCAAACTGATTCAACGCCGGTCGCAGGCCGTTGCGCCACTTCCTGAATTTGGCGGAGCCGCGTAACGCACACCGGCACCATCGGGAGGTGGTGAGAGAAGGTCGGCCCCCCGCGCTGACATCATAGCCCAAATATCCTCCGCCTCGTCATTGCATCTTTGTGAATTGCCTACTGATGAATTGCGCTCTGTGACCAAAATTTCGCGTTATGCAGAAAGCAGCATCTTACCTCCCATCGTGGGAGACGACGAAAAGGCAGAGCAAAAAAGGTTTCGACAAGGTCTGGGCATGGACCGACAAACTCGGCGCACCCATCAACAGATTCAGCAATCGCATCGGAAGCGAGGCATTTTGGCCAACGACTCTGGACAAAGAAAGCGACAAAGCGGCCAGGATCTTGCGATCATTTTGCAGTACGCTTTTGTTGGTCGTCTTTTGATTTAAATAGTTGATGGAACGGCAGGCTAATGCATATTTTTACCTCGCAACAGAAGATGGATTCTACACAGAGGAACAGCCTCCCGCCAACGACGGCGGACCAAAGCAAAAACAGCGCGTCCTGAAGAAGATCCCACAAAGCGTCATTGAAAATGCCGTCGGACTCGCCATCTTTACAACCATGCGCACAGGGCTCTGGTTCTCCGGCGCAGGCGGCTCCGGTGTCCTTGTCGCCCGCCAAGAGGATGGATCGTGGTCGCCTCCGTCAGGCATCATGCTCCACACAGCCGGTCTCGGGTTCCTAGTCGGCGTGGACATTTATGACTGCGTCCTCGTTATAAATAACCGGAAAGCGCTCGAGGCATTTACCAAGGTGCGCGCTACGCTGGGCGGCGAGATAAGTGCCGTTGCTGGCCCCGTTGGCATTGGCGGGGTTTTGGAAAATGACGGGAAATGGAAAGAGGCGAATCGACCAGTCTTTACATATCTCAAGTCGAGGGGGTTTTATGCTGGGGTTCAGGTGGATGGTACCATTGTGATTGAGCGATCGGATGAGAATGCGCGCTTCTATGGAGAGACGATACCCGTTACGGACATCTTGGCCGGCAAGGTGCGCCATCCGCCGCTTGAAATTAAGACATTAATGGAGACGCTCAAGGCTGCCGAGGGAAGGACTGATATCGATGAAGCCCTTTTGGAAGAGCTAGACGGTCGTCCTGTGCCAGGTGACGTTGACGTGGAAGCTCCGCATCAAAATGTCGGCTTTGGTGTCCCGGCGCCAGACGACGCTGATCCTTATGGAGTGTTGGCGCTGGAGAAGGAAGGACTTGATATCGTTGAGGCCGGAACGCGGTCCCGGCCGACAAGCGAGCAATTCGAGTATCGGCCGAGGAGTTATCGTTTCAGCGCAGGTACGGATGAAACGAGAAGTACGCCCTGGAGCGACGGTTCTACGCGTAGGAGCAGCCAATATACGACAGACACTAGCCCGGAAACAGGCGATTATGAACCTGTGAAGCGCCTTGAACATCTTCATGCTGAAGCTGCTGATGTAAATGTGTTGGCTTCCGAGGCAAGCCCGTACAGCTCAGCTCACAGCATTGACATGCAGGATAATGAGGACGAAGCGAGAACCTCGCTGGAAAATGGTCGCTTGCCGTCAAATGCTCAAGATACGGATCTTTCACGAGGAAACTCGGTCAGAACAATCGTCGAGGGCACAGAGGAGGAGACTGGGAAACCAATCGCTATTCCAAAGGGACCGCCTCCCCCGCTTCCACCAAGGAACAGCCAAGAGGCAGCAGAAAAGGGATTTGTAGACCTTGATCTCAGTGACACGAAACAGTAACCGTACAGTAGTATAAATAACATAAATTACCAAGATATATCTTTCGTAAAGCAATTACGTCAAACCCGGCCGGAGCCGACTGAGGAGAATGTGAAAGTTTAAAGATTGTGGATGAGTTGGCAGCCAAGGTACTGGAGGAGTCTGGCTCCTATTACCGGTGCTGTAATAACCCATTGTGCACGGAAGACATAATTCGGGTAAGTTTTGTCTTTAAAAAAAAAGTAGCTATATTTGTTTTATACGAAATACACGCTACGTGGTGCAATGCATTCAGCGCTGCCACGGGCAAGAAAAGTAGAAACGCTCAAGACTCGAACTTGTTGCCTCTGGGCAAAACAAAAGGAAAAAAACAAGCGAAGATTTCCTATGCTATTGGTATGCAGTTAGGCTCAGCTACTTCGCTATAACAAGTCTGTTTATTTTGGTATATAAGCGCTCTCGTGTGGTATGACCAGGGGCTGTGCTGCTGCCTAGAAGAAGATGGGGCAGCGACGTGTTTTAGGAGAGCAAGACGTTTGGTCAGCAAATAATACGCAAAGTGCAGGAAAAATGTTGGATATTATTACAAATCAAGTTTGATGTGGCAAAATAAAAAGGAAACGGAAAAGTATAAACTCGTTTAAAAGTAGCGGGTAACAGCTGCGTGCCATTGTGGTGATTTCAAAGTATATCAAAAAAAAAGGTATGACGAGCAGACTCGAAGGGGGACCCAAAGGCAAAAAGCGAAGAACCCTTTTCAGGGGGATGCAATCAAAGATTTCTTTGATAATCAAGCGCCTTTGCTGTAGAGCAGCTACTTCGCTGGTAAAAGGTTGTTAATTTTAACTTATAAGTGGCTGTTGGAGGTACGGCGTGACTCACAAGGTTTATGGCGTGGCAGACCAAACACAAAAAAAAAAGACAAGTCATAGCAGAAGAATCGAACAGAAGACTTATACGGCAAAAAGCGAAGGCTACCTTGCCGAAACAAGACAGTCTCTCCCGATTTTAGGTAGTTCAGCTACTTCGCTGGTGGAAGGGTGTTAGTTTTGACTTATAAGTCGCTACTAAGAGTACGAAGCGGCTGAACAGAGCGGATATGTACCAAAGAGAACGTGGCGTACAAAAAGGAACAATATTATATTTAGGAGATCTACCAGAAAATCCCGACACAAGAATCAAAGACTCTACCCGAGGAAAAAAGTCACAACGTTTTAGTAGAGAGACTCGTCAACTGCTTTGCTGACCTGGGAGTTGTCAATGTGGGCTTGTATCGTGGCTGCAGCCTGTTTGAGTCAACCGCCACCGGAAGCAGAAGACCAAGCTTAGGCAGGACATGTCTAGGCTCGAACCTGTACCCTTGCATGGCAAAAAGCGAAGTCTCCGTTAAAAGAATTTTTTAACTATTAAGTTAAATGCAGCCAAAGCGGGTTTTTGCTACTTCGCTGGTATTATTTGAATTATGTTGATATATAAGCCGAGCGTATCTTGTCTACCTCTTGCTAGCAGACCTAGGTATCTACTCGCGATATGCAATAGTTGCAACAGCATACAGTGTCACAGGTCATACTTATACTATACAGCATCTCTAATCGGCTTAAAGTCTCAAACCCAACCATGGATTCATAATTCTCACTCGCTGATTTCATTCATGTTTATGCCTACATCGTCATGCCTTGACGTGCAAATGCTCCCGGGTAAGCTACCGCTGCCTGCAAGCGCCCCACTGCCGGCGACAACAATACATAACGTCATAGTCGCGTTGCCGCTCAATTTCAAGCTTTCCCAACTCCCCCACGGCAACTCTGCCCGAAAACCCTCGTCTTTCACACAATCCGCTTCAAACCACAAATCTCTTCTAAACCTGCATGCTACTAACCTAATCGCACCACCACTTCACCGCAAATGAGCACCCGACGAACAGGCAAAGCGGCGTCCTCCCCAGACATCGTCATGACGCCCTCGCCGCGACCCGCCTCACCACCGCGAACGCCGCCATTGCTCCCGACGCCCCTCGAGCGCATAGCCCTCGGCCTCTTCCCCTTCGTCCTCGTCTTCGGCACCATCTTCTCGCTCATCTCACCCAACACGCGCTCCGCCACCTACGACCCTGTAGAGCAGACGCACACACCCGGGGACTCGGGCTTCGAACCGAGCTATTTTGCGCGCAAGTCCAACATCTTCAACATTGTCTTTGTCAAGCGCGGATGGGCATGGAATTCGCTCGCCGTACTGGCGTTTGTGTTTACGCATGCTAGTCTTGCGGCGCCGAGACAAAAAGGCCAGGCCGTGCTGCGGTGGGCAGGGGTGACGGTCTGGTGGATTCTGGTAACCCAGTGGTGCTTTGGCCCGCCGATGATTGACCGTGGCTTTCGATGGACGGGAGGAAAGTGTGATATTGCCGAGCTGGGCGTGATTACGGGCCAGGGAGGCACCAGGGAGGCGTTTACGGCGGTTGCGTGCAAGGCTGCTGGTGGCAGGTGGAGCGGCGGACATGATATCTCGGGCCATGTGTTTCTGCTTGTGTTGGGGTCGGCGATGCTGATGAATGAAGTTCTCTGGCCCGTGTTGCGCTGGACGGGATGGACTGCTGAGGAGCGTTGTGTTGTTATGCATGATGGTGCCATCAAGAGTGCGGGTGTCGAGGCGGAGAAGCCACAGGGTAGCGGCGCGGGTAAGGAAGCGTTTGGACTCGGAGGAAAGTTCGCCGTGGCTGTGCTGGCTTTGAACCTCTGGATGCTGTTGATGACGGCTATTTACTTTCATACGTGGTTTGAAAAGGTGAGTCTGATGATGCTACACGCGAGTTGGATAGGGTGCTAACTTGAGCCAGCTTACGGGGCTGATCACTGCGTATATCGGTGTTTATGCGGTATACTATGTTCCTAGATTCATTCCAGTAGTACGGCAAGCTTTTGGTCTGCCTGGCATCTAAGCTTGGCTGGGGGGGGCGTACGGAGTACATTTCCATAGAAGCTGAAAAGTATTGTGTGAGGAGCACGCAGACTTTAAACATCACCACAAGAATAATTATAGACAAAAATAATAATACAATGAATCACCACTTCTTCCTTTTTTTCTCCCTTAAAATGTATCTTCTAATAACACCGAGTTTCAATCCAAGGTCCATCTCACAAGCCACCAAACCCGGCTACCCCGGGCCGGCCCCACGCCGTCATCAACGTCATGCCACTTTCAAATCGGGAGCATCCCGCTCCCAAGCTGCAACGATCCCACACCACAAGATCCCGCGCCCAGCAAAGAAAAAGCATCGGATCTACACTACACGTCCGCAGCAATGTCTGCCATCAAGGCGCCCGCGCGGCTACCAGACCTGGTAAAGACGGCATTTAACAAAGCCCTTGCCGACGGAGAGCTCCTCTATTTCCCAACCCAGGTCCAGGACCTGCGAGTCGGCTCACTTTCCGTAAGACATACGTTTCATTATCCACCGCCGACCTCGCTCACCCTCTCACTCATGCAAAACCAATTCCTTTCACATAACTCATAAACTTTGCTCAATAGTTTCAATTACGCTTCTCCCCTTCTCTGGCGAATAAACCCAAGCCACCCCGCTCAGCAGTCGAGTCTTCCAGCCCCAAGAAGCAGTTTGACCCGTTTGCGTACCACCCTCTCCCACGCCTCTTCATCGCCGACGTGGGCCCGTCCCATTTCCTCGTGCTCAACAAGTTTGCCGTTGTTCCCGAGCATTTCATCCTCGCCACGCGCGACTTTAAGCCCCAGACGCACGTGCTCGAGGCGGATGACCTTGCCGCAACGCTGGCGTGCATTCGTGCGTTTGAGCAGGCTGCGGAAGCAGATGGAGCCGCTGCTTCCTCCTCTCCCGGAAGCAATGGCGGGTTGTTTGCGTTTTTCAACTGCGGCGAGCACTCTGGAGCGAGTCAGCCGCATCGACATATTCAGCTTCTCCCTGTTGCGAAAATGAGAGATGGGCTGGCGCAGGATAGCTCGTGGCAGGTACTTGCTTCTAGGCTATCGACCAGCCCTGCGCCGTTTACAGCCTTCTCTGAGCCGATCAACTACCAAATGTCGGCTGGAGAACTTCATGAGGTGTATATACGACTATATAAAAAGGCTGTGGGATCAGTGGCGTCACATGATGGGGCAGTCGATCCGCAGGATACGCCAGAGATTGGCCATACAATCATTAGCTACAACTTGGCCGTCACGAGAGATTCTCTCACAGTGTGTCCGCGCTTAGCTGAGGGCGGGACGCTGGTAGATCGAGAAACGGGCCAGGCTGTGGGTATGCTGTCACTCAATGGCACCATGTTGGCTGGTACGGCGCTCGTCAAGACACAGGCCGAGTGGGATGCTCTGCGGCACGAGCCTCATAGCCTGGTGAATGTGTTGAGGGGTGTTGGGGTGCCACAGCCTGCATTCAATGAAGACTCTAATGGATTATAGAAGCAAAAAATAGTAAAATAAAAGCTTATTCACCAAGCCATGCATGAGGGTATCATGTCCCATGTACAGATCCAATTAAAATGTCCATTGACTGTGTTTTCTTAATGTCCTGCAAATATGTCCGAATCTGTCTGTTCCATCTCAAGCTGGCTGTCTCCCATTCTGTTTCCAGCATTCCGAGACAAAGATTTTGCACTGTGCCAAATGCATCACCTACATACATACAATGTTGAGAAAAAAAAAAAACCTTGAATCCAATCCTGAGATTTACTTTTCTTTTTGTCCATTCTCCAGCAGAGCAAGATGTGATGAAAATGATCCTCTGGTGGTTTCGTGCGCCCCGGTCGTATTTCCCCCGAAACTTTTGGTTCGCCAATCCAAACGTCACATAGATTTACACATACCCTCCTTCGTGTTGCCTTGACTGTTGGTGTCCCATCATTCTTCGTTCAACTCGTCCCACTTCTTGCGGCATGTTGCGTTACCAAACAGGTACGACCCTCCGTTCTCGTCTATGTACTTTGCCACAGTCTTCCAAGAGATTTTAACATTTCTCGGATCACGATCCTTGCAGCACTTGCGGATACCCTTTCTCAAAAGCATAATCTAAAACTTGTTAGCATTAGTTGGAAGATAGTGCATGCGAGTGTAGCTCTTACATCCTTGTCCGTCCAATGGGGCTTGCGGACACGGGCATCCCTGTGCTTCGTGAGTGTCCTGAAACGGCCACGCAGTGTTGACTCTGCCTCAGTAAATTTTCCCTTCACTTTGATATCCCGATATGTCATTCCCGATTGTCGGGCTTTAACAAGGAAAAGATCCTTGTTTCTGCGAGCTGCGGACGGTGAAGAACCTCTCTGGGGAGCGTTCTCATATCTTGAGGCTTCGTCATCTTGCTCGTCGTCATCATCCTCATAATCGTCGGTATCACTCGCATTCTCGGGGGAACATCTGGTGCTCTTATACATAGATGCCGAGTCGAATGATGACGAAGTGGACGAAAGAACGGTAGGGGCGTCAGGAAGCGGGCGTCGTGCGCGGGTGTTGATCGCTGGAGACACATTCGCGTGCAGACCATAATCTGTCGGCCCATTCGCAAATGATATCTGACTCGAGATGTCTGAAGCGGTTTGAGGGTGGCTTGTAGGTGGCGTCTGAGAATTCTGGTACGAAGAGACTGACACCAAGTCGTCGTACGAATCTTGCGATGTCAGGGACGGTGGCGGAGGTACATTGTAAAGCTGAGGAGGGGCAATCGGGTCAACCGGGTCTGCGAACCATTTACTCAGAATAGCCCCAGAGTTTTCTTTGAAATAGTTGTGGGAGGTGGTGTCAATTCTCAGATTCGGTTTCGTCATGCTCTGCTCACGATCCACCACTGTCGATTCAGAACGGCTGTTGGAAAACGGCGCGATTGGCTGCGGTTGCGAATGCCCATTGGATACTCGCGACCCTGCTACATCCTGAAAAGATAGCAGGTATGGAGGACAAGATGAGACCGATGATGGCGGTGCATTTGAGGCTGAGAATGACCCCGGGAATATACCATGCGTCATCCCAGGCGTTCCAGCATCGGGAAGAAATGTTGCAGGTTGACTTGCCCAAGTTGGACTGGGGCCGTTTTCACTGCCGTTTTGGACTGGCTGTCGCAGTGTTTCAAACAAGAATGAAGAGTTGAATAAAGGAGGGTTGTTGTTCATGTACTGATCTTGATCGAAACCGTTGTGGAGTTCATGGGTGCCAGACATTATGCGGTCCTTTATTAAGATGTAAGCTTAGGCACGGCAACTGCTCCATCAATACTAACACTTACTTGGAAATCAGAAATAGATTGAATCCACGAATCATTCTCCATGTTGAAGTTCCGGCGAAAGTACGCTGGCAAATTGGCTGCTTGTTCTGTTCGGCGGCTCCTGAGAGTTTGATATGCGAAGCGATTGTATCCAGCAGCGATTCGATGAGTGAGCTGTTGGGGGCTGCAGTGATTGAATGTTGAAGATTCTGAGGGTGAATGCCCATTTTGAGGTGATGGGAGCATCTGCTCAGCTGTATTGAGCTGCATCGGAAGGCGACTGGGTCTCCAACGCAAGATGCGGGTATTAATGCTCTCTCTTTGAGGCCTTTGGCCGCCAAGATGTGCAGAAACTAGAACCAAATGACCTAGTTCCTTGCCGTGAAGCTGAAGAGATGCGGTTGCAAAAGCTCAAAAGTGTTGTGCAGATTGAAAGCAGGCTTCCGTGCGGATGAGCGATGGCGTGCAGGAAACCCTCCGCACGCACGAGCTTCGTGTGGCAAAATCACCTGCAGCTCAGATGCTCGCTTCACCCGCGTCCAGTCACAATTTATTCCGAAAACGCGTGACTTGAAGGGCTATTAACGTGCAGCGCGTTGTTGTTATATCGCCAGCGGACAGGCAGCTGTCAGAATGTGGAGGTGGAGAAGAGTGCAAACGAATGACGACGGGAGGAAGCAAGAACCTAGGTAGTTGCAAGTAGTTACCTATTAAGGTTAAAAGCCTTTGGTCATGATTTTTAAAGAATTAAAAGGTAATAAAGTGATCTGGAAAGAATGAAAGTAAAGAAAAGAATATGAGAAAGAGCCAGTCGTGGACAGGAGACGCTGTACTTGAACTTACAAGTAGAGCCGTCTTGACCACACTTGTTGCAAGGGTCAACCGCGGAACATTGATATTTCCCGGATAATGGGGACTTTGACTCAATCTGTGGGAGCCAATCTTTGCTTCAATCTCCCGAACAGTCCCTGAGCATATGGCTAAGCCCACTAGAGAAACACGCGGGCCATTCGGCGGTTCGCATGCTTGCTGTCCAACTGGCCGCGACCGAAAAGACAACTGTACGCCCATGGCCTTATCCATGGAAGGAAGTTAGGAAGATAATCCAAGTTTCTCCTGATTGCGCCAGGTTTCCGAAACCGTGGACCTTCTTGTATGCACGAGAGACATCTGCCCAGACCACCGGCCTCTCCATTCAGCAGTGCTTGCATGATCCCTTACGCCGCACACGCAGAGCAATGACCAGTACAGACATGATAATCTGGAGCACGTACAATGCTGATTCTGATCTTGGTCAGGGTGAGGACCATTATACATCCTCAGGTAAGCGTGCTCGGGCCCATCCGTAGTCAATGGTTGACGCGATCTCCGCGATCTGGTTGCAGCTGAGGACACTGCCTGACGGTAAAGTGTCCCGTACCAAACATGGCCGTTTGAAGCAAATCAGAAACATATTTTCGGGTACCTGCAGTACTCCGCGGTTAGTAGTTGCTTCTCCTTTTAAAACAGTTTTGCGATTAAGCTGGTGATGCTGAATCGGCGTTTATACCTCGAATGCTCTCTCTTGCAGCGAGATACAAGATCATGGGCAAGCTGTGCCACTTACGAAAAGATACGTAGGCAGGAGCTTCATTAAGGCCTCTAATGTTTTGACTGTGCCACAATTAATAACACCCTTCACGCTATTGAGAGCCAGGCAGCCAGCAAGCCTGCTACGCCCCAGGCAGCATGGGTCTACGGAAGGCATCAGCCGGTTCACTTACATACAGACAGGGGTAATAAGCGCGAGACAATATGACGAGGCCCTATTGACGGCGTCCAGAGCAAATATGAAACAGTCGGCCAACTTTAGTTTCTTGCATGAACGGCTAGTCGCATGAGCATGGATCAGCCCAGCATCGGCCATGCCGGCCCAGTCCGGCGTCTTGTCCCTAACAATTCCGAGCAAGCAGCAAGGCCAACAGCTACAATATTCGAACAATTATATACTAGTGCCATGGGGCAACATCCATTACCATCCCATGTCAGTACCCGTTAGCGCAACCTGGCACTTGACGGCTTGAGCTGAGCGGCGGCAATAAGGTTGCCGCAACAAAAGTTGAATACAGCCGTGTCTCGGTGTCTGCCACTTCCGAATCTAAGCCGTGGTCATTTAGACAATCCGATGCTTGCACAGAATCCAGAGTTGGGGAGAATAAAAAGACAAAATGGGTGTATATACGTGCAGAGCGATCAGAGGCTACTGAATGACGCTTCTGCGTGTCCAAGATGGAAGACTATGTACAAAATAAAAACCGACAAATTGCTACAGCATGGTCGTACTGAAATGAACAATTCAAATCTAATCATCCCATTCCTCATCAAGTTGGTCTATTAGTCGATTTTCTGCGTCTGCATTGTTTCGGCTTCGAGTGCTAAAGTTTTGGTTAAGAGACCTGTAGCCTCGCCTGCTTGGCAAGAATCGCATGCAAGACGACGCCAGGATAACAAACATGTCCTAGACAGCAAAGAGTCAGCTTCCGCGACGGTTAAAGGGGAGGTCTGATTTGGGCGCGGAACGCACGCTGATGAAGCCCCAAATGCCAGCCCACAGGCTGTAGTTGGGGAGTTGTCGCCAACCTCGAGCATGTGTTACGGTTCGGTTGTAGCAAACACCACCGATGGCATACACCAGTACGGCGATGACGAGAATCAGTCCAAACACGCTGCCTGGCCCGACACTTCCAGGTTTATGTGGCTCGGCTTGCGCGCAAGCATGGACCGAGCGAGCCTCGAAGAAGTAGGCGCATTCGTCTGGGTCGGTGCCAACAAACGAAAACGCAGCTTGTGTACTTGTAGGCTCGCGGTCGCAGAGGAACGAAATAGTTGTAGATTTTCGCCTCTTCTTCTTATCACTTTTACTATCGTCAGAATCCAAAGTCGTAACTTCATGCGGGTGACGGTCGACGCTATCGTAATTCGTACGCAAATCGCGGCCACTCTTGTTGGACTTGGATCCGCCGCATGGGGAGCCATCAACATATCGTAGGACCAGTTTACGGCCACGGCTATGGAGGTCCAGTGACGTCGATCTGGCAATCGTTAGTCGCGCACATAAACTGTGAAAATCAATTTATACCAACCCTATCGAGTAAACCTTGTCATGGTATGTATAGTAGGCACTGACGTTTGCCCACTCGCTCTTATCAACTCCAGCAACATCTTTTACAGGCTCAAGCACAGGCCCGCAGATATTTAGCGTAAAGTTCTTGCCGTAGTCATATCCTCGTGCATGGTAATCCTTCGTTACGCCGTATTTGGATTTGCTCTCGCCGTCATGTCGTGCAATGTCTGGCCGAAGATCAAAGTAAGCACCGCTGGAGACTGACGTTGCAATGCAAGCTGGTGCAGACGATGTACTTGTCGAATCGTCATCTTTTGCCGCGCCGGCGACACCGATAGCCATCAAGGCAGCGGTCGTCCACGAGAAGCGCATCCTGGTGGGATGTGGCGGCGTGGACGCTGGCGTATTCGTAATAAAGCACGACGCTAGAGAATTCGCACTCGTATACCACGTTGCCTCATCAATTGCCAGTCGATAAATAGGTGCCGCAATGAATCGTCGGACTCTTCGGACAATCGTATTACCAATGCCCGCCAATGTCTTTCGTGAAATTGACCCAGGCTGTGTCGTTGCTGATGGAGTCAGAACTTCGGCTCCGGCCACTAGCACATGGCATGATGTGGCACTCCTGAGATCTGTACTCACACCAGTCACGGGATTGGCGGGTGGCCGGCGTCATACAGTGGGCCTAAAAGGCAAGCTGGCCACTGGTTCAAGCACTGATGAAGGCCGCCAAGCGTCGGTCGAAGAGTTTGCCCGCAGAGGTGCAGCCCGCTCGCGAGCCACAGCCGGAGCCACAGCTGGGCCACAGATTGGACGACGCGGAAAGCTCAAGCTCCGTTTGGAGCTTCTGCGTATTCGCATTGTCACCACAGGTTACACCGGCTGCTACAACGCACGGCGCAGACATTCCTCCGGCCCACAACACTGCGCTAATCGATCATCCCTTATTAGGGTGAAAGCTCCCCCAAGCTGCAGTCAGATTTTCGCAATTTAATCCTCCGATAATTTTTTGCTGCAAACATACGCTGTCGCGTAGCTGCAGGTCGAAATGCCCCCTAAAGCTAAAGCTGCGGCCCCCGCGGCCCATGGATACGAATTCGGCGGACCGTGAGTAGCTAACCAAGACGCGCTGACATCTACGCGTTTGCGCCCAATAGCGTAAAGATTACTGACGTCAAGATACAGGCTGGGTGCTTTTGGCATCTCGTTTGGACTCCCCGTGCTCGTCTACATCTTCACTTTTGCTTGCAACGACATCTCCGGCTGCCCTGCCCCGTCGCTCCTCAACTTCAAGTCCCTTTCGATCGAACAGCTCAAGGCCGAAGTTGGCTGGCCAGAGGATGGCATCTACGGTTTGGCTAGCTGGAAGGCCAGTGCTGGCATGGCTGTCTATTACCTCTTTAACATGATTCTCTACCGTGTTCTCCCGGCTACGGAAGTGGAAGGCACTGTATTGGCATCCGGTGGACGTCTCAAGTACCGATTTAACAGTAAGACAGTATCGCGCGCCGTTCAAGTCTGCTGGTTAACTAACAGTTACCATCACAGCTCTGTATTCAAACACTCTGACTCTCTCGCTGCTCGCCGCCGGTACTATTGCCCAAGGAGCCAACTTCCCCGTTTGGGTCTTCATCAGCGAAAACTACGTGCAGCTCCTCACAGCCAGCATCCTGATTTCCTACAGTCTTGCAACTTTTGTATACGTCCGCAGCTTCAGCGTGCAGGCTGGCAACAAAGAGAACCGAGAGCTGGCAGCTGGTGGACACACTGGAAACCTGCTCTACGATTGGTACATCGGTCGCGAGCTCAACCCACGCGTCGTTGTCCCCTTTATCGGTGAGATTGATCTCAAGGAATGGTGCGAGCTCCGTCCCGGCATGATGGGTTGGATTATCCTCAACTGCGCGTGGTGTGCCCAGCAATACCGCAACTATGGTTTCGTTACCGATAGCATCGTTTGCATTACAGTTGTCCAGGCCCTGTACATTCTCGACTCGTGGTGGTTTGAGCCTGCCATTCTGACAACCATGGACATTACCACGGACGGCTTTGGCATGATGCTTGCATTCGGTGACCTTGTCTGGGTTCCTTTCGTGTACTCTCAGCAAACTCGTTACCTGTCCGTCCATCCGCTGTCTCTCGGCCCAGTTGGTCTTGCTGGTATGCTCTCGCTCATTGGACTGGGCTTCTACATCTTTCGCTCCGCCAACCTTCAGAAGAATGCGTTCCGTACCAATCCCAACGACCCCAAGGTTGCGCACCTCAAGTACATACAGACCAAGACTGGCAGCAAGCTTCTCACTTCTGGCTGGTGGGGTGTCGCCCGTCACATCAACTATCTCGGAGACTGGATCCAATCGTGGCCCTACAGCTTGCCCACCGGCTTGGCCGGCTACCAGATCATGGCCGCTGGCAGCTTGCCCGATAGCTTCGAGTCCGCGTATGTCCTTGCCGATGGCCGCCAGGTCATCCAGGGCAGCGCCAAAGGCTGGGCCATTCCCATCACGTACTTCTATGTCGTGTACTTTGCCATTCTCTTGATCCACCGTGATCGACGAGACGACGAAAAGTGCCACCGCAAGTACGGCGACGACTGGGAAAAGTACAAGAAGATTGTCCGCTGGAGAATCGTTCCTGGCGTCTACTAAACCCGCAAAGCCACACTTTCGTAATGGCTGTGAGAGGAACAACACAGGTCCTACATCGGACTTGGATTGATTATCCTGGGAGTAGTAAATTGTTATTGGAATCGGTCCCGATATTAAGCCTGGTCGGCGTTATGGGGATGAGGGCATTATGGCTCGACCTAAAGTTAGTAATGGCAAGGTAGAAACACCGAAATGAGCCGGTTAATTCATGGTTGTAATATGGAGTATGAAAGAAACGATATTTCCACAAGTGATCTTGGCGATGCGTTGTTTTATGGAATCAACGATCCGGTAAAAACTCATAACTCGAGAGGCAATATTGAGAGAACGGCGCCTCGACCGAAGTCCAGCCGAGTGCACGGCACCGGCCTAGAGATATACGGCAATCATTGACGGGAAGCCTCACAAACAGGACCAAACATTGACGGCTTCACGGGACGAAAAGCCGCTTTCTGTGGAGAGCATTGATGAACATCCCATGAGTTGGGGTCGCCGCTCACCTCATTTTACCGCTCCGGCTCTTTTTAGTCTGCACCTCATGCGCCCAAGGAGCGGGGCGGAAAGGCGGGATGCTACGTAGCGAAATAACATACATAACACACTAGGGAAAATGGAGACTGTGCAGGATATTTGGAGAATCTGCACTGATGGTTGCCTGTCATGGCCGGAGGGCTTCGGTGAAATCGAAAGAAACCCTGTACGGAGTATAGACAGACCATGTGTGTTAGTCGATCAACACTGTCTGCAGCATGTGCGGCACGAGTCTCGCCGTTAAAAATTTACCCGGTATTTTGGCGCAAAGTGGAGGAGGATGCAACCCCGAGACTCCGCGAGATGGTCAGCGTGGGGAAGAAAAGGGCCGAAAAGGAGGAGAAAGTGCCCTCTTCGACGGCCGGGGAAACGTGGCGGGGCCGGCTTTTGTTCTTTTTTAGTTTCCTCTGTACAGTACTTTAGTACATGGTTTTTAATTTGATGCGCTACATTGGGAGTTTGGTGAATGGTCGAGTCGAGGCAGCTTGTAAGTCGTCATCGAATACGGAATACTCTGTAAGTGCCTGCATAGTAATCAACGCTCATCACAGCTTTGACGAGGACAAAACATGTTTGTACAGTTGCAGCCGAGGGCGAGTAGGACAATAGGCAAAGCAACAGACCGCTTACTATTTGTCGTGGTATCTAATAAAACTTACAGATACTCTCCGCCGACCCTTTGCCGAAGGTCATGTGTAGTAGTAAGTTTGCCTCGTCGTGGAGGTACCCGGCAGCGTCAGAAGCGGAGGAGCAAGAGGAATAAGAATGGGGAGATCAATACCCACTGTGGCTTGCCATCGCAACAGGACAAGCTTCTCCAACTTGAGTCCCGCGACGCCACCGGAGCCACAGGCTCTGCAAACTTTTGGTCCATGATACTACGAGTATTATGTATGTAACCTGTGATATCAGTGGCGACGAATGTTGAGCCTGGAGTGTGAGCAAAGAGACCGGCTAGTACGGTGCTGAAAGGTCACGGTCAGGCGAGAGCAGCAATTCTCTTCCCCCCTGGGCTGAGACAGGTCCACCCGAATAATAATTACAGCACTGCAGGCATAGTGCGCCACGGTGAGGGCATACGTGATCGTTGGAACACGCCTAAGAGGTCTTCGATTGTATTGATTACCTTTTCATACAATGTTTACTTTGGATTGAGTCTCGTAAAATATTGGACTGTTCATCTCAAGGGTGCAGCTTTTCAGAAGAAAAGGTGCTGACATTGCAGCGCTAAGGTCAAATTAAGTTTTGCTGGTTGGTCCAGGAACACCCGAAATGCAGAGCAGAAGGGGCACCAGCGCAAAAGCTAATAAGCAGTGTTCCATCAAAAGTGGTGGTAACGTTGGCACTAAGAGCTGAAGGATTGCGCATGCATGTTGGCGCAAATTATGCGCTGTAATCCGTCACTCGAAGTGAAAGATACAGCTCTGGCGGCCAAGCGATGCAGAGGAGAAGCTTTCCCTGTTATTTAGCAGATCTTCGGCGCAAGTGATCGGCCCTTTTCTCTGGCGACGTCCTCACGCCTGCCTGTTTCTCTCTGGCCAGCGCCTCAGAAGCCTCTTGCAAGGCTTAGCACGACCAGGGTTGGCCACCATGACGGTGCAGACGATTTATTCTTGCGGTGTCTTTTGGCGCACAGTGCAGCCACTGCCAGCACACGCCGTCAAGGTGAGCTTTAAGGCTCTCATGGCCAAACCATTCCGGGGCGAGGTGTAGCTGGTTAGGTAGGGTTTCCGCCGCCACCGGCCCCGACTCTGATCAGACCGGCACAGCTCAGAGCTTGGCTAGCCTGGCGCTAGCGCGACTTGTCGTGGAGGAGACCCACGGTAGGGACGACTGACCGCAGACGACAGCCTAGTTTGAGTGCTATTGATGCTGAATAGCTTTGAAGACGGTGAGTTGATTTCAAGCTAAGGTTTGCTGGTGACCCGCTGTACACCATGGGCGAAAGTTTGTAACAGGTGGATTCTTATTTTCTCGCGTCGATGCCTCTAAGCAGTCGCCATTGCCATTGTGCCTGTACAAGTCGCTTGCCCACTCCTGACAGGTACAGGTAAGATAAGACCAGCATCTAGACCAGGCGCGCAAGTAAGCCGTCGCGTCAAAGGTAATCCAGTGTCAGCAAAATCTGTACCAAATTATCTGTAAAGATCCTGAACGAAATTACCCAAACGCAGCGGACGCTCAATCAAGCGGCACGTCGGGTAAAGGACGGAATCACTTGACGAAACCCATTCATTCATCAACCGGCGCCCTGCATGACATTTAAGGTGCAGAAGGTGTGAGTGACGGACCACCCACTGCGGTCTGTTGGAGCTGATGGAGGGAACCATTCGGCAAAGACGAGCCATCCCTTGACTTGGCTCGAGACGCCAAAAGAGGAATGCCCATAGAGTGGGAAACAGGCAGAGACGAATTCCAAGACATCCGTGAGTGACGACTAGTCTATTCTGGTAGAATTTGGCTTGCCAGCTGGTTCAATGACGCTGCCAGCTGCCTCCGTAAATGGCGGTCCGTTTGGGCAGTTCCGGCACAAACGCATGGCATGTGCAGGTGTACGACGTGGTAAGTCGCAAATGTAAGGTAATCGCGGGGGGTACTACATGAACAATCGGCTGGCCTACTAATACGGGAGTTCTACCTACTCGTACAAAACAACACCAAGCTTGCCGCATTCCAGCCAGCAAACCGCGACGGCTCTATTGTTCTGGATGCACCAACAAAACCAAGCTGAAGCGATTGCGCCCTGTCCTGCTCGTACACGTTCTGCACATATATTTTGGTACACAATATCGGCCACACAGCTACTCAGTACTCGTACATTGTACATACAATTATCCCCCTGCTACGCTTTGCTCGCCTTGCACGCACCCACCACCCGTCGTAAGTACAGTTTCAATCAAGCCACATCACGCCGGCGTTTTTGCTTCTCCCAAGTACCTTAGTAGCCTTGGCCGGTGTTGCATTTTGGCTTGCAGCTAACGCGTTCTGACTGAACAGGGACCCCTGCCCACCCATGACGACAGACTCTGGACAATCTCCGTTCCCCAAAAAAAAGTTGTTTCGCTGGTACTCCAACTGGGGTCCGCAAGCCGATCGGCGGCCATAACTTGCGCGTCAGTGTATATCTAGAGGGCCTTCCCCCCAGCTTTCTCTAGAACCTTGTTCGACCCCTATTACGAAGACCGCTGGCAACTTCTTTCATCTTCGTATCTTCACTGCTTCGACACGCAAAATGAAGACAGCTCCAATCGTTGCCGCCGCCCTTCTTGCGGCTGGCGCGGATGCTGTTCGCTTTGTAAGTGAAACCTTGGGTCAATTGGCTTTCTACCACGGAAGTGCGCACTAACACGCCACTTTTTCCCTCTCTTGCTAGTCGAATGATTCCCACAGAGATGATCTGTCCTTCTCTGAGCCGTATTATCCTTCGCCATGGATGGACCCCAAGGCATACGGCTGGCAGATTGCATATGAGAAGGCCGCTGCATTTGTCTCACAGCTTACTCTAGAAGAAAAGGTCAACATTACCACTGGTGTTGGGTAAGTCTCATTACTATTGTCCCGCCATCATTTTAACCCCTTTCTAACTGATGTAGCTGGATGGGTGAGAAATGCGTTGGCAATGTTGGCTCCGTTCCTCGCTTGGGTCTCAAGAGCCTGTGCATGCAGGACGGTCCACTTGGCCTACGATTTTCCGATTACAACAGCGCCTTCCCCGTTGGTATAACTGCCGGCGCAACCTGGAGTCGTCATCTTTGGCGCGATCGTGGCCATGGCATGGGCTCCGAGGCTCATGGCAAGGGCGTGGATGTCCTTCTTGGCCCTGCTGCTGGCCCGCTTGGCCGCTTTGCCAAGGGAGGCCGTATTTCTGAAGGCTTTGGCGCTGATCCATACCTTCAGGGTGAGGCAATGGCCAACACTATCACGGGTATCCAGGGCGCTGGTGTCATTGCATGCGCGAAGCACCTTGTCGGAAACGAGCAAGGTAAGATACTGCCTTTCCCCTAGTTTTGCACTGGAAAAAAGGTAGCCAGCTACTAACACCGTACTAGAGCATTTCCGCCAAGTGGGCGAGTCCGTTGGCCGTGGCTACAACATTAGCGAAGCTCTCTCCTCTAACATCAACGATAAACTCATGCACGAAATCTATGCATGGCCCTTCCAAGATGCCGTCAAGGCTGGCGTCGGTGCAATCATGTGCTCTTACACTCAGATCAACAACTCATACGGATGTCAAAACTCCAAGGTGCTCAATGGCATTCTCAAGGATGAGTACGGCTTCCAGGGTTTCGTCATGAGCGACTGGCAAGCTCAACATGCTGGTGCCGCCACTGCTGTTGCGGGCCTGGACATGTCTATGCCCGGTGATACCGAGTTCAATACCGGCCGTAGTTTCTGGGGCGGCAATCTCACCGTTGCGGTCCTCAACGGCACTGTTCCCGCTTACAGAATTGATGACATGGCCATGCGCATCATGGCTGCGTGGTTCAATGTCGGCAACACTCTCGAGACCCAAGTGGAGACCAATTTCTTCTCTTGGAGCCGTGACAGCTTTGCCTATCGCCAAGCTGCGGCAAAGGAGAACATGGAGCAAGTCAACTTTCAGGTTGACGTGCGCGACAACCATGCCCACCACATCCGCGAATCTGCTGCAAAGGGTACCGTTATCCTCAAGAACAATGGTGTCTTGCCCCTCAACAAGCCTAAGTTTGTTGCAGTCATTGGTGACGATGCTGGCCCTAATTCTCGTGGTCCTAATGGCTGCCCTGACCGAGGCTGTGACGACGGTACTCTTGCCATGGTTTGGGGCTCCGGTACTTCCAACTTCCCGTACCTTGTCACCCCCGATACTGCTCTGCAGAATCAAGCTGTCAAAGACGGCACACGTTATGAGAGCATTCTGAGCAACTACCAGTGGGCTGAAACTCAGGCCCTCGTCAGCCAGCCCAACGTTACCAGTATCGTCTTTGTCAATTCCGCTGGTGGCGAAGGCTACATTTCCGTTGACGGCAACGAAGGAGACCGCAACAACATGACCGTTTGGAAGAACGGTGAAGACTTGGTCAAGAATGTCACCTCTCTCTGCCCCAACACTATTGTTGTCATTCACAGCATCGGTCCCGTTTTGGTCAACAACTTCCACTACAACCCCAACGTCTCTGCCGTCGTCTGGGCGGGTCAGCCCGGCCAGGAGTCTGGTAACTCACTTACCGACATTCTCTATGGCAAGACCAGCCCTGGTCGTTCGCCGTTCACTTGGGGCCCGTCAGAGGAGAGCTATGGCAATGACATCATCTATGAACCTAACAATGGAAATGGTGCGCCTCAGGACAACTATGAGGAAGGTCCTTTCTTCGACTACCGTCACTTTGATAAAGAGTCGCCTGGCAAGCCATGCAGCGATGACAAGGCACCCATCTACGAGTTTGGTTTTGGTCTGTCCTGGTCGACCTTTGAGTATTCCAATCTCAAGGTCTCGAAGCGGAACCCTCAACCATACAAGCCCGCCACCGGTAAAACGATTAAGGCGCCAACCTTTGGCAACTTTAGCACCGACATCAAGGACTATGGCTTCCCAAGCATCATTCGCTACATTGACCAGTTTATCTACCCCTGGCTCAACACCACCTCGTCCGGCAAGGAAGCCTCTGGCGATCCCGACTATGGTAAGACGGCGGAGGAGTTCCTGCCGCCTCATGCCATTGATGATGAGGCTCAGCCTGTACACCCTGCCGGTGGCTACCCCGGTGGTAACCGTCAGCTCTTCGACGTCATGTTCGAGGTTACCTGCACCATTACCAACACTGGTAAGGTTATGACTGACGAGGTTCCACAACTCTATGTCAGCCATGGTGGTGAGGGCGAACCCGTGCGTGTCCTCCGTGGTTTTGATCGTATCGAACGCATTGCGCCCGGTGCCAGCGTCACTTTCCGCGCCGAGCTGACGCGCCGTGACCTCAGCAACTGGGATGTTACTACTCAGAACTGGGTCATCACTGATGCGCCCAAGAATATTTATGTCGGTAGCAGCTCGCGCAACCTGCCGCTCACCGCACAGTTGGATTTTTAAATGCACGGGGATGGTCTTGCGGAAGTTGCAAGGATCGGTACATATGTCAAAGCAGGGCAATGATGATTACGCTTCCTTAGTATGATTACTTTTCATGTATTTAATGTCATTAATACGGACTACGCCGAACCGTTGAAAGTCAACTTATCCCCCATGACTAAAGTGAATGAGACTTTGGTGGAAATCCCGTTCCGCTTCGGTTCGCCTTTTAAGGTTAATTTTACAATCTGTAGCTAACTGCATATGATGCGCGTCGCAGAAGGCAAGTCTCAACCAGTCAATAGACCAACCGAAACAGAGAACCCCAGAAGCAAAACGCGCAACATTAGATTCCCGCCGTATTCACCTTATCAGGCACTGTATCACATGATGATCAACTCCAAAGCTGCACTTGTCATCTGGTCAACGTAATTAGACGCAACTCCGCCGCCACGTGTATCGGGCATGAAAGCCTGGTGCGCCGGCAATCTGCATACGGCGGATCCAGCCGCCTTACCGGAACAGGGCTGCCTTTCTTTGTTGCAGGCGGCTGTACGACGCCGCGGAGCAGCGGTCTCTTATTCCGATACAGATTTTTTGGCCATATTTGAGCCGAAGAGGATTAGCGGAAGGGTGAAAATGGACAAGTGAATGTGGTCTCACTGCTGGGGGTGGTGGTGTTGGTTTGCTATAAAGGTTGGCCTGGTTTGCTACAGTTGTTTCTTTGTTTTCTGTAACTGCACTTCGACTCGTGCAGCGTTTTCCACGTTTTCTTTTTTTGACTGCACCAAAAGTTTTCAATTTCGTTTGCACCCGGCTATTTCCCGCATCTTTTCTTCTGGCTTGTTTGCAAGCTGGCATTGTGTATTGAACTGAGGAGAAAGTTTGCTTGAGCTCGGGTCCGCCATGTTCCTGCTGGGAACTTCTTCAAGCAGAACCCGGCACACATATGAGTATCGCCGGGTTGGATACGTTCGACAGCGGCATTCGGATTCTTCGATTCGTCCGTCACGGCTTTGTTTGGAGGATGGGTGTAGGAATCACTGTGACGTTACGTGGCGATCGGGCTATAAATCGTACTCTATGTACTGCAGAGAACGTGAGTTGATCTCCAAAAGCAGCAATACTCCTTTGACTTGTTGGTGGCTAACACATGCGCAGATGAATGTCATGTTACAGGGTGTTCTCGTCCGCGACGATACGCGGGCTCTTACTGCAGCGTGCACTACGGGTACCAACCTCTTTGCAGCGTTGTGGGCTGCAACTCGTCCAGCACTGCAGGTTCGAGCTACTGTCTTTGGCACTGGGATAACCTTTACGGTCGCGATGAAACAGCTTATGATGATGGATATGAAATCGAATGCTCGATACCTCGAAAAACTTCCTTTCATCGAACTACAACTACTACGATTGAACGGCGCCGCGGCGATGCCGGGCTAAGTGCGGGTGAAAGATGCTTGAACAGCACGTTTAAAGATGAGAGATTTTTTCCGCATCAAAGCTGTATGGTTCCATACTGCAATAAACGCCGTTATGTGAGACACGGCTTTGAGAACGATTGGTGCAGAGATCGCAAGTATTTCCCTTCTGCGTACTCGAACTAAGACAAGCTTCCACTAACAGTGAACCAGATACATGCAATTATAGAAACTGTCGTGAGAAACGCACCATGGCAGATAGACCTGGTCATGCCTGCGAAAGACATGTTTGCTTTGTCGACATGTGTCCCCGGACGGCTCAGAGTTTCACGAGTTACTGCTCGCAACATAGTTGCTCTTATGACAGCTGCAACCTCGCGAGGGGTGATGGTGAGATGTACTGCTCCAGGCATGGATGCAGATACCGAGACTGTCGATTGAGCTCGAGACATGGCCATGAGTATTGCGTCGAACATGCTGATCGGGATGTGAGACGTAGACTAAAGGGTCGTGAATCACTTGTGTTTGAGAAGAGGCGGCATCGATATGACGTGTCTTTTAGGGATGATGATTCGGTTTATTCGGATTCTTATTTTAGGAGGAAGAAGGTCTCGGAGCTAATGGACTGGATGTTTCGGGTGCGTTGAACGGAGATGGAGATGGAGATGGCCACTGCGCATCGTGGCGGAGCAAGTTCGACCTGCAGCATGCAAGCTAATGGAAGAGGCAATGTTGTTCGGAGCATACGTAACTACGAGGTACACCAAATTGTTCACGGTGAGGATGCGAGGTTTTGTCTTCAAAGATTGACGGTTATTTGCTATGACGGTCGCGCTCAGCCACAAACACCAGTTGCATTTCACGGGGCGATGCATATCATAATTCCAATGTGCCCACAGAGTTCCACTTTGCGTGATGCGATTGACAAGAACCAAACTCGTATTTACTTTTAGGCGCAATCTAGATTTGTCGCAAAAGCTGTCCGACTCAGATTCGTGCATGGTACAGCTAAAGTGCTCCTTCCGGGTGACTATCAACATGTTTAAAAACTCGCGTCTGAAACCTCGAAGGCATAATCGTCTTTCAACATCTTTGTCATCGTGTAGAAAGATTTCTCCTTACACTAATACACTAATATTTTTTTTTTTAAATTGTTTATAATGTTTTATTCGGCAGTATTAACTACGCTGTGCACGACTTTCGGCCTCACTTGGGCAGCAGCAATCGAGCCAAGGAATATTCACGTCGCTGATTTTCGAGGCTTTGGCGCTACAAAATGCTACGAGGAGAATCTCGGCGTGTGGACGGTTATAGATGATGATGTCGACGGTGGGCCTTGCAATGATTTTGCAGGCAATACTGTCCACTCACTTTGGTTATCAAATATCCTAGATAAATGCCAGAGTAGGTAACATCACACTAGACTTGAGGGGAGATGGTATGACTAAATGGAGCAGTGTATCTATACGAGGACGATTCCTGCACGATCGGAAGACGGCAGCTTGAGCCGGGAACGTGCTACGATGCTGCCAGCCAGTGGAAGGCTTGGAGCATGGCGTGCGAGCTGTAGCTATTGAAGGCCTCTTATAGCGATTCCCGACGGCAGTCTCCAACGGACATCCTAAATCAAATAATATTTTTTTAGTAACTCATTTAATTTTATAACACCCATGTTGACCAATCTCATGCCACCTAGTTATGGTGAATGCCGAATCAGGAAATCGGTCATGGCTCGTCGGCCCGGTTTTCCATTGGCGAGAGCTGTCATAATGGCTCAGCCCAGTTGCTCCGCTCAAAGGACAGTTTTCTTCATTAAACCGCCAACTTACGTATCTCTTTGCTGTCATCTCAACTGCTCCCTTTCTCCTCCATGTTCAAACTTAACTAGTGACCGCAAATGGTGCAAGTTCCCGCCTCGCTGCAGCCTCCCAATGCCGGTGCGACGCTGACGCCCTCTCCACGCCGGCCGCTTAGCCCCGTCCCCGGCCGCGATGGCATCGTTGTCTTTTCAGGCGGCAGCGCGGCCAACAATCTGGTCGACGTATTCGAGAGTGTGCGCAAAGCAAATCGCACGTCATTAAGCTACGTGATTCCTATATCTGACAATGGCGGAAGCACGAGCGAGATCATCCGCGTCTTTGGTGGCCCAGGTACGTCAAACTCGGACAAGCTCACGCCAACGTAACGTTTTTCACTTGAAGACGAGAAAATCTAATCAAAATTCTCAGGTATCGGTGACGTCAGGTCGCGACTCGTCCGTCTGATTCCTGACGACTCAAACGCTGAAACAGCAGCGATAAAGCACCTCTTTAACCATCGGCTGCCCAAATGTCCCACCGAGGCGCGCAACGAGTGGTTCGACATTCTCGAAGCAACGCACGCGCTCTGGCAGGACATTTCATCGCCCAAGCGCGAACTCGTCCGCTCGTATCTAAACAGCTTTAACCTTGAAGTCGTCAAGCGCATGCGTCCAAGCAGCCGCTTTGACTTTTCGCGTTCGAGCATCGGCAACTTGTTTCTCACTGGCGCGCGGCTGTTTACCGGTAGCTTCGAGGCGGCAATTTATTTGCTTAGTTCTATATGTGGCGTCCCGGACTGGGTTGCTGTATTGCCAGCGCTAAATACCAATTTTGCACATCATATCGCTGCTGGCCTTGAGAATGGCGATGTGATTACCGGGCAAAACGACATTTCGCATCCTAGCTTTCCTACTGCGGCGGTACCAGGTACGAGCACGGGTATGCATACACCGCTTCTGCCAACGGAGCAGGATACCGAAGCGCATGACAAGATTGAAGATGCGAATCTGCCGGGTAGCTTGCCGGCTCTACGGCGGCCGGCCATCAACTTTTCCAAGGCACAGGACGAGGACTTGCCGGCGAGGGTGGACCGTATATGGTACATTAACCCGTACGGACAAGAGATTCGCATTCCTGCCAATCCGCGTGTTTTGGAGGCAATAAATGGCAGCAGTACAGTTATATACAGCATTGGCTCGCTTTTCACGTCTCTTATTCCCAGTCTCGTCTTGAAGGGTGTGGGCGAGGCAATCGCAAGCCCGCTTGTGCGAAACAAGATTCTCATTCTAAACGGAACGCTTGATCGCGAGACGGGGCCATCTACGGATCCATTTTCCGCTTTGGATTTTGTCCGTGCGATAAGTAATGCATGTGCAGATTCTAGGGGCCTCCCACCACCGATTGAAGAGCAGTTTGGGTTGTATGTCAGCCATGTCATTTACCTAGAGGGCCCGTTGTCGCCGGTACTGGATAAGCAAAAGCTGACGCAGCTGGGAATCGAATCTACGAGGCTGTATGGGCCAAAGGATGCAATGGGGCGAGGAGGACGATATGATGCCAAGGCGTTGGCGCAGGCTTTGGAGACGATTGTTGGGAGGAAGGATGTTCGGCAGGACCGCAGTCGGCGGAATACGCTGGTTGGATAGGGATGATGTGTAAAGTTACAGAGGCATTTCATGTATTGGAACATATGGCGTATTGGTACAAAGGTCGGCGATAACAATTGAGATTTGCGAAAATATCTTTGTCAAAGTATCTGAGACGATCCAGTCAGAGTGGTCCCGAGGCGACAATATGTCGTCATCCAGACATGAGCAAATACAACAAGACGACAGGCCACATGGCTGACAACACAGCCGCAACAAATGCCGAACTCGCTCCGACCCGTATCCTATCCGTCGGGCCCTTCCATCGATCGATGAGCTGACAGGTGGTCCATATCATGACCATGGCGTAGATGGCACCACCCCAGAGGGCGAGCGTGAGGAGGTTGGCGAAACTGTCCTGAGGGCTGAGGACGACCCCGGAAAGGTCTGGCTCAAAGGTTGAAGATAGATTTGCGCCCATTTTGGCTCGTGTCTCGGGCTTGCGTGCGCGATTGCTGCGAGGTTGGAAGCGTGGCCGGTCGGCGAATGAAAGTAGCGTGCTTTTGCCTCGATGTCAATTTGTAAAAGGATTGGAATGTCGGCAGTACTTGGAAGAAACGAATAAAACAAAAGAGCGAAAAGTAAGGAAGCCAAAGAGTGTAATATTGCCCAGCAATGTGATATCCTCGCCCGCGAGTCTTGAAAGAATGGCAATGACTAAACAACGACGCCAAATCCAACAAAAAGAGGCGAGAAAAAAAAGACCAAAGACCAAAGACCAGAGTGCCAAGATGCGGGCACATTCTACAGAAAAAGGAAAAACAGAAAAACGTAAAGTATGGGACATACAAGGTAAAATGGCGGAGGGCATGTGCCAAACAGGCATAATCGTATCCGACATCTGCTACACTATTCCAGACGAGTCACGACTACAGGCCAAAAGTAGGGACGACAGGTCCTAAACCGGCTTAGTTAACTCCTTATTGCCCCCCATAGTCGGCAAACTAATAATGAAAAGATGCCCGGAATTTTTTCCCGCCGTCTGGACTCTGCGGCTGTGGTGGAGTGAAGTTGCGGCTCCAACTGTTACAGGTTGGCGATGTCTGCGCCGCGGGGCTTGGGTGGTGGCACATTTGGCGTCTCATGGTGCATTGCCCCTTGTTCCGGAGCCATTTGGCCGGGACTGCCATCTGCGACATGAATTGAAGTTTACTGAAGTCATGTGATGAGTCTGCAGTTGAGGTACCGCTGCTTTTTATATAAATTGGTGCGTGTCTCTTCCTGTAATGACTTATAGCCGGGGTGATGGAGAACGCTGAGTGAGGCACCATACTTGAGGTGGACGGACCTGCAGCATTTTTCACGGGATTTAAAAAAAAAAAATGTAATACTCTCTAATTAAAAAAGCAAATATTTTTCATGTATCCCTCGGAGTCTAATTTTTTACGTGCTTACAGCTCCCGTGGCAACTTAGCCTTAATAACAGGATTCTAGAAGAACCGTTAATAAGCTCCATCGCCCCACCATTTCAACGCCATGACAACACATGGCGGAGAAGAATTGACTTTCGGCATTGTTTAACAACTCACTGTAGCCCATCACATTGTGTGCATACTATCGAAAACTAGCTGTGTATCTTTCAGTCTCGGAATATTGCTCTGTTTTTCTCATCTCTTTATGAAGCTTGCGGTCGGCACTCCGTTCCGGTTGGCGCGATATCTGCAAACATCTCGAGGTAAGCCGGATCTATCGGGTCGGAGCATTTCGTGTTTGATTTCCATCTCATCGCTGACAATTATCTAGTCCCTCATAACTTTAGATTGTTGCAAGCACGTACCTTGGCTCGATCTGACCCAGGAAGCTTTGCTACGCCGTTGGCAACCTCACCTCGGCAAAAGCCATTGCCATCGTTTACCTTTCAATACTCTACAACTTCAGCTCGCACAACAACGTCACACAGCAACATGGCGACAGACATCTCAACCGTATTAACGCCTGAGTGTCTCAAGGACATTCGCGACTTTTGGTTTGAGCACATTCCGCATGAAGATGAGTCCTTTGTGCCCGGCAAGACGACCAACATGCGTTGGTGGGCCGGCGGCGAAGAGTTTGACAATGCCTGCGGGCAAGTACCGCCTACCTTGTTCATGATTTCTCACAAAAACAGCTAACCGTTTGACTCTAGTGAACGCTTCAAGCCAATTCTAGAAGCCGTCAAGGCGTCAGGCATCCCCTCCGGCGAGGATCTGCTGGATGTCGTCTCACCACAAGAACCACGCGACTGGCTCAGCTTGATCCTTTTGCTCGACCAGCTCCCACGAAACTGCTACCGCGACGCATCATCCGCTGTCGTCTTTTCCGTCTTTGACCCGCTCTCCGAAGAGGTAGCACAAGCAGCCATTGCAGCGGGCATCCCAGACGAAGAGCCCGAGGTGCGGTGGCGCTTCGGCTACCGGCTGTGGTTCTACATGCCGCTGATGCACTCGGAGAAGCTGGCAGTGCACGAGCTGGCGCTGCGCAAGTTTGAGCAGCTTGCGGAAGACGTCGAGACGCTGATTGACGATGAGCCCAAGGACCATGAGAATGAGTACAAGGCGCGCGCGAGGGAGGTGGTTCGCAAGGACGCAGAGGCGGCAAAGGGGTTTGTGGACTTGCAGCTGGACTTTGAAAAGAGGCATCAGGTGGTGATTCAGCGGTTTGGACGGTATCCGCATCGGAATGAGATGCTGGGGAGGGAGAGTACGGCGGAGGAGAAGCAGTATCTTGCTGATGGGGGAGAGACGTTTGCTGCGAGCAAGGAACAGAGGGATGTTGTCTGATGGTTTGTTTACATCTAGAAAGTTTTCTACAGCCAATGAGGAGAACTGGAAAAGGAGAATGATATTTTGACAACTAGAGAGACTTGGAACGCGTGACAGCTGGGTCGGGGTTATAAGGAAGCCCGGTGATAGTAAGAGCATGAAAGCCAATGGCGCAACTCTCAATAACGGCTCTCAAAGCAGAGCATCTACACACAATACTACGAATAGCCTACGCGTACCGCATAGACTCAACATCGCGTCGAGCACACACGCACACACCTGTCGCAATTCTTATTAGGCCGAGTGCCTGGAGATTGCGCCTGCAGTAGCCCACCACCACATGACGTTGCCTTGCGCCACCAGACCGCCGGAAACGAATGCGTCCGCTGACCGTGCCCCCAAATCGCAAGGTAAACACTGAAGATCCTCCGCACCTCCACTCGGCTGTGGCTACTGCAAGCCCTGGCGGCTGTTATCCACTTGGACGGCGGCGCGGCCAAAGAGGATTGGGACGAATGCGCAATAAACAAGAGAGAACTACGAGTAACGAGCTTCTGGATAATCTCCCCACTCCCAAAACCTGGCCATCTGAGACCCCTAGGAAGAAAAATCACTTGTTAGATAGCCTATAAGAGTCGTCCTAGTAGATAGATATCCAAAAAAGAATAACAACAGGGCGCGTGTCCAGATTGTCAGCAAGTACCTCCGTGCCCACCCCGCGCCCACTACTGCTCAGGTATTTCCCATCGCGTCACCACACCCACACCACACCAACCCACCCCCGGACTCCATTTCTCCCATCATCCTCATCTACACACACCAACAATTCGTACTATTGTCAACTCAATTGGTTCTGCCAAAACCCCATTTCAACACTTCTTCAACCAAGCAAATCCGTTTTCCTTTCCATCCAAAATGGTCAGCACACGCGCATCTTCATCGCGCCCAGGCTCCCCCGCCCCCGCGACACCAGCTTCGCCCACGCGTTCAGCCAAACGCTCAGCATCGCGCCGTCGCAGCAAATCGACCTCGCGTCCCCCTACTACTACGTCGCGCCGCAGCCTGGGCTCATCATCATCGTCTACGTCTTCGTTGTCATCGTCGTCGGCGGCTCCCTCTGGCTGGTCTCACACCCCCGATCCGCCCACGCTCTTTTGGCTCGCCGTCTCCCTGCCCCTCGTCATCTGGGACACCATCTACGTCCTCGGCCGCCCGCACACCATGGAGAATGGCTGGATGCACTGGCCGCTGTGGACGCCGTACAAGCTGTATGGCGAGGTGGACCACATCTATGGCTGGAAGGCCGTTCACGCCCGCAATGGCTTCACTGCTGCCCAAGGCATGCTGAATGTTTTTGAGACGGCCATGTATCTTGCTTACTGGTATGTCTTCTTTACCAGGGCCAAGCAGTTTGGTCAGCGCAAGGCCCTTGTTGGCCGTCCTGGCGCTCAGGCTGTCTTGATTGGCTTCAGCGCTGCTGTCATGACTCTGTCCAAGACGGTTCTCTACTGTAAGTTTCTAGTCTTTAAAAAACGTTTGTTGCTTTGGTTTAACCCAAACAATAGGGCTCAATGAGTACTATAGCGGCTTTAGCAACATTGGTCACAATGATGCCATGAGCCTCCTATTCCTCTGGATCATTCCCAAGTACGTATACCTAGTGGAAGTAGTGCAACGCTTATAAAATGCTAACAGCCAAAAACAGCGGCGCTTGGCTCGTTGGATCAACTTGGATGATCTACTCCCTCGGAGGCAACATTATGCAGGGTCTCGAATCCGCTTCACGCATCAAGAAGGAGTAAATCACACCTTGACGGGTCATTGCACCATTTTAAATCCCTCTTCATCCAATTCAGCCGTGTTATTCCTTGCATCTTTCCCAGATGTAAAAGGTGCATATGGGCTACAAGGAAATCGCTATAGTATACACAGAGACGGGGGAGCAAGGATTACAACGGGGTTTATTTCATTTTTAGGGGGCTTCTTTTTGCCGTTTGTGTTTTACTTTATTCGTTTTGTTGTTTTTCTTTGGTGGTTATGTTCTATTCCTTCCTCTCTCTCGTTTTGGATCTATATCTTGCCACGTTCCAAAAAGTATATACCCCCAACGCGACGGACGGTTCATGTCTACTTTCTTGTCCTTGATTTTGCTACTCCAGGGAGACGGGGTGCAAAGTATGGGCTTAGTTTACGGGTCATTAATTGATGTTATGAGTTATATCTTGCAATTTTTTCTTCTTTTTAGTTAATACCTTTGTCAGCTGCTCCCTGCACATTCACTTAGACGTCTTCAAAGTTTATACAGTTTAAAGATGGCGGATGTGGCGTGTATATATATCTGCCTGCAAATGCTAAAAAAAGTACTACAAAGAACTGGCGCCTTGCTCGGCATAAGTGAACTGATGATATCCTACCATGCTCCAGGAATTGTTCCATCAATGGGGTATAAGCCTTTACCGAAACTCGCACAAAAGGAGAAAAAGAAAGATAGAAAGAAAGCCACCAAATATGATTGGCCTCGACTCAGCTGCCATCAGCCTCCTCA
This sequence comes from Lecanicillium sp. LEC01, assembly GCA_002242745.2. NCBI lineage: Eukaryota > Fungi > Ascomycota > Sordariomycetes > Hypocreales > Cordycipitaceae > Lecanicillium > Lecanicillium sp. LEC01. Next base: position 216,685 of record NIWZ02000024.1, read on the forward strand.
TTTGCCTCAACCTTTCCCGGCCCATCTCAATCTCACTGCACTGATTGTATTTCAGTCAGTCCACCCAGATCAGTATACTGCTCCCACGCGGGGGTTGTCTGCGCCTTGTGCCTCCCATCGTGATCCAAAAACGCTTGCATGGCCACCCAATCAGCCTCCGTCTCAGCTTGCAGCGCCGTCAAAACATCGCCTTCTTCATCGATATCACCATCGCACGCTCTCGTGCTGCCGAATATCCAACTCTCCGGGAGCAGGCTCTTCCTAAAGCTTGGTCCTCTGGCTGGCATACCGGCCACGGGAGCAGGCGCATCCTTACTGACAGATCCGCGGCGTATACTGGATGTACGGCCAATCGTTTCGAGAACGGTGCGCATGGGATACCGCTGCGTGAGGCTCTTGTGAGACGAGTTGCGCACAATAATGGGCTCAGCTGCCCCACAACCTTCACGCTGCTGCTGCTGCTGCTCGTCAAATTCCGGGGGCAACTCCGTTACTGGCGATGCCGGACCTGACAACTTGTCTGTTTCTAGCGTGGCTACTGAACTGGCGTTGCTGTTCCTGTATGACACACGGCTCTCTGCGGGCAGCGACTTTCGCCGCAAGTCTAGATCCTGCGGCTTGGGTTTCATAGTTGACGGAGAACCAGTGGCAATCGAGTTTGACTTGGCCGCATATGCGCCAACTTTGCCCTTGGCAGATGCATCGTCGACATTGACGTCATTGGTGCCGTTTCCGTACCCGCGCACTACAATCTCGTGATATGCATGCGGCTGCGGCGGTGGTACCGCCGCCTCGCACACGCCAGTTGGTTTAGTACCCGGCTTGAATCTCCTAAACGACTGGCGAAGCGTCGAGCTGCGCCTCAGCACGCGCGACACAGAATCAGAGCGCGACAGCGGGCGGTGCGAAGATTCTGGAACTGCGCTTGCGGACATGCGGCGACCAATTGGTGGTTGTTGTTGCTGCTGTTGTTGTTGCTGCTGCTGCATTTGTGTATCCCGATGTGCCAATGCAAAGTAATCTACATCCGGCTTGATCTCCATTGTCGTAGTAGGAGATACTTCGCCTTCCGCAACATGCCGACTACCTGCTAGGCTGCGCAGCGACTTGGAACTACTCGTGTCAAGATACTTTGGCAAAGGCGGCAAGTCACAGACAGACGCCGAGAGAAAGTACGGCGCGCTCTCGCCCTCAACTTGCACAGGCCGCTTAGCAACGCTTCGTAAGACCTGGTATGTCGCGTATATCAATATCCAGCGCACCTTGCGCGCATCAACCACTGACACGCGCTCCTGCTTATCCGCCGCGTTGGGCGACACAATCATCTGCCCTTCGTATTCGCGGTACGCCCGCACAAGACCATTCTTGAACGACTGCTCGCGCCAATTCGACGCCTTGATCAGCGCCGTGTGTGTGACTAGCTTGTTATTTGACGCATTGTCACGCTCTCCGCGCGGATTTAGCCACATTTTGCGCCGAGAGAGCTGCCGCTTCGGTGCTGCGACTTCTGGAAGAAGAGGAAGCGGATGCTGCAAAGTCGGGAAACAATTTTGTGCGTCAAACGTCTGGAGAAGTTGAAGCATGCACAAGCCTCCGCCTCCACCATTGGCACTTGAGCGTGGAGCGGGCATTTCACAGCCGTCGTCCACGAGTAAGTCGTACAGAGCTTCAAAGTCATTGAGCATGGTTGAGAGGGTAGATGGGCTGAATTGTCGAGGCGGGTAGTAGCCAAGTTTCTTGGTATAAAAGGCGAGTAAGAAGCTGCGGAAGCGGTCGAGGTGGGCTCGGGCTTCGCGAGGGAGACCGAGATGGCTCTCGGAGAGTTCATCGTCCAGAAGGGTACCGAGAGCATGTGTAGCATCTTTGAGCCTATATTGAAAGTCCTCTCGTGCTTTGCGTAGCGTTTTTCGCGAGTAGAGGCTGATTTTCTGGAGGTGCGTTAGTCTCATCTCGACCCGTATTGGTCAGTAAAACAGGCTCACCGTATACTCTGTGCTGGTGTAAACTTTCTCGAGCATACCGGCACAGTGAGCAAAAGCGCGAACGTATAGATTATTTAGTCGCATGTACTCTGCAACGTATAATGCAGCTAGTGCATGGCTCGGTCGCGATTCAAAGTCCAGATAGCCCTGTTCGTCCATATACGTCATGAGGTCTTGCAAATGGCGTTCCGACGGCGGCCGATATTTGGCCATGCTATGTACAAGAGCAACGAGAGCGCCGCCAAGATGCTCTCCGACCATGCAGCCACCAATTGCCCATGCAAGGAAGTTTCGAATGGCTAGGAGATGTCTGCCTGCAGAGATTCGTGGTTTTGCCCGCGGTATCGGAATGTATAGTTCAATTGGTTGACGGGGACTTAATTGGCCCCATTCTTCGGGGTTTCGGGGTAGTTTTTCTCTTCGAAAGTCTTTATCAATGTATCGGTCGATGAATGCAAAGCACTTGGCTTCCACAAGCGCTATGAAGGGTATTTGAAACGACGGGCCGCGGCCTGGTTCTCCTTTGCTGTTCAAGTAGACGAGGCAATTGCCATTTTCAACCCACAAGTCGGGATCCTACAAATTATTGTTAGTAAACAATGCAAGTAATTAGTACATGGTCGGCATACTTTGTGAAATCCCGTCCATTCAGTGGCTGTCTGAGTCTCGCCGTCCCAGCGTTTTACCAACGCTGCATTCCCGGCCTTTGAGCCATCCTTGGGGCCCGAGTTAATTGACATTGTATGTCACTTAACAATGCAAAAGTAATGGACCTGAAAGCAATGCTGCTGCTGGCAGGTGAAGAAATATAGAATGTAGTTCTCAGCGATTCCAGACCGGCCATGCATAGCTGACGATACAATTGGCGGTCGTAAACAGGAGGGGAACAAGTCGCACGAAATGGGAAGATCGCAATAACTTGCACAACGACGAGAGAGAGAAAATAAGAATAATGAGCACCAAAAACAAGGAAAACACGAGCTATTCTTCCTTGTCCTAGGGTACACGGCGGCTGTATTCCCGTGAAACGTCGTTACGTCTCCAGCCGTAAGAGGCCAATGTTCGATGCAGTTCTCCGAAGCCGCTTGGGAACCCGAGAGCCCTGGGAACACAATCGACCACAAGATTGGGGCCACGGGCAAGCCAGATTGCCGAGCCAGTATATTAAAAGATGTATTGCATCGTGAGCGGATGACCAGCACCGCCCAACGCTTTGCTGGTAAAAACAATGCCGCCAAATAGGAAGCAAAATAGAAATAAAAAGGTGGTGACGCCTTTCTTTGACAGTGGTCTAAGCTTCCGGGGGGGCAACGAGGGAGCTTATAACAGCTTTATTTGTTCTTTCTTCGGAGCCCACGGCTGGATTGCTAGTTGCCGGTTATTAATGAGAGACCATTACAGCTACAAAGGAGATAGATGGCCCAAAATTGCAGTAGGATTGGGCAAAGCTTCGTCATGGTCTTTTCGATTAGGCTTAGCCAGGGCCCAGCTTTACGCTTCCGTGTCTTGGAGCTCTCCACTCATATTAGGTTGATGGTGTGAACAACCCCCCCTGCAAAGCCGTACCCATGACGAAAGACGTGCATCGTCGAACATGCTGTGTTGTCAATTGAAGCTTGCAGGAAAACCGCCTCCCTTTTGTTTTTTCCTGATTCTTGTCTAAGCTACTCTTGACATGCGTGGCATAGACTTGTTCTCACCGCTACACCATTGTCGACGGTTCAACGGTGTCTGACTCTACTTTGAGCACAGGGGTGGGCCTGAATTGGGATAGCTATTTTGTTTGGATTCGGCTTTCTGCAGCGACCGAGCGCCGTTCGTCCCAAATGAAGCCAAGTCTCTTTACAAGGATCCCCGCCTAGCGACCACCTCATTACAGTACGAGTAGCTTCCCTCCATGCCGACCTATGTAGCTCAATAGAGCTCCGTTGAACATGAGGTGCTATGGGAAAATTATATCCTTGCCAACTACGTGTACCGTATGAACTTTACGAGCTGCTGACCCTTTTGACGAGAAGTGTAAAACCTTTTACTCAGGATGGCCAATTTCGAGATTTGAGTTTACTTATTTCCTTTGCGACTGGTTGCCCCGCGCAGGGGTTCTGTATCATTCCCGTAGGATGACATTCCTCCCCAATGTCCACTTTTCTTCAGCGGTGATCTAACAGATAAGTAATTCGGACCCGGCGGGTCTGTTGACGGAGCTAGCTTGTCCAGCATTAAATAGCGGCGAGGCGTTCTAGGCTCTGCGAAGTGTTCCAGAGCCAGCACGTGCAAAGCTCTCATTGCAGTATGTTTTGTCAAAATATTTGCTCTGCGTCCATTCTGGGCTCGATGTACAGTTAGAAGTCACTAATCACGATCAATATTTATGCACGTTTCCCGCTCCTGCTTGGCGGATCGAAGACGTTGCAATGCGCCTTAAGCAAGTTTCGGAGCAACATGCCGACCGACTAAAGAGCCGACCGGCGGCAATGTAACTTGCAATGACAGGGCAAGAATGCATTGCGACTTTCAGATATAATTATGTAGCATGGAATTTATACACATCTTCTATCTACAGCATATAACAGAATACTTTGATGTATTGTTAAAATCCATGTCGTTTCCAATCTACCGCCCGGGGCGATGGGCATTATCTTGACCAGCTCTACTGTAGGTAGAAAAGTAAGCACTGGATACGATATATTCCGCATACGCAATTCACACAAGCTACAAGCATGTGAGACCTACTGGAATGTCTTCTTGAGGAGGATGTCAGTAAATGTCCCTAGTGCGAGACCTTTGACGAGACGGCCAATTCCTCCTCTAGGGCCGATGTTTCGTGTGTGGGCGGCGGAATACATCCCTGGGTGTGATTTGAAAGCCGTTGTTTCAAGCGTATAGCTCGATATAGGAAGGAAGAATATTTGACATCCATCTCCGACTAGAGGATATTTACGAGACCGTTTTATACTGCCTCAAATACTAGAGAGCCGTAGAGTTTGAGCCGGACAATTCAACGCTTATAGTTCGGTGTATTCGTATCCAACCCGAGGGCTCGATCTCGGGCTCAGATTGTGGAAGAATTCTCCAAGTCCGGGTCCGCAAAGACTACACTGGGCCACTGGGTTTTTCCAGGAGCTACAGGTATCTCGATTGGAATATTGCCGTTATACATTTTTGCGCGTCTATTGGGTCAACAGCTCTACACGCGGCGTCATAGAACGGCACACCTCGCATATCATACATAGCCTGAGACCACGACGATCTGATGACAGAAGGAAACCTGCCATGAATGTGGTGTTGTCTACGACCTTGAAGCGCTTTGATGGACAATTGCATGATCGACGTTGCTTTCCTGAATCGTCTCTTAGCGAGCTTAATCATTGTAGCCTACGAGTATGAATACACTTCTGGCTGGATCTGTAAGACTGGCGTGCAGTAGTGCATGCTGCTGATTCAAAACGTGGCACAGCCGACTAATTCGGCAGTGCCGCGGCAAAAGGCCGTTATCTGTTATGTGTATTGATTGACGTGCCCGATCCAAAACCGGCTTTTGCCAACCTTTCGTCGGAGCTGCATGTTTCACAGCACAACATCAAGAAAAAACCTGGCTCTCGGAGCTATGTTACTTGCAGCTGCAGTCCACACACGCCACTCTTGGCACCTACCACATTGCAGCTTGCAGGTAAGCGATTTCCATTGCCCAAAGTATTTGCTAGCAGACTGGTTCAAACCGTGAATAAATTTGATCTACTCGTAAATGAGCCGATTGAGTTGCGGGGTGCATGGCGCTGAAGTCATGGGCTTTAATTCGGCGCTCATTGTAATTTCATTGGCCCACAGCTACTGTGAGACGGCCACACCAGTACCTCAATAATGTAGCGGTCTATCTGGATACCGAACCGTCAACTTGGATGACTTAGTTTCTCAGACCTACTCGTACTACTGCTGTCTCTGGATTTGCTTATTTTTGACACATTTCCAACACTCGTAGGTGCTTCAGAGCATGCGATAGGTCTCCATTGTCTCGTCTAAAACCTGCAAAGGGGGGGTTGGACTTGCTGGGCTCAGCAGTGCAGATGCAGATGCAGCGACAAGAGACAACTTCGACTTGACCGCCAATTACTTGATTCGGGAATGAGGAATCGTTGACAAAGGTTTTGTCATGATTTCTCTCATGGTATGAGCGGATACGGAATACAAAGACGGTTACGTGAATGCGGTGTTGAAAGGAGGTCACCATTTATAGCATTTTCTCTTCTGAGCATTCCCAATTCTACAGGCTTTGGTATCATTCAATAGTATTGGAATTGTAGTGCTTTACTCATTTTTAAGTATTTTCTGTATTTCTCTCCTTATTATATAAACTGTCTAGTCGTTGGCCATTGGCTTGTCCATTACTGCTTCACGGCCGAGTTCACAGCACGTTTGCTGCAAATCTTGTACTTCAGATATAAACATTTCATTAGCGTTAACTACACATTCGCTATCCCACTAGGCAGTATACAAGCCATTGGAGAGATTTAATCACTTGCATGAATCTCCAAACCTGCGTCACCTGACCCACACCGAGCTCACCTTGGCCAGCGCACGTCTCACCGAGCTCTTCGTCGCGACACCGGTGGAGCTTGCAGCTCTCCTGGAACAGCTCTCAGCTCCCACGAAATGCAGTGCCAAAATGGCGCCGCTGTTACCATATACATATATACAGTGCTCATGCTCCGACCAGCTTCCAGCTGATGCCGGCACTGGCTGGCCGACTGAACAACTCGACGAGGACGACGAGCGAACATTTGACCCGCGAGCCCCTCGATCCAACTACAGCCTATATCCGTTGGAGTATTTGCTCTACTGCGAGGATTGCCAACAAATACGATGCCCGAAATGTGTGGCTGAAGAGACTGTCACATATTTCTGTCCGAATTGTCTTTTTGAGGTTCCTAGCAGTAACCTCAGGAGCGAGGGTAATAGGTACGAATGCAATGCCCGTCTTGGGATGATGCCAGGCTTACAAGAACTGCTCCAGATGCACACGAAGTTGCTACCAATGTCCTCTATGCATTGGTCCCCTCCAAGTAGTTGCCCTACCAGAGGCATCCGACAATAAATTGTTAAGCGCCGAAGGCCAGACATCAACCAGCACAGGCCCGTTTGCTCTGGTATGTCAGTACTGCAACTGGACCTCTACAGAAATTGGCATCGAGTTCGACCGACCGAGCGGCATACACGGTCAACTGGCTAGAGTGAACAACGGTGGCGAGCAGAAGATCACGGCAAAGGAAGTCAAAGATCGACGCAAGGAGACTCACGACGACACTCCACTACCAGACGAGTTGGTCGATGCAGACCTGCAGTTTGCCAATCTCAAGTCCTTTTACCAGACCCAATTAGCAGACGTTGGATCCAACCTGAATGGCATGTCCGACGGCCTAGGCTTCTCTTCTCCGGCTGCTCTATCTCGCATCATGTCGTTGTATACCGGGAGGGGCAATCAAAAGTTGTCCCAGGGGGCGTCGTACATTATGCGCGAGGCCACGAATACAGACGAAGGCCTGAAATTAGCGCATCTGGATGAATCTGCGTCAATAAACAAATTGACAAGTGGTGGCTGGGAGGCGACAGTTTCGCAGGTGCAAAAGGAGTCACAATACGACGGCATACGATTCGAAGACGAGCTTCGACCACTGCCATACTTGCTACGCACCAAGCGATCAAAACGCTGTCCGGACTGTCGCCATATCCTATCCAAACCTGAAAACAAGGTCACGTCCACCAGATTCAAGATTCGTCTAGTAGCCAAGTCATACGTCCCCACGATAACGATTCGGCCAGTAAAGCCTACTGCAGACATGGTGCCGGTTACAAACAGGCCAGGCTTTGCCGAGGAGGCGCCGCTAAAGCCACTGCAGCCTTGTCAATACATTTTAACGTTTAAGAATCCCTTGTTTGAGAAAATTAAGGTTTCGTTGGCGACACCCAACGTCACGCCTGGCAGGTTCTCCAGCAAAGTCACTGTCCTTTGCCCGCAGTTTGAAATTGATGCCAATACTGACATGTGGGACGACGCGCTGAAAGAAGACGGTACCGATCGGAGTCGGAAGCCGGACGAGAGCGCTGGCCAGGCTGAGGCAGGTAAAATCTGGGAGAGAGGGCGCAACTGGGTTAGTATCGTGTTGGAAGTTGTGCCCGCCCAGCTTAAGCCACTAGGCGGCAACAGTGATAATGCTCCCCTTAAGGAAGATGAAGATATATTGGAGATTCCCATGTTTGTACGCATGGAATGGGAGGCGGATGCACAGAACGAAATGAGCACTTCAACAGGAAGGGACAAGGATGCAAGGGAGAAGCGAGAACTGGCATACTGGTGTGTACTTGGTGTTGGAAGGATAGCAAATGTGTAAGAAGATGATTCCGCCGTAACTAGATACCCAATAGAGTGAATAGGTACATTTGCATCACATAGTAAAATTCAGGTCACAGGACGAATAAGAGAAAGTCGTTATGATCAAATCATGCAGCCATATATATATCATTATGATAGCTGCTTAATGCGCAAGACGCCAAGCCCTTATTTTTGATCAACCATAAATGCTAAATGGCACATCAACCCAAACCAAATCCTCACAAAGACGTTACAAAACCAATTTACTGGTCAGCAGCAGCCTGGGGGAACTCAAAGGTGACGTTGCGGCCGGTAAGACGGCGGTAGACCTCAGCATAGGTGTCGACACGGTAGTCGACGCCAGCACGCTCCTTCTCGTCAAGGATAACCTTGAGGATCTTGCTGCCGTCCTCCTTGGTGCGGATGCGCTTGCCGACAATCTCAACGGGGTAGCAGAGATCGGCGAGGATGGCATCGTGGACAGCAGTCAGAGTGCGGGAGCGGGGACGCTTCTGCTTCTGGGTGTTGCGAGAGCGGGCAGAGCGCTTGGGGCGGGGCAGGATGCGGCGCGAGGCGAGGATCAGGACATGGCGGTCGGAGAACTTCTTCTCGAGCTCACGGGTCAGGCTACAATGAAAGAGTTAGTATTTGGGCAATGTCGCGATTTCTCGACTGGGTTATAAAAACTTACCGCTGCTGAACGCGGTGGAAGCCCTGCAGGGAGGGGACGGGGACAAAGATGGCAATCGCCTTCTTGCCGTGGCCAACTTCGATCTAGAATCAGACCTCAAGTCAGCATGCGAGCTCCAGGACATAAGCCTTGGACCGCTTCCCGTCCTGTTCCTTTGGAAGTGAATAGCAACGATGGTGGTCTTCTTTCGAATTGTCCCGTGCCCCAAAATGCCGTCGCCGAGTCTACGCTCAGTTGTTCGAATCGGGTCAAATTTCGATCCGTCTTCCCGTTGGCAAGACTTGAAACGATCGTACGGCAAAATTTGGGGAGAGGGTCAATCGGGTCGTTCAACCATTGCTGAAAATCGTCTCTTTGGGGAACAGGATATCGAAAAGTTCTGTGGCCAATTTGTAGCTTCATAGGGTTTTTCATGTTGTTCTCACCTCACGGGCAGAGACAATCTGCAGAGGACGAAGGGCGGTCTTGAGGTCGGTAGTGTTGCTCTCAAGGTCGTAAAGAGCCTGAGCAATGTTCTGCTCAAGCTCAGAGGGGTTCTGCCGCGAAGGGCTGTTGGGGGCGATCTTCTTCAGGGCCTGGGTGGACATCTTGACTGCTGGCGATACTCAACGGTAGGAGAGAGGTGCGGTCGTGATGGGTTGCAGAGAAGTTTTGGCTCTAGGCTTGCAGTGTCGCTAAATTGGGGTTTTCGTGCCCTGACTGATTTGTGGGTCAAGAATTTTGCGGCGGCTGCTGGGCTCATCACGTGCCTATTCACGTGTGTTTATTCCAACTGCACCCCCGATTGGCAGGGTGGGGCGTGGTCGGCGCTCCACCAACCAGCATTGTCCACTGATGTGCCCAGACGCGAATCAGATCCAGCGATGGCGGAACTGGACAGGACGAAGTTGTTAGTCGGATGCTCTTTCTGGTCAAATGTAAGATCATGAACTAGACTTCCATTCGGTTAGCGCTTTGATATTACCATTATCCTTCTGATTGGGCTGGCAAGCTCAGTTGCCGCAAAGCGTAGCTCTTCCGCTCTGATGGGGGTATCTCGGCAAACAACGCCAAAGTTACTCGTTTGGGATTCTGGCTATTATATATTAAGGCTCCTTGGAACGCAAAGTGTGGATGTGCACTGACGATGCGCCTCAGGCTTACGCCCAGACTGAAGCGGCATCTTCAGATCTGAAGCATACCTAGTACTAGGTAGTAAACTAAATTTAATGAAAACTCATCGACCCAATGCCGGTTTTAGTTCGTCGTTAATGATATCCTTCAAGGTTGCCGCCCGGAGGCGTTTGTAGAAGGAACAGCCTGCCAGCTGTAAACTGACTGCGTCAACAGCCGACAGCTGTCAAGGCAGGAGCTCCAAGGACACAAACATATTCCTCCTCTTTCGACCTCCCGTTGGCCTTTTTCTTCTTCTCTTCTTCAGGGACGCTTTCGTTGAATTCTACATCTCATCAGCCAAGATACCCTTCACCTTTGATCCCGTTTTGGTTCTTAGTCCCCTTTTCTCAATACCTCCGTCTCAATATGGCTGCTATCACCATTCTTGTCGTTACCAGTGCGGTTGCGGCACTCGCCCAAATCCCTCACAGTATCCCTGGATTCAGTTACAAGGGATGCTCGGTCATTGACTTATCCTGCTTCTGCGATCCGATCAACCTTCCTGATGGCCGTGTCACTCCTGAGGCGTGCCAGAGTGCTTGCGAAGGCTACCAGTATGCTGCTCTTTTGAACCAGTAAGTTTTTTCTGTCTTTCAAGGAAACACCATTCATCTGACCGTTTGTTAGGGAATGTGTCTGTGGCAATGATGCGACTGCCATTGAGTCAACTGATGAAGGCATGTGCGACCACGCTTGTATGGACGATGCCACACTGGGCTGCTGTGGCAATTCTTGCCCTTCTGACAATCCCGGCGTTGCCAATGTGTATGAGGCTGCCCCGGAACTCGACCAGTACACGCAGGCTCCTCCTCCTCCCCCAACTACGTCGTGCCCCCCAGAGGCTGAAATCACGCCTGTTGGCTTGCCTCCAGAGCCAGTTACCCAAGCCACCCAGCTCGAATCCACCTCTTGCCCCCCACCAGAGCCGTCGCAGTATCAAACTCCAGAAGGGGAGGCACCCGAGCCCGAGAGTTACGAGACGTCGATTGCCGACGCAGTCGAAGCCTCGTCTACTGAACCGAAGCTCCCTCCATATGAAACAACCTTGTGGCCAAAGCCTGCGTCGACCAGCGATTCTTACGGAACTCCGCCAGTTCCCTCTCAGGTTGCATCGTCTGACTCCATGCCTGGCTACACTCCGCCTTTTAGCACTCTTAGTGGAATCGCCTTTATTGCGGCTATGATAATCTGACTACCAGGCAATATGCGCATTTAGACATTGGGGCCCTGTTTAGCTATGTCATATTTCATTCGTTTGTTTTAGGTCCCATATTTTGGCAGGAATTAATAGCTTAGACGTTAGTTATTGGCAGCTAGTTAATGGTGTGTAAGTGGTGGAGCATGTAATAGAAGGATGCTAATTAATGAATGCGAACAAGCCCTGATACAATTTGTTCCACTGATACTGGATGTAAAACGTTTTGCTACCGGGCTTAAGATTAGGTATAAAGCAATTCAATCTTGTATTTAGTTCGGCTTCACCAAATCTCTTTACAACATGGCATCTTCTTTTGCGAAGTCGGGTCCAGGGTAGCCGCGACGACGTGGCGGAACTCCGCAGCTGTCACTGCGGGGCAACAAAGCTCCCCGCCACTAATAAGTAAACGGGGCGACTAGGATCTTGGACTTGCTGCGCCTCTGCATCCAACAAAGCAGTTGGGCAAGCCATTGGACTGGCAAAGGACAGGAGTACTCGTCTATCTACACTTGAATATGCAGTCGGGAATCTCAGGTACGTTTCTGACCATGAAAATCCGGAAAACGCAGCAACTAAGATGACGCAGTCTCGAAGGAGCTTCATGACGAGTTCAACTCGTTGCTCTCTTCGACCACGACATTTGGTCTCCTGGTGGGCATTGAAAAGGAATCTCTAGTACCGACTACCACAGTACCATCTGCATCGTCTTCACCGTCTTCATCGTTTCCCGACAACCTGGCAGCCCTGCAGCAGCACATTAAGCCAAACGTTGCGCTGTACGCCATTCTCCGCCGATACGACGATGCACCGCGGCTGTTGGCGGTTACATATGTGCCGGACTCGGCTCCTGTGAGGCAAAAGATGCTATTTGCGTCGACTCGCCTTACTCTTACACGGGAGCTGGGGCTGGAGCACTTTCGCGAGACGATTTTCTTTACGAGGGCCGACGAGTTTACGGAGGCTGGGTTCAACAAGCATGACGCGCATGCTAAGTTGGAGGCTCCGCTTACGGAGGAGGAGAAGATGCTGGGAGATGTGAAGCGTGCGGAGGCGGAGGCTGGAAGTGGGACGGGCACGAGGGAGATTCATCTTAGCAAGAACTTGGCTATGCCTATTGCTGAGGGTGCGATTCAGGCGATGAAGGAGATGGGTGAGAATGGTGGTCGAGCCGTGGCTATGCTGGTATGTGTTTACGGTATTTGCGGGCTGGGGTAGAGTTTTTGCTGACATGAAATAGAAAATCAACCCCGAGACCGAAGTCGTCGAACTGGTGCCGGAATCTCCGCGACCAAGCTCGATTGGAGAATTGTCCAAGGCTATTTCTGATACCGAGCCGCGATTTACGTTTTACCGATATACCCATACACACAATGGAGCTGAGCAGAGCCCGCTATTGTTTTTCTATACCTGCCCGATGACGGCTGGTAACAAGTCAATCAAAACCCGTATGATGTACCCCCTCATGAAGCGAGCCGTGCTTGCGGTTGCAGAGAAAGAGGGGGGGTTGGATATTGATAAGAGGTTCGAGGTTGAGGAGCCGAATGAGGTTACGGAGCAGATGGTTATGGATGACTTGCATCCCAAGGTTCAGGCAAGGCAGGGATTCAGCCGCCCGAAGCGACCCGGCAGGTAATGCAGCAGGAGACAAAGGATCATGAATACTAGAAGACAGCGGGAGATTTTATGCTTGAAGAAATTATTTTATCGACTTGGCAAACAAACACGAAATTCTGAAAAAGAAAAGAAAAATTCCCTTAATCTATGCCGTCAAATGAATACACATCCTTCTCGACGTGCTCCCACCACCTGACACCCCTCTCTCTACTATATGAAAGACATGACGCCCATCCATGAAAAGTAGGCAGACAAAAGAGAAACTGGCTCAGTCGGTGTGCTATCCAGAATCAGACCCCAAGACATAACTAGGATTGTAAACCGAGCTGGTGAATGTTTTTGTTTTTCTAAAGAAGCGGGTATATACATAAAGACGCTTTTGGTTTCTTTCTTCTGTTACTGTCGGCTGTGTAGACTTAAGCATGCTCGCCTACTCCTCGTATTTGCCGCCGGTAAACGCAATGTTGCTTCGCTCCAGACGCTCTTTTAGGAACTCGTAGACGGTAAAAGTGACGGCCTGGCCGGGAGCAACACGCATGATGCGGGGGGTGATGCCCTTGTAGAAAGCGTGGAAGCCTTCTTGCCTGTTTTTTTTTGTTGGGTCAGCAAACCTATCGGGCAAAGTTTATTAGGGGTTGAATTACGTACTTGAACATGTCTGCAGCAATAGTCGCTATTCTCGCCCAGGCAGAAACACCAGGCATAGCAGGCGCTCGTTGCAGGCGAGTCTTGATGGTATCAATCGGCGCATTACTCAAGGGACCCATGGCACCACTAACAAGACCAATAAGCGTGGTCTGGTACCCGGGCAAATTGGTGCCCTCGTACTGCGGCTGCCACTCCTTCAACCACTCCTTGAAGTAAGTGTAGGCCGTGAAGTTGACAGCCTGGTTCGTCCCCTGCCGCAGCGCCGTCAGACTTACACCGCGATACAGCGCGCCGAAGCCCTCTTCTTTGACAACGGTGTACAGCGCGTGCGCAGCGTTGCGGTATTTCGGCACATCGAGCGGGTCAGCCATGGAATGATGCTGCGCCTGCAGCCGAATCTTGATGACTTCCATTGGGGTGACTACGGCAACGGCCTCGGTTACACCGGCCGCCAGACCGGCGAGAAAGGTGGACGTGCCGGTGACGACGCCTGTGCTCTTGTCGGAGAGCATCTGCTTGTAGGCCTCAAAGGAGGTGAAGCGAATGGCCATTTTGGGGACGATGCCGGTTAAAACGGCGCCGAGGCCCTTGTATAGACCTAGTGGTGTTTCCTTTTTGACGAGCTCGACGCCGGTGCGGACGAAGCCGCGGCGAGGGGCGCCTGGTTGGCGGGCGCGGCGGGAAAGTTGCATTCGCACCTTGATTGTATCTGCGGCATTTTTGTTAGAGTTTTGTTTCTCTATTTTGTGTATAGTTTTGTGTATTTTTGGCTGCAAAGTAGAGAGATTTGCAGAACTCGGAGGAGCTTGCATCATTCTGCTGTTCGCCCCCCGAGCCGCGGCCCCGCGATGCGCCAAACCTGGTGGGGACGTGGAGGCAGTCACTTACCGAGGGGATGGCAGACGAGAGCTTCCATCATACCGGCGCCACCACCGGCTATAGAACAAGAAGAGAACAGATTAGCTCAATTGCAACTGTAGTATACGAAAATAGAGTCATTTTAGACGAACCGATCAGGTTGGTCGCCGCCGTGGGCGGTTTCTTGTCGCCGTCGCTTGTTCTCGGCATTGTTGCTTCGGGCCGGCGGAGCGGGTGTAGTTTGGGCTGTAATTGATGCCGATACGGTCGTTCAATTCGTACGTTTCTTGCGCAGAGCTTCCAATTCTCTCGTCTTGATGTCCTTTTGTAGGAAGAAGAATAGAAAATAAGAGGCGAGGCAAGAGACGCGGTGGGAGAGTGTCGGCTCGTTGGTATCTGGGTTAGGTGACGTCTATGTCCGTTCCGTTCTTGGAGCCGTTGTCAAGAAACAAGCTGCTTGATTTTGTTTGTTCGTGGTAGAGTGGAGAGTATGTTTTTAAACAAGAAGTAAACCCAAAGGAATCGCAAGTAGGAAGCAAGGGTAAGAAGAAGAAGAAGAAGAAGGAAAGGGAGAAGGCAAAGTAAAGAAGATGGACTGCTTGGAACCACTCGACGATGTCGGCGACGGGGAAAGATTAAAAAAGAGTCACATCCACCATACTCGATCCAAGCTACTCGTACGGCGGCTACTACTACTACTACTACCGGACAGGCACATGCGCAAGCCTGGACCCTCTCTCTCCCGCAAACTGATAAATCTGTACTCCATACTCCGTCCATTGGGAGGGCAGGGCAGGGCATGTTTTGGCATATGATTCTGGGTACCCGCTCTACTGGTTCGGTTTAGCTTTAGCGGTTTTAGGCGTCATCAACCGCGGTGGGTGTGGGTGGTGCAGGCGCACGGGACTAATGGCAGCGATTTGGGGATCGGGCTTTGAGCCTGTTTCCCCCAGCTTTTTTTACTTGTCCCCACTGGTTATTACTGGGTGTGCTGATGCTGTTACTCGTAGACATTACGGTGCTGGTGCTTGGAAAAGGAGAGCATGATGCCGTCAGTCGAGCTTCTAGACTTGTGTATTACCGTTTATGCTTCTCTTGTCCCCGATGTATTACTGCATGCTTTCTCTTGGCTACATGTCATTATTGCCTTACTTCTTCAAGGTATGTATGTAATTGTAGAGCATGATTGACATCCAAAAAAAACGCCGTCCATGTCTCGAGCACCCGCCGCCGCAGCTCCATCCCCACATCTCCCTTGTTGCGGCCGGCCAGGCGGAATGCCGACGGACGGTATGGTATTTCTTCGTCATATATTTTCCCACTCTCCCGATGAGGTATACCATTTCTTACTTCCCACCGTTCCTACACTTTTAAAAAAAAAGGAGTTGCAATTTAATCTAAATTTCCTATAATTAATACAATAATATCCAACCACAGCACGCACACATGTACCTCTACCGTACTCCGGCCCGTCAGTAGCCATCACAAGCTCGGCTCAGAAGAAAGCGGGTCCTCTCTTCCCTCAGTTCCAGTTCACCCCGGAGCGGAGACTATCGGGAGGCTCTGCACTCGTTCGGGTCTGAGGTGCTGAGGTGCAGCCCCAGCGTGTGGCCACTCAATTACCGGCTTTTGCCGAGGTACGGGGCCACTGTATTGTACATTCAAGGATTGTTACTCGTAGCTTTGTTACCTTACTTGGCTGCAGAAACAAACAGTAGAGTCCGCACATTGGAGTACATACAGACAACTGCACCGGTAGCATGGCTCCGGCTTGTACTCGAAAAGTCCGTTTCCTACGTCCGGACCTCCGACCGGAATCCGGGGCCATCGCCGGGCTGGGTGGTGTGCAAACATGCTGGATACTCGGCATAGCGCCGGCTGGGCTTGACTTGGCTGCAATCATACCTACTACTGTTCATTTTATTTTATTGACTTGCGACTGCTTTTTGTCACTGTGCCGTTGACTTGTCGTAATCCTTGAGCACTGATTGAGCACTGATTTACTAGTGTCACAGCAACAACGTAACGTGCTGTACATACCTACATACATACATACATACATCCAACCAGCTGTGTCAGTCATCACGTCACGCCAAATACCTTGTGCGCACTACAAGTATACAATTCATTCTTTCATTAACTATCCGTCGCATATAGACTCGGTATCTTGTAAATGTCAAAACTCCAGCTCAAGTTCCTGTACATGACATTCTAATCAAACCCTCCTGAATACCTTAAACAAGATGAAAGAAAAACAAGAAAACAAAAACAGAAATGCTATGCCGCCCCAAACGCCGATTCGCCGTGCCTGTCCTGTGATTTGTTCCAGTTTTCGTCATGCTCAACTCAAGTGAGCTTTTAGTGTAAAATATGTAAAATACACAGCAGATTGATACCCCCCATCTATGTATTCCAATCAAGCAGAACAGTTTGTGTTTCGTAGATTAGTTTTTGTGTTTCGTCGTTCTTTTGATTTTACGAAGGCGTCCCGCGTTCTTCAACCACTTCGGCTTCAAAACTGTACAGACGCACCTCGCCGTCTTCACTGCCGCTGGCCATTCGGCTGTCGCTCAGACCGACACACGTCACCGGTCCAGCGTGACCGGTGAAACTGCGCTCACACTTGCCAGATCGCGGCTCCCAAATCTTGGTCATCGAGTCATTCGCGCCAGTGACAACACGCAGGGTATCGCCAACGAGGCCCCAAATGCCTTCGACGTGGCCAAACATGCTTCGGATGCACTTGCCAGTGGCAATGTCCCAGAGACGCACCGTGTTGTCCAGTCCACCGGTGAGCATGTATCGCGGAGGCAGAGGACGCTCAGTGTCGTTGGCGAAACCCGGCCCAAATGTTGACCGGTCAATCTGGACGACTGGAGTCGGAGTCTGGCTGCGGCCGCTGTGCACCGATGCGCCATCCGTATCGTCGCCGCCCGGCACCTCGTCTGGCTCGAAATCGGGAGGCATCAAAAGAACTTGCTGCACCTGGCCAACGTGTCCAAGGTACGTCTTGATGCACTGCTTTGAATCCATATCCCACAGCTTAACGGATAGGTCATCCGATGCCGAAAACACTGTTCGCGATGCCGAGTCCATTCTAACATGATTGACCCAGTCGGTGTGTCCACGCAGATTGAACGTCTGCTTCGTGTCAAAACTAAAGATTTTGACAGTCTTGTCGATAGAGCCGGATGCCAGTGTGCATCCGTCAAAGTGCACCGACAGCACGCCCTCTGTATGGCACTGCAACGTGCTGATGCATTCGCCGGTGTGCCAATTCCAGACCTTGATCATCTTGTCAAGGCTGCCACTGATGAGCTTGTTGTCATCAAACTGGAGTGTCCTGACCGCAGACGTGTGTCCACGAAGGGTGCGAAGCACTTCTCCCGTCTCAATGTTCCAGATCTTGATCGTAGCATCATACGAGCCCGTAGCAAGTATGTTGTGATCAAACTGAAGACAAGTGACACCATTCTCGTGGCCCTTGAACGTCTTGATGGCACATCGTCCAGTCTTCCAGTTGTATCCGACCTTGAATCGATCTCGGTACACGTCTTTCCACGGTCTAAACTTGCGCTCAGCCTCGAGCTGCGTCTTCGAGTCACTGGATCTGTTGAGCCGTGGCCGCTTCGAGGGACCGTCTTCTTCGTCAATGCTTCGCTTGTTCGACACTTCCTCATCAGCATCTGTATTCTTGGGCTTGCCATGGGCCGTCTGTTGGTGGCGGCTCCAGGCCTTTAGTTTCTTCTTCTCCAAAAGAGGAAGACCCCAGCCACACTTGGTACACTTGCGGTCGATGTGCTGTTCACACATTCGGTGCCATACAACGTCGTCGTCGGCCAGATATCGCCATCGTCGACTCACTTGGGCCGCCTTGCACAGCGATACGGTATCAAGATGGCAGAGGATTTTATATGATA
This sequence comes from Lecanicillium sp. LEC01, assembly GCA_002242745.2. NCBI lineage: Eukaryota > Fungi > Ascomycota > Sordariomycetes > Hypocreales > Cordycipitaceae > Lecanicillium > Lecanicillium sp. LEC01. The sequence goes on from NIWZ02000024.1 coordinate 235,118, forward strand.
GTTCGGCGGGCAGGGCGGTCAAGAAGTCAATTTTCAGCTGTTCCTGTACTTCGCGGGAGACGGTCGAAAGTTGTGGAAAGCAACATTGCGTAATGATGCCCTGGAGCATCAGCTCGCGGTGCTTTGCAGGGGCAGCCGAAAAGAGAGACCACACGTGAGTGATGGCCTCCTGATCAGCAGCGCTGAGGCTGTTTAATTCCTAACGTCGCTGTCAGTGATATGGGAAAGGAAAGAGATTTATCAGTATAATCTTACCGTCTGAATCATACCCATCTTCTTTTCATCTGCTGTTCGTCGGCATTTAGAGTCCGGGCTATGTCGATAGCAGAACCTCGTATTTGGGTCCTTGGAGCCAGACATGGTGGCAGGATTCGACGACTCATCGTGGATCTCCTTGCCGACAGGAGCGTAGAGACCAGGGATGTGCTGCTTCAAGAATGGGCTGACGGTCTTACCAGCCAGCGCCGTAGGCATCTTCTTGAGTCGCGAGTGTTCTTCTTCTTCCGGGCGTCGGCGGTCGCAGTTATCTCGAGACGGTTGTGAGGCGTGTTCGTGTCTTCTTTGCGTTGGAGAAGCGCCGTTGTGAGTGTGATGGTGCGCTGTCACATTGCTATGATGGTCGTGGTTCGCGGACGGTGCTGAGCCGTCGATTGCAGTTATCTGAGCCATGGCGAAAAGATTGTGCTGAGCCGGACAGGACGGCGCAAAAGCTAAATACTGCAGAGGCAGTGCAGCCAACTCATCTGTCGCAAGTTCTGAGGTGTGCGAGGGATGGGATGGCGTGCTCTGGGCTCAGATCAAAGTTCAACACAAGGGTCTGGGGTGTCGACAGGGCCAACGCTTTCGCTTTGCTTCTTTGCTGGTTTTCGTAACGTCGGTGTGCGTTTGCTGTACGAAGCGAGATCCGGGGGGCCTTGGACTTTGATAAAATAGTTGCAGGACAGAGGCAATATGCAATACGCAGAATGCAAGGCTAGGATAGTCAAGTAGAGAACAGAGCTGAGGCGAAACCAAACAACGTTGGGCGATGGCGAGTCTGGAGGCGATGCGCTAGTGGTCTGGGTGGTGTTGAGTGCTCTGGCCTGGAGATGGCGTTATCCGGCGGCCAGCCCCACACACCGATGACCCGAAAATTTGGTCCAGAGTATATTAGTAAACTATCACATATCCCTATAAACTTGGTGACACTGAGTTAGTGGAGTAGCATGACGCAACTTTGGCCAATCGCACGCCTCGCCATGACTGACAAGTGTAACCAGCTTACTCGCCGTGGCATAAACAGACTGGAAGCATCCATCCAGGTGCTTTTCGTCGCCGGTTTTTGCAAGGACGAGGCCAGAAGAGTGCGGAAGCTATTGGTAAGCGATCAACTGAAGTGTAGGGACTTTAAGCATAACGAGCAAGATATGGCCAAGGTAACAAGCTCGTCGCTATTTTCTTTGCCATCGACTTGCGAATTCCCTAAAACGCCCCAAATTGCAGCGAAGCGGGCCGCCCGAGCCTGCCGACGGCCGAGTTCCGCCCATGCCTCCACCGCAGCGAGCACCTGTCACGCCACTAAGCCTTGAAGATGGGTACCTATTCCTGCCATAATGCCTGTAAGCTGTGTTTGCTGCACGAGGGGGGAGGTACCAGAGAATCATATGTTTCGATTGAATAGCATTAGCCTCTTCGAATAGGAACCCAAGTCTACCTTTTAATAAATAATAAATAGACTGGTTAGTGATTTTTAGTAAAGTTTTTACTACACTAAAATTAAATATCTTCATTATAGCTACGGCTAAATATATTTTTCTAAATGTTAAGGAAGATATTCGTTGTGAGTTATTCTTTGTAACTTTCGGTGCTCTTTCCCTTTTGCGGTACTTTATTTTCTATAGCCTTACCTGCTATGTAGTATGTACTGTTGTAAAATACTGGCTAGGTATGATTTGCCAAAACTCCCTGCTGTGACGCCTCACAGGCGTTAACCCGTATCGGCACCAACTTACATAGATAAAGACCTCCATATCCCAGTCCAAGGCTTTTGTACATCATGCTTACGGCGGGATTTTACTACTAACTTACTTTTACTACTAGCTCTTTCAGCCAGTTTCATAAATAGTCAAATACGTTCCCCTAACCGTGATGCAGACTGGTACCAGCCAGCAACTATGGAGTGGTATAAGTTCACCACGCGATGTCTGCATCCTGTTATATGCGTCGGGCACATTCAGACCTGCCACCACTCAAAGACTTGACCAGATCGGTATGTTTTCGCAAGAATGCCGACTCTGTAATCGTCATAATCGACAGCTACCAGCGCCGCCTTTGCACAAAGCGCAACCACCATGACACCCATCATTCCGCCATGCGACTCGATTGACGTAACATATCGCCCTCACCAAGGGATGATTATGAGACAATTCCATTTCTCCATATGGACCTGTACAATTTTGCGAGTCGATAATTAACCCGCCCGCCTATGGTTGGTCCGCCCCATGTAGCGTGGTGACACCTCGTCACAGACCTGCATTCCAGAGCAAGGCCAGCCACATCTAGGAGCAGCACGACACGCCACCGTCGTTGATATGAGCGTATAACGCCTCAATCAAGATGAGCGACTGGAGAAAAAATCGCCTACTTTTTTGCCGCATCGTTCATTTTATTGCTCTTGGTTTCCTTCTTTCCCACTAAAAGACAAGTTTCCTTGACTTTTTTTTTTTCCGAACATCTCGCCAAACTAGCCAAATGTCATGACGGGCGGCTTACATGATAAGAGACGCAGCTCAACAGCCATGGCAAGGATGCCACCTTGCAATGGCCGATTGGCGCCCTATCCCCACGTTCGTGTACCTCCGTCGGTAACATATGCTTCTAGCGACTCGACTCTGGCGGACAGTTGCTATCCTGGAAGTCCTTCAAGCCACGCTAGCCCGACAAGCTCACGAAACTACCCACCGCCGTATCCAGACGATGGAGCACCGCCGTCGTACCAAGAGGAGACTTGTGCAGGCGGAAAGAGCCGCCGTCAACCACTTCCGAAGAAGACGCTAATAATACGGCTCTTTACCTCTATATTTATTGCTGTTATTGTTTGTCTTATCGTCGCGGCCGTGGTGGGCCGAATACATGATACCAGTGAAGTAAAGGGCAAGCAGATGGAGGATGAGCAACAGACGGATAATGTGTGAGTGCTTGAGCGAAAAAAAAAAGGTTGTATCGGGATCTTACTTGCCCGCTAACATGTCTAAGCAAAAACGGAACGCGAATCACAATGATGCCCGAAATGCATGCAGACGCTTCGGCGGCCACTCCAGTGTCAGCAGCAACAACGACGCCAACGCAAGATACTACACACATATCAGAGACGCAAATACCCCAAAACGAGCAAGTTAAGATTGCTCGGCCCCCGACAAGCGAAATTGCGAGCTACAACTGCCCTTATATTCATGCCGCAAAGGGGGAAAAGCGCACAGCGGCGACGGCGTCTGCCTCCGATCAACAAATCTGCGGACTTTTAGAACCACTCGATAAAGATGCCAAGGCCGAATCTGCAGCCGAAGGGAGCGTTCTTAGTGTGAGTCTACATTCGCTGGACGACTGTGTCATTGCACGAGAAACGTATCTCGGCTCCCACAACGAGATCCTCTATCGGTGCGCGCTATCGTGCAGCGCAGGTGGTTCTGGAAGTGATGACGAAGCCATTTCGGGCTTGCAAGATGGATGGAAATGGCCGTGTAACTAATTAATGGCCAAGAAGAATGTGATATTATGTAGTATACAACCGGGATGGATTCAACGTCGACAACATGGTTTAATCTGCGCCCAGCATTGATTCTTGGATATGGAATTTGCAGCTTGCTTTTGTAACGATTACGGAAATGGATATGAATAAATATGAAAATGATTATTATGGATCTATCTCTTTCACAGCGTCTAAAAATAAAATGCAAATAATCACGCCGGCTTCGGGGTGTAAGTGACTGAACCTCAAGCCTTGTGGGTCGACATCTTCCTCAATTGGCAGGCGGCTTTACCTGACCCGCTCGTGGTAAGCTTCGGGTGTGTGAACGCACGATTGCGTAAAAATTTGACCATCAACCTCGACATCGAACACGACTAGTATTGAATTCAGTTTCTTCTGGAAATTGAATAACAAGAACATAAGCTCGTCTGTCTTCTGCTTTTTACAGCGTGCGACGTATTAACGGACGAAACTGCGCGATTCGACAGCTTTCCTGATATCTCTTACTCTTCTTTCATCAATCAGTCATCATGTCGACAAACGGTATCACAACCGTACAACTAGAGTCCCTGCCACTTGTTGCCAGGTATGAAAAAATAATCTTGCAATAATCTAATCTCATCACAAGGCTCAAAGCTAACGATTGCTTCAGTGGCAAGGTCCGTGAGCTGTATAAGATTAATGACGCATCTCTCCTCATGGCTGTCACAGATAGAGTGTCTGCTTTTGATGAGATTCTCGCCAATGGCATCCCCGACAAGGGCCATATCCTTTGCCAGATGTCTTGTAAGAGTGCACTCAGAATAACATTGGCGTAGAAATATTTTTCGAAACTGACTTGCTGCAGCCCACTGGTTCAAGGTCCTCGCCCATCGTGTCCCTGAGCTTAAGCATCACGTCATCAGCATGAACCCTCCTGCGGCCCCTTATGTTGTGTCTCTGGAGGAAAGCGCCCTGCTTCGTGGACGCTGCATGCAAATACGCTCGCTCAAGGTCTTTCCCGTTGAAGCTATTGTCCGCGGCTACATTACTGGCTCTGCCTGGGCCGAGTAAGTTTGATCAACCAGATAGACGGGAAAAACCTCAACATAGCCAAAGACAATCACTAACTGAAATATTTCAGGTACGAAAAGTCGGGAACGGTGCACGGAATCAAAGTGCCCGCTGGCCTGAAGCGCTGCATGCAGTTCCCGGATGGCCCTATCTACACTGTAAGGTACACGATCTGGTACAACGTCGACAATATTGACTGACAATAATGTATAGCCCTCCACCAAGGCACCCGCTGGTGAAAAGGATGAAAACATCTCTCCGGAGCAGGCGCGGGAGCTTATTGGCGAAAAGTACGCCAATAAGATTGAGGAGCTTGCCCTCAAGGTCTACAAGGCCGCCCACGAGTATGCTGTAAGGCTACCATAATACACGGTTCAAATTTCGTATTGCTGATCAAATATATAGGCTGAGAAGGGCGTTGTGATTGCCGACACCAAAATGGAGTTTGGTGAGTGAACCGCGTAGGTCCCCTCTTCACGCCGTCTAACAAAAATGTGATAGGTCTCGATGAGGAAACGGATGAAATTATCCTGGTCGATGAAGTCTTGTAAGTGCCAAGCCAGCAAGCCTTATCGAAAGATAAAGATATCATCTAACTGTCCTCGAGGACCCCTGACTGCTCCCGCTTCTGGCCATCGCCAGTCAAGGTTGGCGAAGAGCAACCCAGCTACGACAAGCAGTATATCCGCAACTACCTTATTGACAACGGCCTCAAGGGCAAGCCAAATGTAAGTAACTGTTGTGCCTATTACATACAACTGGTCATCAGCAGCGGCGCTGACTCATTGCCAAAGGTTGCATTGCCCGAAGACGTGGTAAAGGAGACCACAAAGAAGTACAGAGAAGTATTTGAAAAGTACGTTTGCCCGCTTTATTTCCAATCTAAACGGATCCTCACTGACAAAAAACCCAAGGCTCACGGGGCAGTCGATTGATCAGGCTATGGCAAGGCTGGAGGCATAAATTCGAGACCAAGGCCGAGGACCACTGACCCCCCTGTTCGAGATGACGAGAAAGTAGATGCCCACTATTACATAATTAAGCTGCAAAACAATTTGATTTACTCGAAATTGTGCCAAATCGTATCCTCCAAAACAATTTAATTGGCCGCCGTGTGCAGCGAGGCCGCCTGCCACATCTTTTTGGGGCGATTACTCATGTTGCGTACGAGGCTGTATGTATAGTGTGCGCATTTTCTACGGTGGTTCAGCGCTAGCGTGTCCAAATATGCATGGACAGGGCTCTGACGAAACATTTGCTCTTAGCTCCCAGCAATGTTACATTTGCCCAAACTTAGCCTGCAGCCTCTTTTTGCTGCCAAGCAAGCTTGCAATGTATTCTGCGGTCCCGCTCAGAGAAGGCTGCGGCAGGTGCGCCAATTGCCGGACGCCAACAGATTGCAGGCATGAACTAGACAGGCAGGTCAAGGGTGCAGACATTGTCGATCTAATATTAGTGCCGGGTATTTTACTATACCAGCGTGGGCGAGCCGTACAGGAATTTTTGTCTTGTGGACCGTCGAGAAGCTGAAGATGAGTTCCCTGCAGGGCCTATAGATTGAGCCTGGCCCCCCGGCAGGGTGTTTCACAACGGCCACTCTTCTTTTCTCTCGCCCTACGCTTGTCCGTGATTTCTGGGAGGGGGAACTTTTTTTTACTGAGCAAAGCATCTCGAGTGCACCGCTTCAATGGGTCAGGATACTGGATCCGTGGAGGTTTATGACCAGCGCGACTACGACGATCGCAATCAGCTGGCAAAGCTGGGCAAGAAGGAGGTCTTAAGGGTACACGCGATGCAACTTTTCACAGAGAGTACCAGAAGAGAACGCCACAGCTAATGATGATGCTTAATAGCGAAACTTTGGATTCTGGTCGATTCTCAGCCTCAGTGCTACTGTCCTCATCACCTGGGAAGGCTCGCTCGTCTTGTTTGCCCAAGGCTTGGAGAATGGCGGCGCAGGCGGCATCATCTACACCTTTATAGCCATCTGGATCGGCAATCTCAGCGTTTTCGCAGCACTATGCGAGCTTGTCTCCATGGCGCCGACGGCCGCTGGCCAGTACCACTGGGTATACATGCTTGCTCCCGAATCAAGCCGCAGACTGTTGAGTTTTGTCACCGGCTGGCTCACAGTTGCCGGATGGCAGGGGAGCGTCGCGTCGGCGTCATATCTCTGCGGTGGTCTCATCCAAGCTCTAATTTTGCTGACCAACCAGGACTATGTGCCTGAGAGATGGCACGGGACTCTGCTGTTCATTGCCGTGGTTGCTGTTTGTACGATTGTCAATGCAGGGCTTAACAAGTTGCTACCCAAGATTGAGCTTACAATTATGGTGCTGCACATTTCTGCGTTTTTCGGTATCCTCATCACTCTTGCTGTGATGGGAAATCATGGTGATACGGCCAGTGTGTTTGCCACTTTTGCGAATGGAGGTGGTTGGCCGTCGCAGGGGATTTCTGTGCTTGTGGGCATGATTGGCAATGCATTTGCTTTCATCGGTAAGTCTTTGGTTTTGTTCTCATGGGACTGTTGGAGAAGGGTTCATTGCTAACGTCTGCTTCAAGGTGCTGACGCCGCTTTTCACGTACGTGCAATATAGTAGAGATTCGACGAAGACAGAAGTTTTTAAAGTGAACGGAACTAACATGAAGGATAGTTGTCGGAGGAGATCCATAATCCATCCACTGCAATTCCGAGATCTATCATTGCCGCCATCCTAATCAACGGAACGCTTGGCTTCGCAATGGTCATTGCTGTACTGTTTAGCCTTGCAAGCCTCACATCAGCCGACGTCCAGTTCATCTTCCCCATCCTGGACATCTTTTATAGCGCGACAAAATCCATTGCCGGGGCTGCCGCAATGGGCTCAATCGTTCTTACGCTTGCTATTTGCGCAACGATGGGTCTCTTTGTATCGTCATCTCGAGTCTTTTGGTCATTTGCGCGAGACCACGGCCTGCCTTTTTGGAGCACGCTTGCCAAGGTACATATGTGTCTCCCGTTATACACTTACAAAGCTATGGACAGTCTTCTAACGTTTGCAGGTCAATCCTCGCACGGCTTCGCCTCTCTGGTCCATTGGCACGACTGCTACCATTGCAGTCCTGCTGTCACTCATCAACATTGGCTCAGACGTCGCGTTGAATGACGTCCTTTCCCTGTCGATTTCGGCCCTGTACATCTCGTATCTGCTTGCGCTAGTCTTCCTTCTGCACCGGCGCATGACTGGTGCAATCCGACTGCCTTCAATTGAACATGGCAATGAAAAGGTCCTGCCGGGCAACTTGATCTGGGGGCCGTGGCGGATTGACGGAATACTTGGGACGGCAAACAATGTCTTTGCCTGCTTGTATCTTATTCTTGTCTTGTTCTTCAGCTTCTGGCCGCCAGCAACGCCTGTTGAATCGCCGGATCAGATGAACTACAGTGTGCTAGTTACTGGCGCTGTCGCTATTTTCAGTGTTGTTTATTACTATGTATGGGCCAAGAGGGACTATGATGGGCCTATCGTCGAAGTATAATAAGAGAAGGCTTATCGGGAGCTTTTACAAGTATGAGTAGGGCTTAATTTGCATTATGCCCGCCATTTAACCACCAATTTGAGACGCTGAATGCATAGAAAACGAATTAAATAGTTAAAATGACCATGTTAGAGGACTACATAATTTCGTGCCATTTATTACTGAATATTTCCTGCGGCCTGGTCGTGGCTGACATGCTGCTCAGGTCCGCCTCGAATGCCCCACAAAATAAATCCGCTCCATTGAAATTCTCTTGCACCAGCCAAACCGCCCGACTTTCTTACCGTCCATAGGCCTCGAAAACCCAGTCTGCTAAAGCGTCTGCATTCATGAAATCATGGCAGACAACGGCGAGAACTCTGCTGCGTCCGGCTCCGGCTCGGGCCCTTCGCGTAGCGACAGCGCTGCCGACCGCAAACGTAAGTTTGCCGCTTCCAAGGTCCATGGCAACAACAGCCGCGCAAAGAAGCGCGATCTCGGGCGATCCGAATACAAGTGAGTCTCTTGTGTTCAACTCCATGAGGTTCGTACGGGAACCGAATCTTGCAAGCGGAGGCAAAATCCAGCAGGACTAACTAGAACATCTTCTTAACCCCCTACAGCCGACAGGGTGGCCGCGACAAGCGCGAAAAGACAAACGACTGGCGCGAGTTTAAGCGTCGCAAGGTAGACTCGGCCGGCGAGGCGATTGAGAGCAAGAACCCGTTTTCCAAGGACGAGATTGAATCCGAGGAGCGTCGTCCTAAGCGCAAGGTTGCTGTCATGATTGGATACAGTGGCACGGGCTACAAGGGTATGCAGGTCAATGGCGACGAGCCCACGATTGAGCGAGACCTCTTCCAGGCGTTTATCAAAGCTGGTGCCATTTCAAAGGCCAATGCGGACGATCCGAGAAAGTCTAGCTTGGCTCGCTGCGCCCGTACCGACAAGGGTGTCCACGCCGCCGGCAACGTCATCAGCTTGAAGCTCATCATTGAGGACGAGGACATTGTCGAAAAGATTAACGAGGCGCTGCCGGAGCAGATTCGCATCTGGGGCATTCAGCGTACCAACAACAGCTTCAATTGCTACCAGTACTGCGATTCTCGATACTACGAATACCTCATGCCCAGCTACTGCATGCTGCCGCCGCATCCCAAGACGTATCTCGGCGAGAAGCTGGTTGAGCTGAACAAGGAATACGGTGCTGAGGATGAGTTTAACGTGCGCATGGCCGATGTCCAGGACTTTTGGCCCGAGGTGGAGGAAAAGTATATCAAGCCCATCCTGGATAAGCTTGAGCCTAGCGTCCGTGCTGCGGTTCTGGAGAGGGCATTCGTTAGCGAGGAATTGGAAGATGGCGAGTCTGCAAAGCCCAATGGCGACGGGAAGGAGGCCAAGGCTGCAGAGGCACCCTCTACCGAGCAGCCTGCAGCTGAGGAGGCCGAAAAGCCAGCTGAGGCAACCGAACAGAACGGCGAAGCTGCTGCTCCTGCAACCAACAGTTCCAAGCCCAGAAGCCGAGAGCTCGGCCCCGTCGACTATGCGCTGCGCGACATTAAGATGGCATACATTGCCGCCAAGAAGGCGTATCGCATCACACCCGAGCGCCTGCAGCGACTCCAGGACACTCTGAACCAATACAACGGCACGCACAACTACCACAACTACACCGTGCAGAAGCCTTTCAGCGACCCGTCAGCCAAGCGCCACATCAAGTCTTTTATTGTCAACCCGAAGCCTGTCATCATCAACGACACGGAATGGCTGTCCCTGCGCGTCCACGGCCAGAGCTTCATGATGCACCAGATCCGCAAGATGGTTGGTCTGGCCAGTCTGATTGTGCGATGTGGCACTACAGCCGATCGCATCCCGGAGAGCTACCGCAACTTCAAGATGGCTATCCCCAAGGCGCCAGGTCTGGGTCTGCTGCTCGAGCGGCCTGTGTTCAAGAATTACAACCAGCGCGCCAAGGAGAATCTGGGCCGTCCGGAGATTGATTTTGATCAGTACGATGACAAGATGAATGCGTTTAAGAACAAGGAGATTTACCAGCGCATATACGCCGTCGAGGACAAGGAGAATTCGTAAGTTGGCACTCTTGAGACATTTGTGTTTCTGAGTAATAAAAAAACTGACTTGTGTGCGCAGATTCCACGGGTTCTTTAACCAGATTGACCAGTTCAAGGCTAACCACTTTTTGTGGGTGACTGCTGGTGGTATGAAAGTTGCCGAGATTGATAGAGGTGATGGCAAGGACGATCAGGACGTTGACAAGCAGCTTGGCGATGAAGATGAGGAGGACCCTGAGGGCGGTCAAGGTTAAGTGTAGTTTAGAGTTTAGACATGGTAGATTTTGGCGTTTAAAAGGACATTTTTCTTTCTCAACTCCAGAGTAACTTTTCTCTGTATGCATCATGCTGTATTCTCTTGTAATTATGTGGCCCCAAAAAATTCCCAGGGTATCTCAAACCAACACAACCTAAAAGCCCGTCAAAAGCAACAACCCAGAACGCCAATGCCAAAAAAAAAAAAAAGATACCAGTGCTATTCTATTTCGGCGCAGACGGAGCACGACCAGCGTCATCCTTTTTCAACGCCTCCCACGTACCACCATGCCTCTCCGCAAGTCCCTTCATATTCGAAGCCTCCAGCCCATTCAGCAGCTCAGACACCTGTTTTACATCCCGCTCAATCTGCGCCTCTTTGGACTTGCGATCAGGATCCTCGTTGCCCAGGGGCCCAAAGACCCATAATTCCTTGATTTTGCGAGATAAAGTCAAAAGTTCTTTTACAGACGAGTACTGACAGCTGGGTTAGTTAACTAGCTTTTGCTTTGGCTTGGTAGTACTTTACCAGCCCGTCGAACTCCATCTTCATCGAGATGCCTGCCACGGCCATTGTCTCTGGCGTGGCGTTGTTGCGCTCGTCTTCTGCTTGGACGGTTGCGAGCATCATTAGCGTGCGGTAGCGCGTGAGTATGTCGGCTATGAGGCGGTTGTGTGTGTCTGCGGGAGAGAGGTTAGAGAATGGTTGCGTGATGAAGGCGGGAGTGAGTGGTTGGACTTTACCCATGAGATTGGTGGAAGATGAGGACGGTTGTGAGGCGTTCATGGCTGCTGTGAGATGTTTCGACTCGATTGAGTTACTGGTATCTTGTGTGTAAGCAACGCGATGAGTCTCGATGTTGCGTTGCGAATGGGAGTTTGTCGTTGAGGAACGCAATGAGGCTCAAGCTGCGGGTTATGGTGCGTTTGCGGGTTTTGCTCCAGCGCTGAGCCAATCGCGGGACTTAGACTGAGGAGGGTGAGTTCCGCCGGGTTACGTCGCGCGACCCACCTTCTCTAGCTGAGCCAGGCACCTTTACAGAACGCATATCAATTAACTTAAGCGCTCGTAAAGGCGAAGCGAAGGGCCTCTAATGCGGAAGAGAAGACTCTAACGCGTCGAGGCGGAAATAGACAACTCAGCAACTTCGATAGCACGTATTATACAGAGCACAATTTACCAGGAGCTAGTTATACTACTAAGAGTATCGCTTTATAATATAGAGATTATATATAAGCGATGAAGCCGCTTAGTTATAAAATAATATAATAGAGCTAGGATTCAAATACGTATAATACGTAATTACTACTATATATTACGGGTTAGAGTGGCCTAAAAACCTATACCACTTAGCTAAAAGATCCTAGCTAGCAGCCTTATATAGTGACTAGTTATAGGGGCTTATAACGCGTAATACCTTTTTATAAACTTAACTATTTAATTCTTATTTTAAAAGCTTTAATAGATATAACTAAACATTTATTAATTAATTATAAGTTTACTATTTTATAATTAATTTAGTTTCTAAACTAGAAATGAAATTATTTTAGTATTTAATTATAAAGAAAGTTATTAAATAATATTATAATAAGTTTATAATAAATACTTTAATAAACACTTTAATAATTATTAATTAAAAAATAAAAAATAAAATAAAGTTAATAATTCTTTTAATTAAATGTTTAAATAATTAATTCAATATTATTTTTAAATAGTCGCAGCACATAGGGTATGGATAAAGCTGGGCCACCAAAAGCCGGGTCGTTTCTTGCTGACTCTCCAGTGTAGATGCCTTTTTATTTTTGCTGGACATAGAATGCGTTAGAATTTGCTTGTTTGGAAATTGTTATAAAATTGTGTTTGTTTTTATTTCCGCACTTCGCAAACCCATGCATTAAATTTGCTGCCAGCCAATCACACTCACCACGAGGCAGTAATTATTAGGCCGGCTAAGGGTCGCTGACGCCGGTGCGCCAACAATTACTACCACCACACCAGTTTGAATACATGCTCGATGTTGTTTATGTGTATTAATAGCGTATTCAGTGCTTTCAAGTGCGTTAAGAATGCATGTTATGAATTTCAGGCACTCTATGCAGTCGCTGCACTCTGACTGGTAAAGCGCTAGCGGACTCTGCGTTGTACGGTCAAGGTGCTGCACTTCAACTAGTAAGGCACCATTGGCTGGTAGTTTGGTTAGAAAAATGTGGAAGGTGCTGGTATTATAGGTACTTTAGGGAGGCGTCAATTCACGAGCCAGGCACAGTGAACGGTAAGGAGATATTCAGTTTTCAGCTATTTTTAGGGTTGTAGCGTCTGAGTTATTTCTCGGGCCAACCATCAGTTCAGGGTGGACTAAATCTTAAAAAGACAATACAAACAGGACGGTGAATTCAAATTACCTGTATGATCTAGTCTAAATCATACGACTGTTTTAACTGCTCCCGCTTTATGCCCCAAGTTATCTTGGCATAATCGAACCACAGCGGACGAAAAGACAGCATATACGCCGCCATGACACCCACCACATCTTGTGCTCTTTACTCGTCACCGTTAATTTACGTTAGGTTACACTTGCCTGACTGAATTAAACAACGCATTTCAATTGACGTAATGGATACCTGCCACTCCACTAATATGGTGAAAAAAGGTCCGGCAGCTATCTAGCTAAATACAAAACAAACGAGTGTGCAAGTGCAAGCCGTGGCGTAGCCCAGTAACCCGCGAACGAGTGATTCTCGGTGCAGGACCGTTCGAACTTGCCAACGCAGAACCGAGTACCGAGAGACCCAAAGGTAGAAGCTGCGCCCTGATTGCCTTCCTTTCGTTAGGTCTGAAGTATCAACTCTCGAAATTGCTCTGAGACTCACAGCTAACAAAGAGGGCAAACTGCCGACACAGTCACAGCGCGAACTAGATTCCTTGGTGCAGGGCTTCCGCAGAAACCGCTCTTACCAGAGCGCGTAACGCGGGCGCCGCATTTAAGGGGTTGCTCAGCGTATGTGTGACCGCAGATAGCAGAGAGGTATATGTACCAGCCGCAGGGACACTGGTTAGGATTTGTGCGGAGTAAACAGCGCGGGTTGGGCAGTCCCTTGCAATGTGTCTAGGCTCAATGGTGTTCGCGGCCATGGCGGGCGTTGGTTTCCAAAGGCGCACTTCTAGTACGTAAGATGAATAATGTAATAAGTCAAGACGAATAAATGTAAGGTAAGACGGGTCATGTAAAGTGAAACAAACGTAAGGGCAAATGCTACATTTATAAATGAAGGAAGCTCTAGAGAATTGACCAACATCCGCTTGGACACCGCGGCTATTTTACACCCGTCTATATTTTGGTCACCATATGGCTGCATGTTAACACGTTCCCGGCAGTGATGAGCCAGTTAATGGCTCCGCATTATATGCTCGACCTGTCAATTAGCCCCTGAAGAGCCCGGCAAAGGCGGGATACTCGTCCCAATTATGCCCATCCTACAGAGAGTTACTAGCTACGAGTATGTTTACCTGCAGCCGCCGAAGGCCGCCTGGCTCCGCATTAAACGCTAAGCGTATTGATTGGTTCCAAGAACCCGCGGTAACGGTGAATTATTCATTCTGAAACGTGACTATGCGCTGGAGAGACCTACTAGCTAGACACCGACTAGTCGGCGAAGGAATTTTTGTTTACTGTCTGGCCGGGCTGCAAGGATCGTAAATAGTATGGAACAACCGCTAGCTTCCTGGTGGGGACAGTTACCGGGACCTGATAGCGGCGGCATCACTTGAGAGCTCGACTTGGCTTGCAGCACCTGCTGAGAGGGGTCTTGAAGTGGTTCTCCCTTCTGCCACCTGCTGCTTCCTGAGTGGATCTTCATCACCTAACTGACCCCTGCGCATATAAACCCCAGAGCGTCACCTGTATCATCACTCTATCAGTCTTTGCTTCGCCTATAGTCTTCCATTTTTGTTCTTCACTAAACGCTACCGGAGGTGACTATGATCGATCCTGAGGAGCGGCTCTGGGCTGGAGGCGGCAGCTTGCTCGCCCGGGGGCCTTACACATGGCACATTACGGATTTCGATCAGCGAAGGCATTTTTCGGTCACATATAGCCCGCTAGCACCGGTTCAAGACGTCGAAGAAACAGAGGATATCTGCCTGACAAAGCTGCGCAAGCATCTCGATGACCTTGACGCGGATGTTTTGGGAGTTCGCTTCTCTGATCCAGACGGGCCGATCACGGTATCTACAGACGAGAAGGACGACGTGACTTGGTATGTAAACTGCCACTCATTGTCAGCATTGAAACTCCCGTTCCCAGCCAAGACTATCGGAATCGAGAGCTTGACTGAGCTTGACCGGTTGGGTCCGCAGGTGGATTTGGTAACGTACGGAGGGGATCCAACGGTCAATGGAGTCGCAAACACAAAGGTGGCCTTCAAATACTGGTTTATTGCCAACGGAATGTTTCGGAAATGGTACGAGCTTCAATGCTGGTGTCGATTGCCCCGGGACCATCCGCACATCGTCCCGTTTGACGCCGTCGTACTGGATGACGTCCGGGGGGGTGTTGTCGGGTTTACAAGTCTCTATATTCCAGGCGGCACTCTTCGAGATAGCGCTACAACTCGGCCGTTTCGTCTAGTGTGGCTACAGCAGCTTCTGTCTGTTGTAGATGATCTCAACTACCGCTATGGCATCATGCACCAAGATATTGCCGCACGCAATCTGCTCATCGATGAGAAGGAGAATATTTGCATCTTTGACTTCAACTTCTCAATTATGATTAACGAGCACTACACGCCAGATCGCGACGACCTTAAAGGCGTTATCTTCACCTTATACGAAATCATAACTCTGGATGAGCATTTCCGGGAAGTCCCTCATGCGGAGCAAGACGCTGAAGCTTTGCTGCGGCTTGAGTGGGTGAAGCACCCAGACGTGAAACTGGACAGTGATATGCAGGCTTTTCGTCAGGCGCTAGATACGTGGCTTGATAAGAGAAGAACGCGAGAATTTACTCTCGTCGACACATGTATACAGTGGCCGTGGATGCCGCCGGAGCCACCAGCGCCAGTACTGGTGACGGCGGACGGAGCTGCTACAGGCAAGGAGATGAGGTCAGTCCCAGTCTTGATTCGCGCCAAGCTGGTGCAAATGAACGAGCCGTTCTTTAAGTGGGAGCGACCAGCAAGTTATCAGCTCAAAGACGTGCAGAAAAGAAACGGTTGCTGAGAGGGGCTTGTACGTGCCTGTTGGCCAATAATCAACTGTGGTATGAAACAGCTACCAGTGTGTAGGAGGATGGCGAGCGCCAATAAATTAAAAAAATAGAGGAATGAATCCAACAGATCAAGAACACGCAAAATGTCAAAAGAAAAGAGGATGAATCATTAGTCTGCTTTCTTAGCCGCCTGTCCGGGGTAAGGCTAACAGGCAGGTTACCGGCCGCAGACCGCACGACGAGGTATGGCCTTCTCATGGCTTGACGTAACGGTTACAGTGTCGATTACCTTTGCGGTGAAGTCCGATACCCCACTAAAATAACCGCCAAGTAGATGGTGGTGCTCTTTTCTTTCCTTGTGACGGCCGTGATTCCTCGGATTATTGGCCATCGACCGCTGCGAGGCGATAAGGCCCATAGTTTGCATCAACCTGTTACTTGGCACTGCGAGGTATGGGTTATCTGCACCAGTTCCACGGCGCCTGCAGCCACAGCGGCTATCAATTGGCTTGCAGCTTCTTCAGATCCAGTGTGGCGCCAAGCTTCCAAGTATGAAGCTTTCACGCTTCATGGAGGGGCTTCGACCAACTTGAACGCTGCAACCACTGCTAAATAATTGCCGTAAGAGCATTTCTGAAACACAAGTCAAGTCGTTTGGTGGCTTCGCTTGCCGAAAGCTACGTAGGCTCTCTTGCTCTGCTGCCGTTGGTGTGGACCATGCATTTCGTCTGGGGAGTCTTTCAACCTGAGACTCTTAGCGCTCGCAGGTGTTCTCATTGACCGGCCTAGTTCAGACAAGACTACATGCTCATGTGGCTGACTCATCATGACGGTCGATTGGATATGACCTTCTGCGGCGGATTCCTTCCGGAGTTTCTTTGCATTAGCTGGAAGCGAGATGCTAAGCGCGCGCTTATTGTCACATTATATATATAAAACGTATATTCGCTAATTTTAGGGAGTAATAGGGTCTATATATCTCGTCTAAGGCTGCTAGTTTTAAGACCTTTAAGGTTAACTACTATAGCCGGGACGGTAAGTATAAGTACTACTAACGTAATCTAGTTATCGGCACAAAAGGTCTACTAGGAGCTAAGAAAAGCGAGTATAGACTAAGCGAGTGACTATAATCAAACCCATTACCCTAGTTAGGATAAGAATTTCTCTAGCTTAACCACGCCCTTCAATGTAGATTAGACTGTAATTAACCACACCTCACAAACGAGATTCTGCGTATAACACTGCATATAATACCGGACTGTTAGCTGAACTTCACAAGGTACGAACTTGGAACCAAGTTGGTGGTAGGATGTCCATAAGATAGATCATCCTCAGGCAGAAAGTATGTTGTTTCACACGACAAGAAATTGAAGGCCGATGGCAGATCTATCCGGACAGTTTGTCAACAACTACCTTACCAAAGGATGGCACTACCGAAATTCCATCATAATTACTGTATTATGGATGAAATTAATTCAATTGATGAATAACCCATGAGCTTTAACCGTCGTATATCATAAGAAAGTAATTTGTTATGTGCTTACACTCCGTAGGCAGACGTTATATTTTGATGGGTCTGGAATCCTTCTTGATCCCAAAATTCGTCTCCCAGATTCACCACTTACACGATCAACGTAGACGTGGTATACTTTGCCCGCACTTTGGTTCCAATCCCGATACCAATCTTTTTGTATGACCCTTCTTGCTCGCGTTTACAAACCAGGCAATGAGGCCCCGGTCTCTGCACATATGAGACTGAGGTGATAATGATGCAACCCTCAAATGGCGGCGGCTCTGTAACAACAGCCAGCATTGGCTCCCCTAACTCCCCTTCTGTCTCGCCCTCGTTTACCCATAGGACAACTAGCGCCGCGTTTCCATCAACGGCTTTATGCAACATGCCGTACTTTATCCAGGAACGTAGCGCCAATGGAACTTGGGCATGGAACTCGGCATCGAAATCCGGTCCTGGGGGTTCAGATATAGCTGAACGGACTTGAAGAAGAGAATGCAATGCACCATACTTGGCGGCGAAGAATGCTGGACACAGTTGTACCTGAGTCCGGCTGTTGGTGACAACGACACTGGTGTTTAGCCCAAAAGCCGTGGCGATCTGGGTGTGGAACACAAGATTCGTGGTCAGGGCATCGGGGAAGTCAGATAACCACTCTTTCAAAAGCCCTTTGTCTGCCGAAAGAGGATAGGCGAGTGCAACGTGACTGACTCCAATATCTTTCATATATATTCCAGCACGGTGTTGGCCTACCATAAGCTCAAATGCATGCGTCTCTGCACTGGGCTCGTCATGGCTTTCTCCGGGAAGCCCAAGGCTAATCATGGGATCTGGTATGACTGGCGATTTGCCACCAAGGAAGCAGCTGGCAGAAAAGTCACCAGCTTCAAGTGCCGACTTGTAAAGTTCCTGTTGTAAATCCTCGGGGCTTCGATCGTAGGAGAAACTCGAGATCAATCCTGGAAACAATCCGCATACGCCAAGAACTCGATCATGATCAAGCGTTGCTGTTCTCGATTTTAACGCTTGCGCAACATGCCAGTACGATAGGCGATTTTGGCGATAAAGTTGGCGAAGCCTGAACATCTTCCACACCGCGCTGTCTTGCAGGTACTGGGTAATTTCTGTCCCCAGAATGTCTCCCTGCTCTGTGAGCTGCGTTGCTAAATCTGCTAATGACCTAGCATATCCAAAAACAGGCAATCCGCTGGTGACGTATCGCGTGCGGTCAGTCGTGGAAGTCGGGAACTGCTGCAGAGGTGTGCAGAAGAGTAAATTGTCCGGGATTACACCTTCCTGTAGCGTCCACACTCGCTTGAACCACGGAAACTGGCCGATATACCGAAGAGTCTCAACCATTTCTGAAGCACTCCGTTCCCTGCGAGTTTCCTGACCCCGCAACAACATTTCCGGTCCTCGTGTGGGAATGTAGCGCGCATCCAAGCCCCAGGTGCTATTTACCTCCCGTAAAGCGCCCAAGGCGGCCCATTTCTCCTCCTCATCAACATCCTGCACGTCACATACGGGCGGTTCGAGCCAGACGAGGCATCCAATGGCGTTGGCAAAATATTGGTTCATCTTGGCAATTTCGCTCGTGTCCCGAGTAGTCTGATTAAGACAGAGAACGTCCATCCAGATATACGTAACTCCAAGTGCGATCCTTGACGCCTCCAATATCTGTTCTAGTTTCTGCTTGCTGGAAATGGGGATTTTCCAGTCAACACCGTATGCTTGGCCATCAATACCATCACTAGGACCGAGATGTCCCCAAACGTGTGAGATGGCGGCGTAATGCACATCTGTGAGTTCGGATCCTCGAACAACACGATTCTGGGACAGGTCAAACAGCATTGTCGGAAGAGATTCACCGTGTAGAGCTGGGTTGTCGGTAAAGGAAATCTTCGGGGGACCAAAGTCATTTCGACCTACAACGCCTCCGTTGGCCCAGGTGGAGTATACGCCCATGGTAAAGTCCATGTATAGTCCACCCATTTCCTTTCCACCACAATCCTGGGAGGCATGTAGTGTCGGATCTAATTCCGGCCACATATCAGTATTGACGCATACTGGCAGTACAAAGGAGTCCTTGGAATCTCCTGAGTCATTAGGGTTGTTCGTAGGTCTGGTAACAGTAGTTAGAACAAAGGCTCCATCCATAGGTGATGTAATGAAAGCATGGAAGTGACCTTGACGAAGAAGTTTCTGCTTGAGTAGAGCGTTTCCGAGTACTGCGGAATCTTTGTAGAACGGAGCGCATCCTGGCGGCATAGACCCGCGGTGTATGGTTTGATAAGCTGAATTGTCATCGGAAAATTCAAAACCTAAACGAAAAGGATGAAGAAATATCATATAATAGGCGGAACCTAAAGCACGGCGGAGTAGGCTTGGCGTGAACGACGCGGGCTTGGAGAGGGGATGCCCAGGAACTACTGAGCTGAGGTCCTAAGCCTTGGCAATGGTCGATGGACGCTGAACAGACATCTGTACAAGGCGATTTATTGCCGTGTCCAAATGGTGGAATGGTGCAGGGAGACTCGAACTTGTGGTCAAGCCATCGTCTTTTGCGCGGTTGAATCTACTCAAGGACGACACTGCTGTGCGGAGTTTGCGGAGGTGTTCTTTGACGCGTAAGACTCTGATCTATTCGGTTCTTGGATTTGAATGTACCACACTTGGGACGCCATCCACTTGGCCCAAGTATCGTGGCCGAGGTTTCAGCTTCTTGGACTGGATTCAATGGCAATTGAGCTCACTGTCACGCGGGCTTCTACGGTGGTCAGGACGCAGCACCCGCTAGCCCCGGGGCGACCCGCTGACCCTTGTCACTACATCAGTACCCTGCCGAAGCATTCCCCCACTAAGCCTTCCCTAACGGTTACCCTACGTACCTGATACAGGGTATGTTCTACGCACCGCCGCAGTATAGATGCGGCAATTCTGACACTGCGAATCTAACAGTCCGCCCCAGCTGAAGCGAAGCCTCACTTTGTAAGTCGACAGGCTTGGCATCACGTACGCTATTCCGCAAGCCGGTTTCACTCCCTGCTGATACGCTGAGCTAATCTGGAGTTATGGATGGGTTGCTGCCTGTATTTTCGCTGGCACACCACATACGCAGGCATGCCAAGATTACAGACCTCTTGGATACTCAGGCGTCGTGCCTAACATGGTCGCGCCGCTCTGCCTAGCCCCAGACAAGAGTTGTCAGGCATTTTCTGGTCTTGGACGCTGATGATTATAGCCGGTGCTGCGGACGCCCCGCACCCGGTAAGCCTCACTATTGTGGTAGACTCATGCAAGGTTTCACTCTTTACGTCGTTATGTGCTGTCTCACGAGCTTGGCCTTGTAATGGATGGTAATTGTGGCTGAGTATTCAGTGTTCAGCTGATCTTGGCCAAGTCTCTGCAACGTGGGCAAATATTACCATAAATACGGTATTATCGGCTATTCAGTGCCCTCTTCAGACAGGATACAGCTTGAGGAGCCATTCTATCGCACACAATCCCATTCAACTCCAAAGGTTCGGGTAGCCACCGCCATGGCGCAATCATCTAAACCTATTCCGAGGCATGAAGCATTTGCTTCACCTGAACGATTATCAGTGAGTCAGCCAGCCGCTCCATTTTAGCCAGCGTACCTTTTTAGAATCACCTGATATAACTAACTCTTCCTCGGCTTAAACTACTAGGACCATATTGAGCTTATACAAAAGTTTAGGCTCATACTAGACGATGCAGAGAATCCTCCAAGCAGTTTGGCTGCGAATTTCCCTGCTCCGCCCGAAAATGTCTCCAGTGGTGATCACATTGGACAATGGAGAGTCCAGTCCCTCTTGATGAATGCCGAGGTGCGCTATTCGCATTACTTGAAACTTTTGGAGCGCCACGTTACCGCCTCGGAGAATAGGTCCCAGGAAGACTGGCCACTCCCGCCATGGTAAGCTGGCTTAGCTAAATGAGTACACGCAATAGCAGAGAACCGTATATTGACTGAAGTTGCAACAGGGACGTGGCCGTGATTTTCTACGCTCACCTGCTGGCCCCTTCCAGCTTTGAGCGTGACATGAAACGATATTTTCCAAAGCTCTGGAAGGCCGAGATTGAGTTTCCGCTGAATAGGCTACTCTCCCAAATCCATGAAAGAGTTAGTGAGGAAGCCTGGCGAAGAGATCATCCTGATATGATGTATGAAATTGAGGACGAGGCTAGTAAAGAAACTTGGCGGAAAGTATACCCTTACTTACCGTATCAAGTTCTACGATGGACTCCGGAAGGTGACCATGCGTATATTAAGGAAGCAGGGTCCATGGATATACACGGATACAAGTGTCATCATTGCTCATATGACGGCCATATTTATAATATTGTAAAAATGGCTGACTGGGTTAAATACCGAGATGGGTCAAGCCGACTCATCTGCGTTAGGAACGCTGACTACAGCCACATTGCCTATAAGTGTCGAGGAAGGATTTCTTACTCGGCTGAACATTTTGACGCGACAATTTTTGACTTGTGGAACAGCCCGTTACGACAATTCTGCCGCGACGGGTTTGCTGATCGCATTCTTGCCCTGGATTCATCCCAAGGCTTGTCGGCCTCCGTCGCTGTGGATCGTTATATCAAGTTCCTCGAGCTGGTGAAACTGGGTGAGAACACACTCGTGCCGACTTTGGATATTGACCTTTGCTGGCGCACCCACCAGCTCTCACCCGATGCCTATCTCACCTACTGTGTCAGGTATCTGGACCGGGAAATCACCCAATTCGATAAAATTGAAACCAACAGTCGAAACAACGCGCAGAATATCACGGCGACCGCCTGGGCGCTGCAATACGGAGAGTCGTACTATGACCCCGACAATGCGCCTAAGTCAGCAGAAATTCGGCGGCTGCGAATATTGTACGAGGATAAATTAGACGAGAAACGAAAAAGCCTAGCAGCCTTCGACGTTGACAGTGGACGAGTGCGTATAGAAAGGGCCTGGGAAACTGCCGACAGCGAATTCAAAGTCGGAACAAAGCTGCTGTATGGTGAAGAAGAAAAGAGAAAACGCCTGCAACGAGATATGGGTGCGAACAAAGCGAGCACGAATTACGTTAGACCATCTTTGCGTCTATTGAAATTCCGGTACTATAGCAGGAAGAAACAAAGGCGGCTGACTGAACTCGGAAGTCGCCAAACTGCACTCGAAACTCAGATTGCGGAAAATGACCAACGTATAGCATCTCTTAGAACGGACCTCAAAGATAACTTGAGACCAAAATCGGTTGCATGCAGGAGAGAGTGGGAAGGTCAGGGTCTCAAGCGGCGCGACCTGGAAAACGATTTGGATGACGAAGTCACACTAGCCAAGGCCAAGTTGTGCTCGATCACCGAGACACCTTCAGGGGTCACATTTCCTGAGGAGAACCCGTATGATCGCACATCGTGGCTCTCCATTGTACCTACTGAGGTGCAAGACGGTGTCAACCCCACGAACAAGGAGCCGCGCGGTTTGACAAACGGTACGAAAGCAACAACCTCAACGACGACGACGTCAGCGACGGGCACAAGCCCTTTGGCGTCTGCCGGGCTTGCGCATAGCTATATTGTCGGCGGCGGTGGCTTTGGATATAGCTCTGGATTCACCAGTGGAGGAAGCTTTGGCGGAAGCAGTGGAGGGGGCGGCGGATGTGGTGGTGGAGGAGGAGGAGGAGGATCCGGTGGTGGCGGAGGAGGATGCGGTGGTGCTGGAGGAGGATGATAAGTGTCATGAAGCAGCATTGGTCGAGTTTGTATATCTCAATTTTAACTCTTTTGTCGTTGTAGAAATCTTACCATGTTTACAATGGCCAACTAAGCGGCAGGCCACAACTATCTGAGGAGCATTGAGTCATGGCTGTGACCGTAATTGTCCCGGCTATTTTGTCTGCGATACTATGTGATCTTAGTTCTGTCCCAATAAATGACCTCTGTTCGGACTGAGCAATGCTTGAGTAGTAGAGCCCCCAAGATCGCGCAACGGGGCTCTTGACTTCCTATCTAACAAGTGCCAGTATGAGAACTAAAATTTCTAGAATATTGTTGCCTTGTAGGCAGCACCACCACATTAGCAGCTGCCTTCCCAGTGGTGATTACGACCACAATCACACTTGCTGACCCAATGCCATAATGTGTAGTATATATCTTACAAACCGTACTCGTAGAAGGGCCCCTGTTGTCTCAATGCTGACAGTTACATTTAGACGCTAGTGCCTGCCACTTTATAAATCTCCATGCCAGTCTCTATCTTCGCCTTTCCATCCCTTCTTGGGCCAGCCTTTGGGGAGAGTCGCAAATTCAGGCAAGGTATATTGGCCCTTGCAGGCATTCTCTTTACAATCCAGGTCGCACATGCCATATGTCTTGCAGTAACAGGTTCCCGCGTCGGGACAGTGTACCCCGGGTTTGCCAAACATGACTGAAGGGGGTAGTTAGCAACAAAGTTTTGTCACGATTTGAAAGTCTGGAGACTTACCATGCCATGCATATTCCAGTACGCGACCGCTTAGCGCATCTTCCAGCTCGGTATTCATCAACCAGTCGCGATACCGCATATAGTCCGCCCTCGGCCGTTGCCGAATCGTCTCGCGCCGCAGCGCAAACTGCGAGCAGCACGCAACGCCAATTTCAGCCGGTACTTCAGTGTTGGGGAACAGCTGTTGGAAAGCTGTCTTGTATATATGCTTTGCGTGGATGGGCCCGTCGTTTGTTGCGGCTTCGTCTTTGTAGGGGCGAATCTCAACTGGACAGCCCAGCACCCACGCGCAGCGCAAGTTGACGTAGCCTTCGGATTTTAGATGTGGTATTTGAAATCGCTGTAGGAGAGGGAGTGCGTCATAGTCGGGGTTGTCATTGTGCCACTGGAAGCGCTCGGCGTGGTGGAAGATGATGTTTCCGGGGAGGGAGTCGTAGCGATCGATGATGTATCTGCGAGAGAAAGTATCGAATTAGCCAACAGTATTGAGTAGGGCATATGCTCATCAAGTGTACATACGTTAGCACCACCATGGCTTCGCGGCCCTTATTCTTCGGCACAGTCAGGTCGGCTGTTGGATCGTCCACGACGTAGATATTCTTGTGCCAATCCGGCAGATATTCCTGCAGCCACGATGTATTCTCCTTCTTCATAGTCGCCACCACCATCTCGACGTCATCATCCCCGAGGTGCTCAGGTATTCTTGTCTTTGCATTGGGGGAGCGCTGGTCGTCTGTGAGAGCAGGTCGCACGGCACGGCTGCCATCTTGCTGTCGTGGCGTCGGCGGCGGGTTTAGCGTGTCGCTGAAGAAGAAGAATAGAAAGACAATGCATATAAAAGCAGCCAACAGGTTCAAGCGGAGGCGAGGCCCGCGCCAGGTCAGCATTGTCACGACATGGACGGTTATTTAGACGTGGAATGGGGGTTGTTTGCAGGCGATGGGAGCTAGAGATATGAAGCTGGTGCCGTTGACCCGCTTACATATCTAGCTGCTAGGTAAATGGCGCTGGCTTACCACTAAATGTCCGCGCGCCACCCCTTGGGTACAGGGCGATGGGTCGCCAGATTTGGTAACGATGGCCGCCAATCCCGCTCCCTAGCGCCGCTGACGAAACACTGCGCTTGGGTGCTGTTTCTATTTTGAGTGTGTAAAGGCACGTTTCAGTACTTGTTTTGCAAGTCTTTGCCTCTGCCTCTGCCGGACAGATGTGATAAAGATTTGCCAAATCGAAACATGACTACGTACCTGTGATGAATCTTGCAGGCTGTTTCTATTAAGCGCCGAACCAACTTGTACAACTCTAAAGGACCGTTACATCGGGCGCCAACTACTTCTCTGGTCACAACAAGCAGAGTTGCTAGTGGTGATACAGTGACGAACGGGTTGGTGGCTACTAGTTTTGCACCACTTTGCGTTTACGCATGGGTATGGGCACTGGTGGCAACCTGCTCCGGGATATAATTAATCCTGCCTAGAGTAATTGCCCTTTGTGAATTAACACCCGTGAGTAAATACGGGGAGAAACACGCATACTAAAACTTTCTCTAGATGCCCTCGTCTAGACCGACGTAATTCCTAAAACCAACTCACAGGCCGTTTTACATTCTTTTTTTCCTTTACAACAAAGCTCCTTGCTTCGCCGCCATGCCGATGATAGTTGCTGTTAGCCGCTGTAAGCCGCTGTAGCTGTGGGATATTGATAGATGGCTGGATGATTAACGTAGTCTTGACCGTCTTCGGAGCCTCTCTTCCTCTCGCTTAAATTGCACATGGTGCTTTTCCCTGACAACTTTCCAGACCAGGCAGGGAAATTTACATTCATCCAACCAGTCTTGAGCCCATTGTGAGCTCGGCCTAACAATATCACTAGTGTCACCAGACCAGCTGACTGAAAAGGCCTCTTCTCGTAGCCTTGAACCCCCACGAAACATTCCAGCAGGTGGCTCTGGCACTACTTGAGGCATTTGCTGGACGCAAGTAGTAGTAGCTCCACGCTCTTGTGCATCTAGGAGCTTTAGAAAATGAATAGCCGCGCTGAGAGTTGTCTGTTTTGCGCGAGCTTTTCCATAATTAAGCCCAATTTCACCAGATATACCCACTAATTCGTCACAGTTAATGGAACAATTGAGACCTTTGTCATTGCCTGTGAATATGAAAAGCACTGGGAGCGATGGTAGGTCTGTAGTTTGCGGAGATTCTCCAAGCAGAATTGCCGTAGCGAGGAATAATGGATTGATTGCGAGGTTTTGTTGGCATACCAAGATATCTTCCTGGCTTGCTGGAAAGATATCAGTAGCATCCATTATCAGTAAATCTCGATCAAACCTTCCTTCAGACGTTAATGCCTTTGATAAGACCGACTGGACTCCGGTAATTATCTATTCGTTTAGGGCAATAACTTGTATAATGCTTTCTCGGTCGCTAGAAAACGACATAGAAGTAGGACGTATCAACTTCCCAATAAATTGACCAAATTCAATATCGTGACATGGCGTATACCAATTTTGGTAAAGGTAGTTGAGCATAGTAGCACACACTCTTTGTGTATTACGACCTTTGCAGGCCCCTTGGAGTATATACACCGGGGTGGGTTTATGGCAAAAGTCGTGATATGGATCAAGTCTCTGGCAAAACCTCTTTGGCCCAAACAAGTCGTCAGGAGACGGACGACAGAGGTTGTAATGAGAAAGAAAAGTCGTTTTAGTTCTCTTACAGTTTGCTTGCTCCTACTACTTCCGATCTAGATTCTCAGAATGTTCCACGTCAGCTTCGCCGCCCGCCTTCTCTGGCGCTTCACCCGGCACTCCCATCGACCGATCCCAATTCAGCATAATTTTGTCACCTGTAAAGAGCTTGTCAATCTGTTCCAAAGAGAGCCACTGTGTTTCGGGGTAAAAAAAGTAAATGAGCGGGATGAAGCAAAAGTTGAACATAGCAAAGTATATGTACGTCTTGTATCCAATGTTCGTAATGGATACGGGCGTAATCATGACAACAAGGAAGTTGAATATCCAATTGGATGCTGTCGCGAGAGCTGCGGCGCGAGTTCGGATGGCAAGCGGTGCATACTCGGCAGGCACTGGCAATATTAGTTTTGTTACTCTATAAGCGTGCATCTGCAAGTACTTACGCAACCAAGGAACAGCCAAGAGGCCAACAGCGAAGAAGAAATCGAAAAGGAAGAGCATGACCGACGAGACAATCCCGGCGGCATAGCCTCCCTTCTTCACCGTGCCGCTCAGAACAGCCATGCAGGCACACTGGCCGATGGCTGCAAAGAGCATCAGCTTGCGACGCCCGAGTCGGTCGATTACCCAGATCGGAATCAAGGACGACACCCAAAATACGATCCCAATACATCCCGCAAGAAGCAAAGAGAGGTTGTGCTCTAGTCCTACAGATTGCTGAAAGATCACAGGTGCATACTGCATCGTGTCAGCCACAGCAAGGTTAGTTGTCAGAAATCTGAAACTTACATAGGTAATCAAGTTGATACCGCTGATTTGCTGCATGAATTGGCCTCCAATG
The DNA here is from genome assembly GCA_002242745.2 of Lecanicillium sp. LEC01. Classification (NCBI taxonomy): domain Eukaryota; kingdom Fungi; phylum Ascomycota; class Sordariomycetes; order Hypocreales; family Cordycipitaceae; genus Lecanicillium; species Lecanicillium sp. LEC01. Next base: position 262,472 of record NIWZ02000024.1, read on the forward strand.
CCAAGCATGGTACGGTAGAAGAACTTTTGCTCGCCATTCTTGAGCATGGTGCGGAAGCTCCCCTGTTTGCTTGCTTGTCTCTCTTCCTCAATCGCGTGCTGAATCTCGGCCATGGACATGGTAAGCTTTGGGTCATCCATACTGAGTGCCTTTGCGTCTTTTTGTATAGCCCAAAGAATTACTCTCGCTTCGTCGTGCCGATCGTGTGCAACAAGCCACCGCGGAGATTCTGGCAGCAATATGATTCCAATAAACGTGAAGATGGCAAATAGAATCTGTAGAGCGAGCGGAAAGCGGAACTGGGCGTCATTGCTCACATAAGACATGCCGTAATCTGTCCAGTACGAAAGCATTACACCGAAAATATTGATTGCCAGCTCGATGGCGATACCTCGTCCGCGATTCTTGGCTTTCATCAGCTCAGAGTGCCATACCGCTATCTTGGTTAGCAATCTGATTCTAAATTGCGAGAAAATCGAGTAAGTTTACGTATTGTACTTGTGTTCATGCCGTTTCCTACCCCAGCAATAATTCGTCCAACAATAATCTGCGGGATTCCAAACGATGTTGTCTGCAATACGGCACCAGCGCTCAGAACAGTGCAGCCAACCATAATACACTTTCTGCGTCCAAGTCTCTCACCTACGAAGAGGCAGAGGATCGCGCCCAAGAAGCACCCAATCTCGTAAATAGCAACAACTAGACCCTGGAGACTTGCGCTACCATTGGCACCTTCCGTGGTATCCATCTCAGGAAAGGTCGCTGTAAACGCGTCGCCAGTCAAAAGACCAGACATGACGCCTTGGTCATAGCCAAATAGAAGGAAACCGGAGCCGGCAGTAGCAGTGATGGCCCAATTAAGGGCCTGGCCAGTAAGAATTGTCATTGTGCGTGTAAGTCAAGTCCGCCGACCTTGCAACAGTGATAACGTTAATGGCGTGTGTAGAGAGGGTTGTATGGAACGGGTTCGATGAGATTATATGAGCCTTAAATAGTTTCCGCCTCTGACAGCCTGAAAGACACGCAGAGCCAACGTGGCTTAGAGGTCACCGGTATATGTCTCTCCCTACCCCAAGGTGGTGGTATGGAGTCTGGGTAGTGGATATCAGGCACTAAGAGCGTATGGGCAAATCGTATAGCAATAGATTCACGCTGGATTTGAAAATTTTAGTGGCAATGCCAGTGATGAAAGATCTCTTGGCTCCATCTTCAAGACGTCAAAGTGTATATTGGGCGCCAATTTCCGAAATCAAGCGTCATTTGGCTGGTGTTACACAAGGCTGTTGTCGCTGAGGGACAGCATTTTGGGTGGCGCTTGCACCTTCTGTTCTGGGAGGTTGACTAAGTGGCACGACGACGAAGCTCTACTATAAGTCGCTAAAACATGGCGCTCTAAGCGACATCGCGATTTGTTCGGGATCAACATAGGCTTTGTAAATTTCAATGAGGCGTTATAGCTTGCCCATGTATGACGGCGATATGATTTTTATTAATACTGTGTGATGATTTCACAATATATGCCAGCAAAAAGATAGAAAATGCCTAGACAAGAAGCTCACATTTATATCGTACACGGGCCCTAGCTGGCGAGTCGAAATAGAGTTGACAAATACCATAGTATCTCGATTTAGTCAGAATTCGGATTTAGTTAAATATCTTGATTTAGTCAAATACGAAAGAATCGCAGTTTACAAGTTCCCGAGCACGCTGCGTCACATTGCTAACTAAGCCCGTCATTTTGCAAATAATACGGCAAGGCCTTCCGCCACCCACCTTTGCCGGGTGTAAACTCTGCGCCTGCGCAAACCCCCGAGCCTCCCCTTTCATTTCTCCATTTCGGCTCCGCCTAACAAATCCGGCGGTGCGATTTCCCATGGCGAACCAAGCCGAGAAAAGAGACAGTAACGATGCGCCCAAGAAGCGCACTCGCACACGCTCTGGTTGCCTCAATTGCAGACGCAAAAAGCGCAAATGTGACGAGCAGCGTCCAAAATGTGGAACGTGCAAGAGAAGATGCGAAACGTGCAACTGGGGCTTGAAGCTCACCTTTCGTGTTGAGAATGCTCATACCATAGATGAGCAGCACCCATCTATGCGAAAACTGTGGAGGAGGCAGCCGCGGAGGTACAAGATATTGGATATTACCACCGAGGTAATTCGGGATTATCATCATTCAGTTTCGCCTCTAGCTGAACCGCAGTTTGAGGTTGATTATGAGAGCTTACTGGCAGAGTCGCCGAACAATGCTCAGCAGCATCCGGTGGATTATGTCTATAACAACACGATTCCGTTTGGTCCTATTCTCCAGCCAACAACAGAGGGGCTTGACCTCCCGCCGGACGGGCTCGTTCCCGCGATAGTATCACCAATCTCGACTCGTCATTCTGAAAATGCAGCCGCCGATCTACTCTACCTGAGCAGGGCCGCGAAGCCAGAAGCATCGGTCGATCAGTCCATGTCACTTGAGTCCATTTCCATGGACTTGATGACGGATTGCTTCAACTTTGACGACTTCACTCCCGACAGCGGTTTTGAAGACGGCGTATTTCTGCCCGGTTCATCCTATCATGAGCTACATACCACTTTACGAGACCATCTCATTCAAGAAGTCCAGTCCAGCGAGCCCACCCGATGTGTTACACCAGAAGCGAGTCAGCATGGATTTGACACTACATCAGAAGATAGATCAACAAGGGAAGCATCCAGAAAGCCAACTTCTGCAGGAGAGACTAACCCTTTGTCAAAGGACGAAGAGCTCTACTTGTGGAGAAATTGGCTCGCTGAGGTTGCTCCGTGGCTTGACAAGTTTGACAGCCAGTGCCATTTCCAGCTCACTTTGCCAACAATGGCTGCTACGAATCCTCATCTATACTAGGCCATCATGGCGCTTTCGTCGCGACAGCTTGAACAAAAGGACACCAACCAGCCAGCCGGGCGGAGCCTCACTTTATATCAGGAGGCAATACGTCAGTTACTGCCACATCTCGGCACACGAAACTCTGCCGTAATTGCCTCTTGCGTTATCCTTTGTGTTTTGGAAATGCTGAGCTGCTCGCCAAAAGCATGGCGGCGCCATCTCGACGGCTGTGCAACGCTAATGGAGGCCATGGGCATCAATGGCTTCGTAGGCGGCATGGAAGCGGCGTTGTTCTGGGTTTTTGCGCGCATGGATGTCTGCGGAGGACTCATCTTGTCTACTAAGACGCTAATACCTACGTCACATTGGGCTTCAAAGCTAGGACTAGAGGCAGATGTGAACTGGTTCCGAACGCAAACTGGTTACGATGCTTGGGCAAATTACTCTGTCTACTTGAATGCGCAAGTTCTGGACTTGATTGCTCCCATTACCAATAACCTGTTGGAGGCTTCTGGCCTGGAGTTTCAGGCAAAATGGTTAAAGTTGTGGAATCATCTTTCAGATTGGCATAGACTACGGCCTGCAGCTCTTCGATCCATCATTACTATACCGTCATCCGAAACAGCGCCGTTTCCGACTATACTGTTCTCCAACGCGGCTGCTATATCAAGCAATCAGCTCTATCATACGGCTTCCCTGCTCATGCTTCAAAACCAGCCGCAAAAACTAAGACTCACACCCACACCTCGAGGCATCCTTTGGCACGCTCGGCAGATTTGTGCCATAAGCATGTCAAACGACGATCACGGAGCTTGGACTAACAGCATCCAGCCACTTTGGATTGCCGGTCGATGCATGAGCCATCCAGCAGAGCATAAAGCCGTATTGGAATTGCTTGAAAAGGTAGAATCTGTGTCTGGATGGTCTACCAAGTGGCGTGCGGACGACTTGAAAGAGTTTTGGGGGGATATTAACTAGCGTTTGTTGAATGTTCTGTCAGGCGCACTAACATGTGAGATTTTGTCAACTATACTACTACGTAACTTTATAACAGAAGATGAAAAGTAATTTGATCACCCTCACAATACTACTGTACAACATCGGCTTCTCCGCACAGGTATAAACACAATCTGACACCCTACCACACTGATACAGCGTTGCTTAATCTCTTAAAACCAACAGCAAGGCCTACAACTATCATGAGCATCATTTCAGAAATGCAAAAAGAACATCATTCTCTCATGAGAGAGCAGATACTTCATGTACTGCGACTTGATTTAGAGGTTCAGCACCGACGCAGGCTATGGCAAAACAACGTGCTCTATCCTTTATTGTGAATTTATTGTTATCTATGCGGATGCAGTGTGGCCTCCATCAACTCTCAAATCCGATCCATGCACAAATGACGACCCCTCTGAAAGCAAAAAGACTGCGGGAGCCTTGAAGTCTTCAGGTGCACCTAAGCGGCCTAACAGAGCACCAGCCATCCACTTCTCCTCGACCTCCGGCTTTTCCGCGAGCAACTGATCTGTCATTGCGGTTCGTATGTACTAGACGAAAGTTAGTTGTTGGAGGATCAGACCTGATTGGATTTGAAAAGAACACTTACACCTGGTGAAAGGGAGTTGATACGGATGCCAAACTTGCCCCATTCTTGGGCCAGAGACCGGCACATTTGCTGTACAGCGGCCTTGCTGGAGTTGTAGGCGGTGCAGTGCAAACCACGGTTGGCAATGTTTCCAGACATGCTGGCGATAATGACGATGCTTCCACGTTGGTTGCGCGACCTGAGCGCCTTGGCAGCATACTTGCAAGTATTGAAAACACCCGTCACGTTGACATGCATGATTCTATCAAAGTCGCTGGCTGAAGTGTTGAGTGCGTCGACCTGCTGCGTGATGCCGGCACAAGCAACGGCTCCCCAGAACTGCGCACCTTGCGATTCGGCAGTCTTGACGACTTCTTCTGTTACCTTATCAATGGCTGCTTCATTCGTAACATCGCACTTGTGATATGTTGCCGATAGCTTGTTTGCCTCGGCGTACTTTATGAGCTGGGTCCATTCGTCGGCGGAGGGAGACTCGAGGATATCTAGACATGCAACATTGCCTCCGCTTTCGACTATAGCGAGAGCAAGTGTGATGCCGATGCCACGGCCGCCTCCTGTAATGAGGACAGTCTTTCCTCGCAGAGAGAATAGCTTGCTGGTGGCCTGGTTGGCGGCCGGGGTCATAGATGACTCGGGGGCTTGCCGCCCGGGCAGCTCAACCTCGCTGACAATTGACGGAGCCATGACTATAGTATTGTATCGTATGAGGTGTAAGAGGCGTGGCTACCACCAGAAGAATGAGGGACCAGGCTTTAAGAAGAGGAGAGAGGTGGGAAAAAGAAGCGAGGCGTCTCAGTGATAAAACTTGGCTGGCGTCGCTTACAACTACTCCCCATCCCTCAGTCAAAGGGCCCATTGACGCCAATGGCTTCCGGACGTCCGCTCAACGGAACCACACTCTCCACGTTTCCGTAACTTGGTTCCGATATAGAGACGGTGCTGGAGTTGCCACCCCACCATGTGGTTCTTGGGCCGGCGCTCCCAACTTCCTGTTTAGGCGCAAAATAGGGAAGTGCGGAGGCGGTAGTCAATGGGTACGCCATGGATGGCTTTCGATGGGAAAGATTGGCATGGCGGACGCCTAAAATCACACACAGGTTCTAGCGACATGTAGACTGACGATTGTGGCTGGAATTAAGAACATAACCGGTTGATTTGCGCCTGCTGCAAGTGCGAACATGATAGCCTCACAGTACCCCCGACTTACCCTGTACAAAAATCGACTTTGGTAACCAGCAATAAGTGCCGTATCAAAGACCAATTTGCGATCTGGTGATGTGTTTTATCCTATTAGTCGCATGTAGCTCCGGGTAGTCACTAAATTACGCAGACAGTCGAGCGCTACACACGATTTCATATGGTATCAGCTTTGTGTGGCACTTTGAAACCGAGACTGCTGGTCGCGTATACTATGCTGTTGAAGCCTGCCCCTTACACTTCCCTATCCGTGAGATCGGCCATTGTTAGTAAGGAGCGCTCAAACTATTATCGCACCACTCATTCCGTATATTTCCATCACGTCGAGCTTCATAGGTTTCCAACCCCCGGACGGCAGGATCAAAATTGCCGCAGACAAAAAACTCAGCAACCAGTCATTTCTCGCCACACAAGGCTCCTGCAGATAGTCTACTTCACCTTTGGCGCCAAAGCAACGACCCCTGTTTCATAGCTGTCAAGGGTCCTGCTTCCGTGGTTTTTGCTCCCGAGAGGCGTATTTTTGGTGGTGAATAATGCAAGGCACCACGCGGCAAGGGTCCACAATCGAGGTCTAGACTGAGCAGATCTTCCCGAAATGGCAGCCATCTGAGGCCTCATACGGATCCGTACCTTGTAAAAGAGGCGCAGGATATTTGCAGCGTATTTCCTCAAAATATGTAGCGAACAGGGGGCTCCGTTTGTAGTATAATAATGCCTGTGGCCGGCTTGCGGGACATGAATAGAAGTGAGAAAATTGTGAGACGTACAGTACTTCTTTTTGCATCTTTTGGCTGGGAAAAGTTTTGGTTGTTTCTTCTTTGTTCTTTCATCCTGTCTTTTCTTTGTTTTTCTTTTTACTCGTTACACTTTTCATACTCTCTTTTCCTCAATTTCAACTCACTCATCCGCAATTATTTTTAATTATTTTCTTCTATTTTACCCAACATGACGGAAAGCACCACGTCTGGAGACACGGTCGGCCATCACAATGGCCTTCACATCACAACGTCTGCTTCCTCCACCACCAAAAGAAACGAAATCTTTGCTGGCGAAGAAATTCGTTCTCCATTATCTCCTACCGCTGAGAAGATGACGGGCTCCTTTCAACGACATGCCTCCTTCGATATCGACGACTACTTCACCGGCCCCCGAGATATGGCCAGGCACTCAAAGTGGCCTCTTTTTATGCAAATGCACGGCAGCATCCTCCCGAAAATGATACTTCCATTGCTATTTATTGGTGTCTGGTCAACTGCAATCACGTATGTGGCCATGCGAGTGCACCCCATTGGCATCAAGCCCGTCTTGCTGACCATCACTGGTTTCGTCGTGGGTCTGGGCTTGTCGTTCCGAAGCTCAACCGCATACGAACGGTACCAAGACGGCAGACGCTACTGGACGTCTCTCATCACAGCTTCTCAGGCCCTTGGGAGGGTGCTGTGGATTCATGCTGGGGAGCGCCAAGACGAAGACCCTCGAACGACGCTCATTACTAAAATCAGCACCATGAATATGGTGGTTGCATTTGCCATTTCTCTCAAGCATACTCTCCGATTCGAGCCGTACACCGACTACCAAGATTTGCAAAACCTTGTCGGTCACCTTGATACTTTTGCTAAAGAGGCTACCGCAAACACGCAACCCTCTGTGGCTGTTGGCAAGAAAAGCTTCTTCAAGGAAGTCGGCGAGTATCTCGGCGTATCCTTTGCTGCAAGCAACCCGCGCAAGACCCTGAAACGTGCGTCAAAGCCGCTTGGTAACTTGCCGCTTGAGATCCTCAACCATATTGCCATAACTGTGGACGAAATGGTCATTGAAGATCAGCTCCCGGTGCCTATGCAGCAGACTCTGGCTTACAACAACCTCGCTCTTCTCGGAGACGCTCTTACAGGCTGCGAACGAGTCCTCAACACCCCTCTCCCGATTGCCTACAGCATTGCAATCAGCCAAATCACCTGGGTCTACGTGCTGCTTCTACCCTTTCAGCTTCTCACCGACCTCAAATGGCTCACCATTCCCGCCACCATTGCAGCTTCGTACATCATTCTCGGACTGCTCCTCATTGGCCGCGAAATCGAGAATCCTTTTGGCCAGGATGTCAATGACCTTCCTCTTGATCTGTACTGCGAACAGATTGCTGCAGAGATGGACATTATTGCGTCGTTTGAGAAACGAACAACTCAGGCATTCATGGGCGGTGACAAGAATGTTCCGCTGTATCCTGTTAGCTCTGCTCCGGCCAGTATTTGGATGCAGCGCAGCGAAAAGAGGCTGCGACAGGCAATTAAGAACAAGCCGACTGTCACGTTTGGGTGGAGGCAGACGCAGATGGCGCGTCATGAAAAGACTGTTGCTGGAGAGAGTAATGTGTAGACTTTTGTCTTCTTGGTGAACAGCAGAGGTTTGGTAAAATATGGCGTTGGAATTTGCCACCATAGCAAAACAAATAGAATGGCTTATAAAAATTCCTTTACAAACGTATCGTGACAGCCTTTTTATTCCGTTCTATGTATCCTGTATGTGCTATATACAATATTTGTACACCCTTATTCTTGAGAGTCCTCCATCTGAGCCGTTGGAGTATCATTTGGCAATCTAGGCAGACAGAACCACAAAGCTAACGATAGAGGTATGAGAACCACCCAAACTAAATGTCCATCCAATATATTATTCCGCACACCAACAGCATACCCAGCAGTCGTCACTACTGGCGCAACAGAGCGCAGTCCGCTCGCGACCGAAAGTGCAATACCGTTAAGCGTCCCCAAAACATGTGCGTTGGGCGATGCATCATTCAGAGCTAGCTGGCAGCCCGTAAACGCCATGGAGACACCAGGGCCAACGATTGCGACCATGGGAAGTGCGATCCAAAACCAAACCATCGCTGCTTCCGTACCGATCCTCAGCATCTCATTGAGGAAAATGTATCCGGCGAAAAAGGCGGGGTAGAGGATGGCACAGCCGTACATGAGCTTCTTGGTGCCGATTCTTGCGTGTATGGAGGGAAAGGCCAGTAGAAGCCACAACGCCTGAGATGCACCTTGAACCGCCATGTACATGGAATTCTGAAAGGTGGTGAATCCTAGACCGCCCTTGCCAACTGGCGTGTAGAGATAGACGGGAACAAGCGCGGTGAATGCAAAGGCGAGCAGCATTACGTGGCCATAAACCCAGAGGACGTTGAGAATACCAGGTGCTTTAAGCAGCTGTAGTATGCTCATGTTTTCCCAGCCAGCCTTGAGCATCTCTTGCGTAATATTCTCTTCGCCATTAGAGGGAGGCGGATCGGCAGTTTTGGTAGCGGTCGTGTTTGATGCAAGCTTCTTTTCCTTGTCCAGCGTCTCTTCGAGGAACAGGACTGACGTTACGACACCCGTCATGCTGATGAAAGCAATGACAAAGCCCGGCAGTGAGTATGGATACTTTTCGAAAAAGGTCCAACCCTTGAAAAGACCAGGGTACTGCGTCGCTGGCTCGGCCAAAACACCACCGATAACTGGACCCAAAAAGATGCCCATGTTTCCAGCAAACGCAAACCAAGAAAAGGCGCGAGCCTGCGTCTTGGGCGTCGAGTGATCAGAGATCATGGTCCTGATGATTAGTGTCGATCCAGAAAAGACACCCGCCAGACACCGAAACAGAATCATCTGCCACAGGCTCGCTGCCATGCCAAACAAGGCTGGGCCGATCGCCATGCCGACAAGGCTGTAGATGAGAATAGGCTTTCGGCCAAGCTTATCTGCAAGCTTACCCCAGAAGATGAGCACCATCATTTGTGTGGCTGAGAAGAGCGACTCGATCAGACCGCTGTAGAAGCCCACGTCGGCTACGGGGAGGTTGCCGTTGCGCTGGACCATCTGTGCAATGAAGGGGAAGATGGAGAAGAAGGCAATTGGTTCCATCATGCGTGCGTAGCAGAGCAGAAATATTTGCATCAGCGGCAGCGGCTTGTCTGCCGGCTTTCTCGCGCCGTTCAAGCCATTTTCTTCACGAGAATGCGAGTCTGCAGTTACACCGTTGGATACGGGATTGGTGCCATTCAGCAGAGGCGTTGATTCCGTCGCGTCGGCATCATAAATCTCGCGACTGCTTCGAGGCGGACTCGTCGGCGCCATGGTATCGCTGGGGAGGCAAACTGTGCAGGCTGTAGCTCTTTGAAGCAACCTTCCAACCCAATCCTACAGCGTTTCCTACTATACAGATGTTGGAATAAGAGAAACCACTAATGCCGGGAGGGCCGCAAAGTGAGGGCGGCTCTTATTGTGGCGTGGGTCTGACTACCTAACGAATTATTAGCTGCAGCTATTTCTCCAAGTTTGGGGTCCGCGCCTCCACTTTGCGGACCCTTTCCCCGGGTGAAGCACCCGATACGGAGCATTGCTGGCTGAGCGCCGGGAGAAAATTTTGGTATAAATTAAACGTAGAATAAACACTATATTTAGCATATTGTATATTATCGGGTATCGTTATGTATAACGTTGCTTAGTCCGTCACCGGCCATATCTCATTCAAGTGTTTCGTACGCCCATCCGACTTTAGTTTCTCTGCGAACCGCTGCCGCCAATCGCCCAGGTTACAGCAACATAAGTTAACACCCCCGTATACCATCTTGCCGCCATTCGTCTTCCATGAATCGAAACAGGGGCTTTGAGGTAACAAATCAGGCGCAATTGCAATTTCTGTAGTCGAAACGTTTGCATCACATGTACAGCCTGGTATTGCGCGTGGAATCCATGCCCGGATTACGACAGCCGCCCCAACTAATGCCAATTGAGTGACGGGATCATTTTCTTCGATGCTGCTCTGCCTGGTCTTGATATTCTCATACAGACGGAGCGTGAGCAAAGCCCGAAGCACTGCCGTTCGACCACCCGCAGACAGCGCCCAGTGGGCTGCAGCCGATTGTTTTTGTAGAGACTGCTCGCTGTACGTGTTGTAGTCATTGTCCGAAACACGTAGAATATCGGATAAATGCTCCATGTCGGCCCAGATGTGCAAATCAAGGAGACTGTATAAAAACATTCCGCGGAGCACAAACCGTGAGAATCTCGCGGCTGTTGCTTCCTTCCAGCCTAACCCAGTTTCGAATCCGGCATAAAATTGGAAAATATACTGTGTAGTTTCCACGCTTGCATCGTTTGGCAGAGCTGCGAGGCGATTGAGTTGGTCCCGTGCAAAGCCGAGCTGAAGCAGTAATCGGTCCTTTTGGGCTTCCAGGGCTTCTCCTGTGAAGAAAGTATTTCGTCGACTTTGACCATACAGCCAAATGTCTTTGGTCATTCCCAGCAAAATGACTTCCACATCTTCGGCTAGAAATGTAAACGGTATTCGTGGTCCTGTAAAGCCCGCAAGCTGGGCCATCTTGTACTGGCTCCTCTCTATAGGCTCAAGCTGTGCGCGAGGAAAGAACATGTGCAGCCCGTTGGCGTTCCACAGGGCCCAGGTACTGGTGAGGTCGAGATTTAACTCTTGTAGGTCGAGAGACGGAGATTGATAGGTACTGAATGAAAAGTAGACTTCTACTCTCAGAGCGCATTTGGCAAGCCTAAATTTTGTTAGCAAGGAGCTGAATGCTGGCTTTGAGAAGGTATCTTACTGCTTCCAGTGTTCATGCATGGCGTAGACCCAAGGTGGGAAATCGCCCGGTTTATGAGTCTTTTGATGAAGTTTTGCAGCATCGCTGCTCAACATGCGTGTTTGCCGTAGTGCTGTCACGACAAGGCCATGCAGCATTCGTGCGTCTGACATTAAAGTGTTTTCCTGTGGCCAATATTAGCGTTTTTATATGTAGCCATGAATACTCGTAAAACATTACCGCAATCTCCATGACAAATATTGCGCATAAAAGACTTGCTTGATACTGCTCCAGCGGCCACGGCTTACTGGAACCAAAGCTGCACTTAGCCTGCTCCAGGTTAGCCTATCCCAAACTCTAGAACTACCGAGACATCTTTACCATTAGCGAAATGAGGTGCTTCATGAGAGCTTTGTGTATAGCCAGGAGCATTGCGCGAGACCTATTATCGTTGTCATGTTGCCAAGCTCCAATGACAGTGGTGATGATGACATGAAGTGTATCATGACGATCTTCGCAAATTACAGGTGAATGAAGTAGTGGCCATCTCTCGTGAAACTGTCCTAGATAGTATGCGGCGCATTCATCTAGCCATGACTCGAGCCAGGCAGGCGCACTGGTAAGGAGTTCGGTTTCTCGCCCTTGGCGGGCTGCCGACAAGGCCTGTGCAAGTGCTTTCGCACCGCTTTTCGTCTTGATATTCCAAATCTGAGAATCAGTGGTATTATTGCCTTGATTTAAATCCGGTGAAGAAATGAAATCGGATGTAACTTGTACAATTGGTGTTAACGGATCCCGCGGAGGATCAACCTGCCCGCTGTTCGGGACCGCATTCGACTGTGGCGTCTCTGACGCAAAATGACGGCGCTTGGCAAGTGAAGACCGGTTATAAGTGCACTCGACATCTCTCTTCTTGCAGAGAGAACATTTCGGTCCACCGTCGCATTTAATTTTGCTTGCGTGACATGCATCGCATGCGGGTTCTTTTCTTGAGTCGGGAACCACTGACCCGTGAATTTGTGAGTGTCGCCTCAGTAGGTCTCTTCAATGGAGCATTAGCAACGCCGAATGAAACACAAAAGTAAAGAAAAGGAATTTCCGAGCTTACAGTCGAGTGAAACTTTTATCGCAGGAAGGGCAGGAGAATGAGGGCCTGTTGTGCGTTGCCTTGTGTCTCTGCAGATGCTCTTTGCGGAGATATGAGCGGCCGCACCAACAAGTGTGAGACTCGGCCGACGCTGACATAATGTGACTGTTAAAAACCAAGTGGGATGACCATGTCCAGTAATGGTTTGTTCATTATGGGAGAGTTATCGCCGTGATATCCCGCGTGTCCTGATGGCTGATGCATAAGCCGCGGGCGGCGACGCTGATGAGCTGCTCTTTCCGTTTCAACCCGAGCACACAAAGCTGATATTTAGTTATCGCTAGGCCAATGTTACTTTCACCACTGTTACTACGCTTGAATACGACCGAAGCGTTCAGAATGTTCAAATAAGCTTGTTAGAAATGTGATGCGTGTGTTTGTAAGTCAATCTTTCAATATCGGCCAGATGCCACAGCACAATCGGTCATCCCACACGGTCATCCCACACGGTCATCCCACTTCGGCCATCCCACATGACTTCCAGTTCTGGTCAACGCCAGGGTATGGCTGGACCCACTCAGTCCATGCCTCCCTCCGAGCTCACCGTCAGCATCTTTAGATATTGCACGATAGCGTATTTGTAAGATTCGCATTCCATGACTCGAGTTGGTTTCTACGTCCAGTGTACAGTATTGGAAACTGGGAGAGTCAGTATTGCAATTGTTGCGAGATATGACGTGCCGCGCAGGCTGCAATTGTGTATATAAGTAGCGACGCCGCGGCAGAGCTGTGACCCATATCTGCTACTAGAAAACAAGTCAAAATTATACATACCACATCTTTCTTCTATAAGCAGAGCTACGCTACCTCAAATACAAAATGGCAACCGTAATCAAGAACGTCACCCTCGTCGGACCCTCTGGCAACCTCGGCGTTACACTGCTCAAGACGTTCATCGCTTCCAAAAAATTCAATATCCAGGTCCTTCGCCGTCAAGGTGCAACCACAACCTATCCTAACTCCGTAAAAGTGGTGGATGTCGATTTCACCTCGGTTGAATCACTGGCAGAGCCGCTCAAGGGACAGGATGCGATTGTGTCGACCGTGGCAGCCGTCGCTATACCGCTCCAGAAAAACATGATTGACGCTGCCATTATAGCCCGTGTCAAGCGATTTGTGCCATCAGAGTATGGAAGCGACTTGGACAACAAGCATACGAGACAAAACCCCGTCTTTGCTGAAAAGGTCAAAATTCAGGAGTATCTTATGGAAAAAGCTAAGAGTTCCGATTTGACGTATACCTTCGTCTACAACGGGCCGTTCCTTGATTGGGGTCTAGAGCAGGATTTCATCTTAGAGATCTCCGATTATAAACCCGTGTTGTTTGATGGAGGAGAGCAGACTTTCTGTACTACCTCGCTGGCTACCGCTTCCCAGGCAACTGTGGCACTGCTGGAACGTTTCGAGGAGACCAAAAACCGCGCCATCTATATTGAAGACATCAAAACTAGCCAGAAGCAGCTTTATGAGCTTGCAAAACAGGCTGCGCCAGGGGAACCGTGGGATGTAAGTTATAGAGACCTTGATGCTCTCCGTGACGAGACCCTTGCTCGGTTGTCTCAAGGCGTTTTTGACCGAGAAACTATTGTGGGGTTGTTGAAGCAGTCCATCTTTAGAAAGGAATGTGGTGGCAGTTTTAAAAAGACTGATAATGAACTGCTTGGCTTGAAAGGCAAGACGGAGGACGACGTTGTAGAGATTCTCCAAAAGCTCCTCCGTTGAGCCTCTCATAAAGAATGCTTGATAGGTCTTTGGGCTGAAAGTATTTATTTCTCTAAATAGTAAATGACAGAATAGAAACTTGCTTCGTCGCACTCCCCAATATGTATGCCAATGTCAAGAATGTTTTCTATCAATCTTGCTGACTTAATCATTCTGTCGATAAAGTTACTGAAATTGTTTCAAACCCGTTGGTTTTCGTTTCCGACGCAGCTTGTAGATAAGGACGGCCGCGGCTATGGCGACTGAAAACCCAGCTGTATCGACAGTAAGTGGCATACTCATCAAAAGCACAACCAGGGTTACTTACCAAAAGCGCCAAAAGCTATACCAACGGCAACACCTCTATCATTTGGAGGCGGAATAGTTGCCACCGGCTCTTTTTCTGCGTTTTCACCCTTTTCTACCTGTTCAAGCGCCCGGCTTGCCTCGGCGACGGCGGATGTAGCTGATGTGGCCGCTTCTGCGGTTGAGGGTATCTGAAGCAGGGATGATACGGACTCTATAATAGAGGTAGTGGATTGCGTCGCTTCCAAAGTAGGTGTTGCTATTGACGTAGATATAGGCTCTGCTTGCCCAGTCGATGATGGCGTGGAGGGGAGGACGAGGGTGGACGCTGACGGCGATGAGCTCTGCGGCTCTGCTGAGACGATGGCTTGAGTACTGGATTCTGAGGGTGTTTCTAAAAGCGGCGTCGGTGATGTCGTTGGGATAATAATAATCGAAGTCTCTTGAGAGTTGGTAGCCAATGATTTCCTGCCAGGCAAAAAGGTCGTAGCATCGTTGACAATGGCATGAGCAAGCGTAATGATAACCCTCGCCTGAGGGGTCAGAAGTTCTGGCCCCATATTGGCTGCTGAGTGGGTGAATGAATAGGACAAATAATTCTGTCTGAAAGTAGAAACCCTTGAATAGTTGCGGTATGGAAGTTGTTGGCTTTCGTGCCAAAGGTGTTGATGTTCACCTCATCGGACGACTATACGCAGTGCATATTTGGACTCAGTGTAAGTAAACGAAAACGAAGGAGAATTTTGTATTAGTCGATGAATCCATAGGCACTCTCAGTATATAAGACATTGCCAAGTAGACAACCGAGTCCAAGGACACATTGTGCTGCGACGTTTGAGCTACGACGCCTAGACGCGCTATCGGCTGTTCTGGGGACGTTTGATCTTTTCTTAGCCGTGTTACGTTATTTACAGAAACACTATGAAACGGCATCAGCAGATATAACGCCCGGACCACGGCCTGGGCTGGTGAGAGTGCGGTGGTTTAAGCACAAGAAAAAAACTCAAAAATAAGCTACTGGACCGGGCCTGCGCGATGAAACCAAAGGGGGCAAGAATCTGGAATTATGCTGGTTTCGGCAGGGGTCCGGGGTATAGTCTGGTGGTGGTGACGGGATCGGGTACGACGCACAACGTTTTAGACAGGCGAGGCTAACCAAATTGGCCGTGGCATTGCGTACTCGTATGCACTTTTTGCTCAGTAAGCATAAAAGCAGAGTCAGTTCTATGTCAGGATCAATATTCTGTGCATATGCCGTGAATGTGGCAAGCGACTCCATGCCATGAGCAGTAGGGAGCAACATCTCGGTGGGCCGTCCCCTGTGTCGGTCACGGAAGATTGGAGTGGAGGTTGGTCACACTAAATACAGCCCCATGTGAGAATTGATCGCCACGTCCTTATCGAGCGATGGTCGTCGGTTGCGAGTTGCCCAATAAAGTCATACGCTCTTGATAGAAATATGTTGTACGACGTATGCATGTACGGGTATCACAGAGCCCATAGGCTGGAGCATTGACGCGTCTACCTCTATCACAGGCGGATGAAAGCTGGAGTGCCGTGTGCTACGGATATGCGGCACGATCCCGGGTCAAGCAACAAGCGTTGGACAGCATGACACCCGTCAAGACTCTCATTGTCGCTCCCTATCACGCACCTTGGTCGGACACACACCGAGCTCAAGTTTGCGTGGCTGGCCGTGTCTTGGTTGTTTGCGCATCATCTCGTAGACATGTGTGACATGACAATGGGGGAGAGTAGTAAGCCGCGCATGCCTTGTCTCTTGATCAGTGGCCGAGAGAAGTCCGGTTGATCTGGTGGACTGCCAAGCCACGTTTTCACTAGCCGGAAACCCTCGTAGGCGGGTTTTCAGATGCGTACCGCAGCTTTGGTAGGCCTGGAAACTCCAATGTACACCTGCCCGCCAAAGTGTACCCACGACAACCTTGTCAGTGGACGGCTCAAACCTAATGTAAAAAGTAGTGCTGCTTCGCTGCAGCTGCTCTTGCGCACCCACCCCTCCCATCTGGAGCGAGCTTCCCGAATGCTAACCCGGGCAGAGACACCCAACTGAGTAAATCTCCGACTCTTTGGCGTCATGGCGCTAAGCCAGCTTTAGAAGGCGAGGGGCCGACGAAAAGGCGTCTTGATGCGCTAATTTTTGTGATAAGAGTATCAGGGTACCGGTGGTGCGACTTGAATGGATAGAAGCAGCAAGTCGCAAACAACATGTCTATGGCAGACAGATGGAGGAGTATGTTGGCCGCCTTGGCTGGGATCAAGTTATGGATTGACGGTCGAAAACGATCCGTTTGTACGAGTACATATGGTGGACGGCTCTGTCAGCTCTGCCAGCTCTGCCAGCTGCCAGCCCAAACGCCGGACAGCTGGTGAAACGAGGCGTGGGCCACCGCATCAGCACGCAATTATCCCGGACCGGAGCTTGCCATTGAACTCTTTGGTGCAGACCACAGATATACCTTAGACCTGGACCAAAGGTACCGCAGTCCCGTTAGTGCAATCCCGCAACTTCGCACCGCCAGAGGGTACTACAGTAGGTACCGCTGAATCTTACTGCAGGTCGCCCCAGTTTTTATTAGCACCTTCACCCCAACCGGACTCCTTGACCCTGGCCTAAGCATGCGTTAGCGCACGCCTCGAAGCGCACTTCGCACCACTCGTCATTCGCCTGATGCTCTGCTAGGCACAACTGCCGTCCAGTAGGCACTCTGTACAACATCCCGTCTTTTGCGGAACTAACGACGCGGGCAGCATTGTTTTCTCTGTCACTGTTTCGCAAGTCATCTGTCCATTGGAGCTACAGTCGTCGTTCAGCCGCGCTATTGATGTGCTGCATGCCAACGCCGAACAAGAGCGACTCGAGAGACATGTCGCAAACGCCGCGAGATTCTATTCTGAGAGACTGAGACATTGATGAGCCCCATCGTTCATAATTCAACTACAATTACCGCGACTCCGAGTACAGTACACTGACAGAGTTGACGAATGGATCAATTTCTTGGCTCGGCACAGCTCCTGACGCAGCCGCTAGACTAGACTATCCTTCTCCTGCGTTCGGACGCTCAAGCACCAGTGATCGGCCGGCACTCGGGTGCTTCTCCTCGAGCCAGCAAAAAAACCGCAGTGCAACACCCACTGCCCAATCTCCTCCTCCTCGCCGCTCTTTGCCCGCTCCCGATTGTCCGCCGCCCACAACGCATTCCCACTTAAATTTTTGGCGGCACCTCAGTGCTGGGTTCCATGCTCTGGCGCGGAGACTGGGGAGGGCTGACTCGCCAGCCGCAACGCCGCGCCCCTCATCAATCCCCATCAGACGGCCGGATGTCGTCTGCTCATCTCTCTGCTGGCTCTCAATCTCTTCTTCGCCTTTGTTGCAACTTCTGGAATACCGAATGGTCGTTTGCTCGTCGACCTTGGATTCTATGCGTGGCAATGCCAACTTAGACGACATTTCCTCCCATTTTTGCCGCGCGTTTCGCCAGCTTGTCCTCTGCGCCCGACCGCCCGCCTCTCGCTGCTGCTGCCTGTCATGATGAGTGCGACCGCCGCCGAAACTGTCCCAGACCTGGAAGCGAATGCCGCAGCGCCAAACGATGGCCCCAAGGCCGAGATAGGTGAGTGCGCGACCGCCTCTGTGAAGCCCATGGCACCGTCAATCGCCGCCATCCCAGTCTTTTTTTGCGAAGTGCGATTTTGCTGACTTACGCCTTCTTTTCTTTTGTATTATTTAGCTTGTCTGATCTGCCGTTCAAGAAAGGTTTGTACTTCAATCCCTGCCCCGTCGCCGCGGCCGCCCGCTTCCCGGCACACCTGCAGCCTTGCCAGCAATATTCGACACCAGCCTACCTCGCATCGCCTGGCTTTTAAACTGACAACTTTGTCCTCGTCATTCTAGGTCCGCTGCGATAGATCCCTCCCAGACTGCCGGAATTGCATTCGACTCGGCGTGCCATGCCCGCGGTACGATCGCGAAAGTGAATTCATCTCCCGCAGAGAGCTGCAAAAGTCAGCCGACGACATCTTTCGCGCCGCCGGCGTCGAGAAGCGCAAGGTCGGTTCGTGTGAAGAATGTCGCTCCTCCAAACACCGCTGCACCAAAACTCGCCCGTCATGCCGTCGATGCATCCTGCGAAACTTGACTTGCGTCTATCCGAGCAAACACGAACGGGAACTGTCGGCTCCCACGCGGTCTCCGGTCAAATCAGAACACAGGTCATCACCCCCCGGTGACAACGCGGACGACTATGACTTGATGCAACACCAAAATCCTTCCCCTCGCGGTGAACCTATGGATGACTATCCTCATCCTATGCAGCAAACGCACGACGATTACTATCGCCGCCAATTTCAGCCTCTCAACAATCGTCCTTTGCACTCTCCGCACGCAAGCGTCCAAGGCGCCCCGACGGAGTACCGGACCACGACGACTCCACATCCATCACAAGTGCCTCAGCCCGACCCAAGCCATAGCTACAACAATTACTATAATCCTCAAGCTCCTTTACATATGCAACCAAATGGTTACGAACAAGCTTATATTCAACCTGATCAAATCCCGCGACCTCAGCCGTTTATGGCGCCTGTACCAGAAGCCGAGATGCCTCCCCCACGGTTACCGGCTGCGCTAGGCAATGATATAGAAGGGTGAGTTATTGACATACCAACTCGTGGGGCTGTGTTTGCAAGCTAACATGCTACTGTCCTAGCTTATACTCTGATGTCCTACCAGAAGACCGCGGCCTGCGCCTTGGCCTCGTCGAAGCCTACTTCCAGCGATCTGCTGCACTACGCAATTTGTCTTTTGTGCATAAACCTTCCTTTATGAAATCCTTTGATCAAGATAGCGTGGTGCAAGACTATGGTGAACCACTTTTATACATCATGTGTGCGCTGGGAGCTAGGTATGTTTTGCACACCCGGCTTTTACAGGTCTACTAAAAGCTAACGTTGCCACCAAAAGATCCCTTTTCTTTGATCACGTTGCCAACTATGGAAACCAAATCACTATAGATGCGAAAGAAGTACCGGGCGAAAAATGGTCTTTGAGAGCCAGGGAAGAGGTACTCCGCGACATTCATGCCCCTACAGTCCATCATCTCATGGTAAGCAACTACTGGTACCCGTTGATAACGCTGAGCTAATACGCTTCAGGCTATGGTTTTGCTTTGTGACTATGGTCTCCGCGAAGACAGAAACGCCATGGTATATGTCCTTGTCGCCGTGCTTTACCGCATGGTTCGCTTGTTAGACCTTGACTCTCATCGCGCTCTGTCTGACAACGCCACACCTGCCGAAATCATGGAAAGGGAATGCGAAATTCGACTCGTCTGGGCGTGTTATTATCTGGACGTACTTGTCGGAAATGGCGTCGAAAAGAATCTCTGCTGGAGAGACGATGTGCCCGCGATACCGCTACCTTGTCCCGAGCAGGACTTTTTAGCGCAGACCGCATCCCGGCCTTACTTTTTGGAGGAGATTGAGCGTTCAAATATTGAGCTACTGCTGCCGAACTTGGACTTTCAAGCTCTCTCAATAGTTATTCTGCGGCTCCGAACAAAAGTTATGCAGTAAGTGTCACATCAAATCGTGTACTAACGTGTAAGACAGTTGCTAACCCCTGTCGGCAGCTTAATTCGAAATCCGAATCCAGATGTGCGAGTCTGGGATCCAAAATCTGCATTCCTGCAGATCATCGACCGTCTCGACAGGATTTCTGGCAACTTGCCCGAAAAGTACCAGCTTACAGATCTGAACATGTATATCCTCAAAGACAGAGGCATCCTCGGAGCAGTATTTGTGTTGCATCTTTTGATGCATGCTGTTATTTTCGATTTGTGTAGAGTTTCTCTCGCCGGGTTCAACTTTCCACTCTCCGCCGATTTCAAGGACGCGCCTCCCGAGTTCAAAGAGACTATACAAGGGCGAGCGAGGTATCATGCTGACCAAGTGTCACAGCTGTTTCGCCGAGGCATGGCGCATGGTAGGAACGCATTTGATGATCTTTTCTGTGTCGATGCGGCGTTTGAATCATCCAAGATCCAGCTTGTATATGCCGCAACAGTTAGAGATGTGCCGCAAATTGTTCAAGCGACAAGAGCCAATCTATGCACAAATCTCGACTGCCTGAAGTCGTTCAGCCGAGATACCAATACGAGAAACTCAGTGGTACGAGACAAAACAAAACCCCTACGGCAATTTGTAAAATTGTGCTAACTCTGTTTACCAGCTTCGCGCGTTGCTGCCTATCTGTACGCTATTTGGCTTCCGCCACATTGCAGAGAAATATCACGAGCCAACTGAGTACGAGCGATTTTATATATTCTTGGCGTTGATATTTGTTAACAGTCTCTACAGGGATAATAGCGACCCGGCCGAAGTTACGGGCTCTGCCGACATGCACCACTTGTCCCGCCTCGCACCGTTCCGCAGAGGACAGTCGGAACTGAAAGGGCACACTGCACAGAGCGACCGGACGGCATCATCGTCGAACACGCACCATTCGCCTGTTGCGCAGAGCCGCAAGCAAGCGACTCAACGTGGCACGGCAAACTATGGTGGACAGAGCTATGGTAACGGGTTTCCCGTGGCGAGGCCAGGGCAGGGATTGGCGCCGACTGCAAATGGAAATGGCGTCGTGGCATCACAGCCAGGGCCTTCGTCTCAGCGCGGCCCACTGCAGTTGATGCCGTCAGCTGGCGTTATGATGCAACACAACGCAATGCTTCAGCCGTCGGTCGACGATTACATCAAGACAGCAGACGAGATGTCGAATCTGCTGACGTGGACAATGCCAGATATTCCTCCGTGGATGAATCTCGGCGACATGATGGCACCAACATGATGGAGACGAATTTCGCATGGGACAAGTACATGCCGCGTTGGTGGACGACATGGTTGGCGTCTTGGTGTCGGCTGAGGCTTGGGAGACTTGGCTGCTGAAATGAAATTTACGGGACACGAAATGCGGCTGTGCCGTTGCGGGAAATGCCGCATTGCCAAGCAGAGGCGTTGACAGGGACAAATGCATCAGCATGCTCTTGTTTAGCGATATCCGAAGCATTATTTGTACATGTTAATGATTGACGAATGGTGGGAGTGAGCAGTCTTCGGAATCATAGTATCTTGTTTGTCAGGATGCAAGTACCGGGAAAGGTTACCGGGTGCTTGTTTAATTGAAAAGCTGTCATCACATGCGGAAATAAGCAATGAAATCATTCCAGAGTCTGCCAGCTATGCGTCATTTCTTGCCTTTTTGTTTTGCCAATATTGTGAATAGTAGCATCTTGTTTTCTATGTCGGCGGCAGTTGAAGCACCGATACACCCCGTTGTTTGAGAACGTGTGCCGGGAGAGCCGCTGCAGAGTGGTGGCTCGCCGGTAGTGGTGGTGGGGTAATATTTGCTCCATAGTTGAACGGTTGACAGGGGTCCTACCGGAGTGACGGGTCCAGCAGAGTAGTATACGAGTACATACAATATGGAGTGGACGGAGTGCGAGAGCGAGAGAAGGTATTTTGGGTACTTGCATGTTGGGTTTGCGGTGTTTGTGCACCGAATACGATATAAACTACAATATAAAATGCAATATAAAATACAATTATTTGTTAATTCGCTGGTTGTATAGAGTATTGATGACTTTGTATATATGTATTGGCATTTGTTATTAGGTTCCTGCGAGTCTTGGCGGTGGAGAGAGTGTTGGGAGGGATATTGAGAGTTTCGCGTTTGGTAATACCAGCAGGCTACAATCGGTTGATGGAGGTGCGGATTTTACTAGCCAAGCGTTGCTTCACACGTTTAACAGTAAAGTATCCCCAAGGGACTGTTTTACCATGGTTAATGAGGCGAACAACAGTCGGTCTTGGATTGAGAGCAGCCCCCAACGGCTCTGTCGACATGGGCATCGGGGTACTCGTAGATCTGCAAGCCCACTTTCCAGCTCCATTTGAGGTCCGGAAGGTGGCGGCTTTGGGAGGTGGGAAGTGCCGACGACTTTTCTATAGCTTTTATGTATCAGTAGAGAAGGGAGACGGAGATGGATAATAACAGGGGGAGGTGATATAATGTAGGGAAAAACTGCTCAGCTGGGTTGGATGAGGCTGACGAACAAGAAGCTATTCTGTTTTGGGCGCCCGGGACAATTATGGCCCTGCTTACGGTGCAATATGATATGTCAATGGGGACGCCCTCAACAAAGGCGTGTTTCGTCTTGGGTAAGGGGGGTGGGTGGTCTGAATTCATGACTACGAGGGGGTGCATTGTTGCTGATTTATTACGCAGTGGACGGACCGACCAAGTCAGTCTAGAGTGCAATCGCTTCGGGAAATGCAGGTACCAAAATAGACTGCCATCCATCAGAACGGTGCTGCAGCTTGCTACCTTAGAACGAACCCTTACGAGTACATCGGCAGATGTGCACCTTTAGTTCAGGGACCTTGGGCGCACCCTACTCGTACTCTAGTTCTGGTACGCCACACGGCAGAGCCTAGGACGGCTAGCTCGTCAAAGAGATTAGGTTCACCGGTTCATTGTACGTCGTACAAATAAGGTTTTTTTTTTTTTTTTTTTTTGGCCTTGACTTGACTTGGGACATCAAGCAGTACGAGCGAGATGTAGCGAGTTTGGCACCGGAGATGCATGTTTCGATGCCTGGCCGCCCCACGTTGCGCATTCGCGTGGTAGACGACGCCGAATCGCTTCGGCGGACGGTGATGGGGTGTGTCGGAGTGGTTCATGTTGCATTGAGCCGGACAAAGCATGTCTGTCATAGGCTAGGGGTCATTTTCTTCGTCTGGTTCTTTGTAAGACTTTTATGATTGTGTCGAGTTACTTAACGCAGATGGCACTGTCAGAAACGATTTGAAAACTCAGAGATAGGGCAGGATGCTGACGCAATTCATTCCGACGTGGGTGATGAATTTCCGCTTGTCGGTAGCTCGTATGGACTCGTACTTGCAGCATCGGAATTGCCTCTCGTCTTAACTACTCTTTACTACTAAAGTTCTCATTATGCTTGCCAAGTGGTGTTTGGCGTGGTGACTGGCTTAGGCTTAGAATTAGTGGCTCCAGGCTTAAGTGGCGCCAAGTCGGCATTTGGCCCCATCGGCGTTTACTTTTCGCTGCCGTCCAGCTAGGTACCAGTAATTGATTGGCTGTATTGCTGTACCGCTTTGAGGGCCGGCACAGCATCAGGTTGGTGGGTGCTGTCAGACTTTTATACGTGAGAGCAATTATGCCAAAAGGATGAAGATGCTATTTTAAAGTGCAAACGAGACAAAATGAAACAGAGAGAGTCAGTTCCATCCGTCCAGGCTGCAGCGTAACTCTCCGTTCCGACCCATAGCCATCCCCGCACTATATCTGTCCCGTGTCCAATACGCCCACCGAACTAAGTGCCACTATTCAGCCCCAGGAGGCGCTGGAGGCGCTGAACTTAACGCCTCCATCGATACCTCCACAGTCGGCCGGACGGTAGGTACTTGGGGCGCATCTGGGCCTAGAGCCAGTTCTTTCCTTCTCCGAGTCTCCAACCCGGCGTTTGCACTCTCGTACGGCAGCTGGTGGCAGCTGGCAGTTTTTTTGCCTGACACGCTGACTCGGAACCGAGTCACTTCTCAACTCGCAACAATTTTCCACCTTCTTTCACTCATTGCTTCGTTTTCGACAATTTTGCGCTGCATCCTTACCCATCACGCCGTCGAAACGAAAACCCACCGGACAACGACGCAGGCCTCGATTACGGCACAGATTTTACCCTTCGTCCCCAGTCTCGGCGCTCCACTCCGGGCGGCTTGTCCTGCCGTGGCGTTCAAGGTCAAGGCCTGGGCTGAGGTTGCGGCTCTTGTCCAGCAGGTCTCGACCGTTGCAGTCGTTGCCCGTCTCGCCTTCTTGACTGCTTTTCTACACAGCTGAGCCTCTCTATTCTCTCCTCTGCCGTGCCCTCATGATCTCCACGGTAGCCTCGACTATCGAACTACTGATTGGCCAATAATTCGAGGATTCATTCATTACGGCCTTCTTTAGCGGTACATTCTTAAACCGCCCGCCCGCCAGCTCGCCGTTGTTTCGTCCCTTCACCCCCGCCCGCGACACTTTCGATCGACATTCTGGAAAAAGTGTCCCGGTAGTCTGGAAACCGCTAGGACTTACGCTAATTTCGGTCCCTGTCCCGTGGAACTTGAAACTTTTTCTTTTGCTCGAGCACGCGGATGCAGTCTTGCCCTGCTCTTGTCCTTTTGTAGCGGGAATTTGGTATCAGGCGGTCGGTGAATATTCATTGCGCGAATCCTCCAAGTCGCAGTTTTGGTATTGGCGCTGAGACACGGCGCTGGAGCGCCCCTTATGCGCCATCATGGTTGATTCGGCGCCGCAGCCTGTCCAGCTTACTCCAGCCGCCTCCAAAGCAACAAAGCAGCTGGCTGCTGATCGCAACAACGCGAATTCAGCAGAGTCGTCGATGCAGACTGTCGAGCACCTCGAACCTCGTTCACCTCGTAAGCTGATTGATGACGACGACGAGCTCTCGAGTCATGAATCGCCGTCGACCATGCCTCCTCCACCGCGAATGAAGACGCGACAGAGGTTCCGCCATTTCAATGGCATGCTCGTCTTTTTTATGCTGTCAGTGCGAGCTCCTTGTTAGCACTTTTTTTTTCTCTTGCTAACTTGTACGGATAGTTACATGGCTCTTTGCGCCTTCAATTACGGCTTCGATGTTGGGACTTTTGGCGGCGTCCAAGGAATGCAAAGCTTCACTAGTCGTTTTGGTGTCCACCAAGAATCAACTGATCTCTATGCTCTACCCGGATGGCTTTCTTCAATCATGACTGCTGTTCCCTTTCTTGGCAAGGCGGCCGGGACTGTCATATGCGGCCCAATCGCTGAGAAATGGGGCCGTCGTGCCGCCGTTATTGGCCTGTGTGCTCTCAGTTTTATGTGAGTGTTTCTTGGTGCCTTACCACCTCTCTCATTTCTAACTCTTACATAGTGGTGTTATCCTTCAAACGGCCGCCTCCACAGCGGCTCAGTTCACAGTTGGCCGTGTCTTCACATTTGCTATGACGGGCATGACTATTGTTGTTGTACCAATATATCAAGCCGAAGCCTCGCCCCGGATTCTTCGCGGCATGTTTGGCTCCACCATACAAGCCATGGTCATCTTTGGCCAGGTGATTTCGACTCTCATTACTTACGGCACGCAGCATATGAGGAGCCCGTCCGGATGGCGCATTCCAATTGGTCTCCAGTTTGCAGCGCCCGTTCTCATCCTGGCCCTTCTACCTTTTCTTCCCGAATCGCCGCGTTGGCTACTCATTCGAGGCCGTCGCGAAGAAGCGGCTCGCAGCCTTGCCCGGTTTCGTAAAGGAAACTCCGCCGAATCCATCGATAGCGAATTAGAGGGGATAATATTAGCCCATGCAAGAGAAAACCAAGGCTCGTGGAGCGAGGTTTTCGATAAAAAGAACCGACAGAGGACCATCGTGGCTACATTGGCTATGTTTGGGCAGCAAATTACCGGACAAGCATTCATCTCGCAATATGGCGTTGTCTTCTATCAGAGCCAAGGATTCACAGACAAGGCCTTTCTATTCAACGTTATCAACAGTGTTATCAGCCTGGTAGCTGTCATGATAACCTGGTTATACGTTGACACTGTTGGCCGCCGACCCGTGCTGCTACTTGGCGGGGTATTCATGGGCGTATTCCTTATTTTGCTTGGTGCAATGGGCAGCCTTACTTCCAGCATGCTTACAGAAAACTTGCGACTGGTCATGGTTGCGAGTATTATGCTTTCCTATTTCTTTTATAACCTTTCATGGGCGCCAGTGTAAGTATGACGATGGCCACTATTGTCATCAATCTGCTAACTTTATCACAGATCATTCATTGTTGTTTCTGAAACTGCCTCACAACGTGTTCGCGAGAAGACAAACCTTTTGGCCTGTCTTATATCGGTATTGACAACATTTGTCACGTCCTTTACCGTGCCGTATCTTATTAACGAAAAGTACGCCGATTTAGGCGGACGTGTTGGCTACATCTATGGTACCTTGAGTTTTGTCATGGTTGTCGCAACATACTTCTACATTCCTGAGTTGAAGGGCCGTACATTGGAAGAAGTGGATCAACTCTTTACGAGCGGTGAATCGCTTCGCAAGTACGGGCAACTACACACCAAGCCGGCTGAAGAGGCGTACAGTCATCCGATAGAGTCATTGCGGAGCGACTATGGTGTACCGGCGGCGACAGGCGACGTACAGCCAGTCGATGATGATTTTTCACAGCAGCCCGCCAGGTCATGTGTGGTTTTGGACGAGAAGGACACGGAAAGAGCTCCATGATTGGACACAGCGTGGTACGTTTGAAAACAAGTACTGGATAAAGCGAGGGATTTGGCATTGGTTACGGAGTTGGTGTCCAGGTTAGCGATGGCGTATAGTGGTTTTGAATAAATATAAAGTTTTCTTGATCAAGTTCACAATGAGCGAATTATCCAATATTTAGCTTGAGAAATCAGAGTTAAAGACCTAGTGTGTCGGTATATGGTTGGTCATATATACGTGATAATAATATTCGTCACCATCTTTCCCCAACTTTTAATGGTATCTCGTTTGTCTTTTTCCCTCTTCTCCTTTCTCTCTGCATCTCCTAACATTTACAGCTCAGCCTTGAGAAAATCAAGGATGGCCTGGTAAGTAAACGTGTGAGAGTAGCCAAAGTTAAGACCGTGACCAGCCTCAGGAACAATGGTAGAGTTGAAAACCTTGGCATTCGCAAACATGGGCCGCGAAGCCTCAAGGATATTCTCAGCAGAGCCGTTGATGGCCATGGTATTATGGCAGTTGCCGCCACAGAAGGGAATATCACGGTTGCCGGTAATGACATACACGGGACCACCAAACTTGCTCGGCAAGGCAGCGCCAGCAGAGCCCTGGGTAAGAAGCTCGCCGTACGTAGCAGGCTGGCCGGTCTTGGTGGCGCTCTTGAGCAGCGCCGGGTCAAAGTCCTTGGGGCCGAAGAACTGGATGTGCACGCCAATCTTGTCGTCGGGCGCAACGTAGCCAACCACGTAGTCGTCCTTGAGGTGAGCAATGTCGCTGACGGGGACAAAGTTGCCGCCGAGCACGAAGAGGCCGATGAAGGAGGTTGCGTGGCTGAAGCCCGTGAGGACAATGGCGTCGGTGATGTTGGGGTACTTGCTCGATAGGCCGTAGGTCATGAGGGAGCCGAAGGAGTGGCCGACGTGGACTTTCTTTTGGAAGCGGTGGCCGTCCATGCCGCAGAGGGTGCCGCTGTCGACGCGCAGGGTGAGCTGGTGCAGGGCTTCGAGCTCGGCGGCCATTTGGATCTCGTTGATGGGGTCGCCGTGGGACGAGTCGGCGATGCCTAGGCGGTCCCAGGCGAGGGTTGAGTAGCCTTGCTCGATGGCGCGGTCGACGTAGCTGTAGTTGTAGTTGTTGAAGGGGTAGTCCCAGTAGGTGCGGTCGAAGCCGACGCCGTGGGTGAGGATCTGGATGGTGTCGCCGGGACCGGAGGCTGGAGTGCAGTAGGTTGCGGCGAGCTTGTATTGGTTGTCAATCATGTTCTTTTCCTGTTTTTGGAGTTGTAAGTATCGATATAATTTGCAAGACGAGGGTTCTAAAGAGGACGTACGCCAGTCATCAGTTCCATCGGCAGGTTGGCGCCGGCCTGGGCAAAGTCGAGGAAGAAGTTTGTGGTCGAAACCTCGCTGTCCTCGGGCGTGTAGTTGATCATGGAGTTCTCAGCCTGCACATGGACGGGCACGCGGACGTGAATGCACTTCTTGTTGGAGGACTCGTCGGCAGCAGAGGCTGCGGCCGCCAGGGCCATGAGGAGAGCACCGTACTGTTGCATATTGCCGGTAATAAGGATGTTGGATGGGGTAAAAAGAGTGTGTAAAGGGAAATTCTACAACAGTATCACACTGGGGGGTATGGGAGGTGAGGCTTTCATATATGTAGGTAAAGTTCGATATGGAGTGCACGCGAGGGGGAGGCATCCGCAATACTACACACATATCCAGCTTGCTCCACTGCGTATACGTAGAGTTCCAATCGGGAATACTGGTATCTGGATAATTCGATCCAAGCCGCAGTGGGAAACCAGCCAGGGTACGACGAACGAGCCTGCGAAACTCGTCAACACGGCCGGGATGGCTTGTCGGCCGGCCGTGGGTTTTGCATGGATTGCATCATGAGGGGGCCAGCTTTACTCCCCGGGTACTCTGGCCATAGCAATTGGCAGGCAAGGGTACATTCTGTGGTGAGCAACAAAGCGTAGCAAAAAATCTAAATTACGCTGAGTTGTTTTTCTTTTTTGGAATCATGGAATCTGGTCAAATTTGGAGCTCTAGCTTGCAGTGTGGTGGAGCTAGATGTGGCAGCCACACCTTTTCTTTCTCTCTCTTGTCCACCGGCTCCGCGCTGTGGGGAGGGCGTAATGATCGTCCGGATAAAGCTTTGTGTGACAGGGCGCTTGACAAATTCTCTCCTTTTGGCTTCGAGAGGTGCTAAAGTTGTTAGCGTGGTTTAGCGCGGTGGCAGTAATGCCCCGTAGATGACGCTGAGACAAACAAAAAAAGCCTGCTGGGAGAGCACCTACAGACTTATAATTTACGAGTAATGTCTTGGTTTGTTTTTGTCGGGTACCGAGTAAGTAGGCTTGCTAATTGCAGCGGCCGCGATGACGATTTGAGACCAAGAAGTGTAAATTCCTACGGAGGCAGGCTGTGCTTTGCGGACAGACTAAATTCCAAATAACTTTTATAGTGGCCCGGTTGCAATAAGTATGACCATTTGGTCAAGTCACTTCTTTGGTGAATTTGCGAACCGATTATTTCGATAATGATATTTCAGTTGTATGCCGTTCAGGCGACAGGTGTTGGTGTTGTGAAGAGGCCCCATATTCTGTCTCAGGGATACGCCAGCAGAATAAAACAAAACATCCCGAATACCCGTCCCGCCCAGTTCCAGAGACAAAGGCGATGATGTGCAGTAAGTCCGTGTCAGCCCCATGTGATTGGATGTTGGAGCGCAGAACAAACGCGTTGGGGCTGGTTTACTTGCCAAAACTGCTTCGTTGAAGTATCGCAAGAGTTGACTGTCCATACGCACATGACGCGCACTACACTGTAGTAAACTGTCGATGCAACCACTGCAGCCTGCCGTCATCGTGATCTATCCTCCAACCGACTGATGACGTACAAAGAATTGCATATAGCCTTGCAGTCTTACCTCATTTCCCTGGCTTGGACGTTCCGGCCTTTGGAGGGTTCATATCCGAAATGTACCGGACCAGTGGCAGCAAATGCCTCCGATCGATCGCGACTTGGCCTACATCGAACTGTGGAGAGGTGCCACTGTATCCCACGCCGCGGAAATGTTGGTATGGAGCTGCTGTGGGCTAGACTCCTCCGCACCCAGAATTTACATCGTAGGTTAGTGGAAAGCTGCTTACTATGGCGACGTCATTGACTATTTGCGCTACGAGATGTAGCCGATGTTGATATTGACGTGGAATTGTTCATTCCGACACTCCCGTAGCTCGTCATCTGCGAAAGAGCTCATCCTCCCAGGAAACAGAAAATAGATGACACCTGGAGCCTGTTACCAATATGTGGGAACATGCAGGGTTTTCTCTTGTGTTTGTTCCCTTTTTCATTGTACGAAGTAAACTAGTTTGAGAATTGCTTCTTCCAGCTTGCACACAGCCTATTCGCTCTCCGCCACTGCCCACGGTTTTGTTACGCAAGAAGGGTAACCTCACAGATCGACCGAGAGCCTGGTGCCCAAGTCCTGCGTAAACCCTGCGACCACAAATTTCTTCACGTCTGAGCGCTTGGCTTTACCCCTGTAACGCGGTCGTGCATCCGTGTACGGAAACGCTATCAGGTAATTTATGTCGTCTGCGTCGCCTGTGCGGCTCTTCAACAGCTCGTGCACGAGATTGTATTCGCTGCGGGTACTCGCCAGGTAAGGCTTGTAGTCGTATTCCACTCGGGTTGTATGTGTCTGAATCGCAAATGTCCCTGTCGCCGGCTTTTCATTAATTGCCTTCACCCCTTGACGCCACAGGCCGCCTTCCCCGCACATATCGCACCTCGCCACCACCAGTAGCCTTCACAGCAGCTCAACGAATAAGTTCAGTAACCAGGCTGTTCACGGACTGAGACGACACAAGACAAGAAATGACGGCGAGCGCAGCGCCAGAGCCCAAGACTGCTCACATCTCCAACACAGCGGCGTGGGCCGCTATCCTCCGCTCGCAGCGCCGGCCTCTACTTGTCCATCTCAACGGCGACACTAGCTGGCTCATTCAGCTGCCCTGTCCCAGCAGTGCTAGTCCCAATCCAGAAGAGAATTCCTGCCGGTCGTACTTTAATATCCTCATTGATCCTTGGCTGCAGGGTCCGCAGAGCGACGTTGCTTCGTGGTTTAGTACGCAGTGGCACGTTGTTGCGCCAGCCGTGACCACTATTGCCGACTTGCAGACTGCGCTGGGCCAGGTTGAGGATGGGGGCTGTATTGATGCTGTCGCTATATCGCATGAGTTTACGGACCACTGTCACAGATCTACACTGCTAGAGGTTCCAAGAGATGTACCCGTCTATGCAGCCGATGCTGCTGCCAAATTGATTCTCGGCTGGAAGCATTTCGATACTGTGATTACGACGCCCGGTTTAGCAAAAGGATGTGAATGGACGAGTTTACCGGCCGATAAATTACCATCTTGGCTTCGCATAGGCCGTGTCGTAACTCCTGGAAACTCGCTATACTACCATTCCGCCATCATCGTCGCCTTCTCTCAAGACGCGACGTCTACCGCTGAAGCAGTCCTATATTCGCCGCATGGTATTTCAAGCAAAAACGTGGCAGGCTTTGGCAGCGCAAACAATCTACACACACTGGCTCTACTCCATGGCATGCACGACGTGCGCATCGCCATGACGAAGCAGCTCAATCTCGGGGCACTGAACGCCATGGAAGCCGTCATGGCTTCGGGTGCAAAGTATTGGGTTGCTACACATGACGAAGAGAAGAAAGGCGGTGGACTAATTGCGCCGTTTCTAAGACGGACGCGATATTCTCTCGCGCAGGCTGTCAAGCACCAGGAGAAGAAGTCGACTCGAAAGCATGAATACTGCTTCAAGGAACTTGGTTCTGGGGAGGCAATGTTACTGCAATAGAAAAAAAAAAGGGGGGGTGTACCTTTTTATTCTGGTTTGCATTTTAGTAGCGGGCATTGTTAGATACCCCTTGATTAGCTTCTCATTCTATGAGCGTTCTAATCAATTACACAATCAACAGCATCAAGAAGACACAAAATATAAATCCACCGCTCTACTATAGCTCATCTGCATCATCCTTCTCCCTCTGCAACTGCGCAACAGCCCCAGTCGCAGCAAAAACACCCATCTGCAAAGCCTGCACAACACTCTTCATCGCCGTCGCCGCATCCCCCGCCGCAAAAACACCGCCGACGCTCGTCTCATTCACCGGCCCATGCGTCACAATCGCCTCGCCGCCCATAGCCTGTTGCATCTCCAGCCCCAGCTGCGCAGCAAGCGGCGAAGTCTGCTCAACGCGCGGATGACTCGCTATAAAGGTCTCCGTCTTGGTTGTTCCGTCTTCAAACGTGATGATGACCGGAGAGCTGTGCTGGTCGGGGTGGAGGAGCGCGAGCTTTGTGATTTTGCGCGCGTCATAGCTTATTTTGCTACTTTTTATGAGCGGTTTTGTGGCTTCTGCTAGCTCTTTGTTGCCGTTTGTGTAGATTGTTACGTGGGACGAGAGGCGTTTTGCCATCGGGCCTATATGCGAGAGTATTTCGGGTGTGGTGATTGCGCCGCCTGCTAGTACACCAGCCGAAGAGTCGCCTCGCTCTTCGTATCCGTGGCAAAACAGGCAATGAAATCTTCCAAATGTTTAGCAACGCGTCCTCAAAGAAACATTCATCAGAAAGGAAAACTTACACGCCACGTCCCCAGCAGTCCGCATATCCATCCACCTCCGCCTCGACAATATCCCTAACACCGGTGGCCAGTCCAACTTTACGGCCTCTATAAACGGCCCCATTATCATCCTTAGCCTCAAAGACTGAATCATTCTTCGTAAGAGAAACAATATTTGCCTTGCGATACTCGATGGACTCATACCGCGCAGCTAGATCCTCTCTCGCCGTGGCGCGAAAGTCAGCAGGAGCAACGTGGTCAAACCCAGCCACATTATGCATATGCGTCGCGCGCGCATTTCTGTAGACTCCTGAATCAAGAATCACAGCGCTATATACTTGTCGAGCCAGCGCTCCCGCCATGGAGAGGCCGGCAGGACCACCGCCAATGATGAGGACGTCGTAGATTTTAGACTGCATGCTGAGACGATGATTTGTAGACTTGTAGACTTGTAAGTTTGAGTTTTATAATTTTATCTGTTTGAAAGAAAGCAAAGATCATTTCTAGCAGGTTTTTATACCATTTTCACCTCGGGGCTCACTCTGAAAAAGTCTCCGGTGACGCGGCCCGGGACTGTGCTTCAAGCCGGGATTGTGGGGCCGTCCGGAGGGTTCCACGGTCAAGACCGCGGCGCCAGCCCCACCAGAATGTCTCCGAGGACCCTGTTTGTCAGGGGTAGGGATGGCACCATTTGCCCGTCCCTGAGTCGGATGACTCCGAGATGCAGTCTAGATGTCGGGCCATGACGTCGCAGGTGAGCAGATTATTAGAATTATATATCTGGTTCGATAAAATACAGCCATCAAGGTACTCCCTGACACAGTTTCATGTCCAAGGTAAATTGATGCAATTTACTACCACTGTCACGCAAGCATCATAGAGACCATGTGTCAGAAAGAAACAAAGAGTTTTAAATGCAAGCTATCAAAAATAATGCCTTTGCCGTTTATGCCAAGATGGATACATACGCCCATGTCCGTACTGTACAGCCGCTGTCATAGAAACATGATTGCTAACCATCCATGCAAGTCTATACTCCCGTGGGCCGCCAAACGCCATTAAACAATCATACTGGACTTTCCAAGACCAGTCCGAGGTCGCAATGGACCATTGCAATATTCTTGCTCTTGTCAAAATCCCAGCGGGGCACGGGGGGATTCCCTCTGCGGACCTGCTACAAGCCGTCGCCCAGTATGACCCAGGCTTCTGAGGGGGTATTGGGGTCGGCATCTGGCAAAGTCTCCTCTCGTTGAGAAGGAGGCTGAACTTCAGAGTCGGGCAAACAATCGTAATCGGAAAGAGAGTCGAGAATCAAATCAGGGGGTTGGGATGCGTCGACATCCACTGAGCCGTGTGAGTCGGCAAGCTCGTAAATAACACGAAGAGGAGGAGACGACTGGCGAGTCTCTTGAGAGCTGTCTCTAGCGGGGGCGTCGCCAGGGCCTGTGAGGGCCATGAGGTATTGCACAATGGCCTCGTCGTCTCCAATATCAGAGAAGGAAAGATCGAGATGAAGCGGCTGGTCAAAGGTGTAGCGCTTCGCCTTGGCATTCTTCCGCGCCCGCTTGGCGGGGCGGATAATATAAGTTGGCTCGTCATGCTGGATACTGTTGATATCAAAGGTACCGCGATCGACTTCTCCACTGTTGTAAAGAAGTCCCATCTGATACAACTCGGCAATCTCGGCATCCTCAGTGACGGGAACTTGGGAGCGAACCCTTACTTTGCCGCGCGCTGTGGAATCATCGTAAAAGGCATCCTCGCGCTCGAGAGAGGGCTGTCGGCGTCGCAGGCCATCGCCGGGCAAGGGGACGCTACTGTGGGCAAGGGCGACATGTTCGTCGAGCTCCCTGGTTGCCTGTCGTCCTTGTGCATTGGGGCGACGTTCAGATCGATGGCTGACCTTGAAACCAGTAGGTGCAGTATCAAGAAGACCATCAGCTCGATTAAGCTGGTTCTGGAAGTGCTGGTAGCGTGCCGAGGAGTGCTGGGCTGCAAGGACGGGGCATGTCGTCTTGTTACCGTTGCCGTCTACAGCAGACTGGTCGCGACAGCATGCGAAGCCGTACTGGTAACATGTATGAGGACCGCCATTCCTAGCAAGTTCCTTTGCGCGAGCGCGGATCTCGTGTCGGCGGGACTGCCACTTCACGCGGGGGCCAGATCGGAACTGATAGGGTAGACTATGAGGTTTGGGTATCTCAGGAAGCGTGTCGCTTGAGTCGATGTCCATGATGAAGGTCGTTTTAAAGTGTTTAAGTAGGTCGTAAAAGTTGACAACGTGTTCGAAGAGGTTCAAAGACGGTAAAAGATGCTTCTAGGAGGTTGTTGTTGACAAGTGTAGGGCGCTTGATTTTTGACAAGCCGTGTCAAGTCTTTTGAGTGTAAAAACGGTGACAAAGGGCGTGGTGCCACTGCAAAGGCAGGAGCACTACACACCTTGATGGCGAAAACGAGGCAGTTGCCAAAGGCAGAGAGAGGGGGCGCTTAAAGCGAACCAAAAGCTGTAGAAGCTGGAGGAGTCTAATGGAAGGGCTACAGCGGCTACGACCTGGGCGGGCTGGGTTTTATTGAACAATCAGTAGGGCAATCAGCGGCCTGTGAGGGAGGGCGACCATGCCCCAAACGCAACTAGTCGCCAGGCATCCCGAAGTCTGCGTCACAAACTGTAGTCTGTGACGTTGCCCAAGATTGCAGACCGAGCAATGTCGTGATTGGCTGCGATGGTGTCATCAGGGCCGCTTTGGGAGGCGCATGACCATGAGTCACTGGTGTGACTCGGTGGCGTTTACAGGCGCTGGCCGGGCTGGGCTGGGCTGGGCTGGGCTGGCAGGCTACAGTCGGCCTGGGCCATTCTCTGTTCCTCGGCAGCTTCAGGCAGTGCAAGGCTTATTTCTTCGCTTTGGCATCCTCCGACTGGTCGAGGCTTGAGCGTCAGTCATCAAGTCGAAGCCCCCGTCACATGCCCCGTCTTCAACCAGTCAAATGAAACGTGCTCGGAGCGGCGATGATTTGCGGAGATACCGGCGGGTACGTACCTCATCCATAAATGGTTCCAGATGGCGCCTTTCCCTTTTAGGAAACCTGATCGCACGCGTAAACGGCCAGGCTCCAGTGTTATCTAGAGGAAGCATTGCGACGCCGGCCTTAAATGCACTCGTATGGTGTAATAATAGGTTATTGTTAAATAAATTATGCAACTTTTATAATCATAAATTACTGCTGAAATTTCTGTAGCCAGCTAATGTATGCTGTAGCTATGTAGCCCAGCGCAGACTGCGGAAGATTTTAGGCTCACCTCCGCACTATTCTATGTCAATAACCGGTACTGAATGCTCAAGCCCGGATGTCGCTCTTACTTTGTGTTACGGACAGGAACGACTAGCCAGTAACATACTGACCAGTGCATATTTTTGGTTAAGTCGACTGTATACAGTGAGGGGCGAGTCTGCGTGTAAAAAAAAAAAAAAAAAAAAAAATTCGAATTGTCATACTGTAACTGCCCTTTCCGCCATTTCGTCATGGTCACTCACGCGAAGAATGGCAGGAAGCTGTCCAGTTTGACGTTACATTGATCTTCTGGCAATTGAAGGAATGCATATGGTAAAATGCTCGGCATCATTATGTACAGATATTCTCAAAGTAACGCAATCATGATCAGTAGTGCGGCAGCTCTTGTCCCCCCAAAGTGAGATGTTGCGGTACTCTCCTCATCTTCACCAGCTTCTCCCTTAGAAGTGGTAGACGCCTCAGAAGTGTCAGACGTCTCAGGAGATCCGGAGTAAGAGGACACCGTTGGCTTGTCATCACTTGGGGTGGCACTTGGGTGAGGGATAGTAATGGTCCACGGCGGCAACTCGTAGGTTTTTGCTCCGTAGGCGTACATAGCGCTGCTTCCACCGCAGGTTTCGGAATCATCTCCCGCGCAAGGAATATTGCAGTCGGACTGATCTGGCGTATGCTCATTGGCCACAAATCTGCCACAGTAGCACTCCATACCGCCTGTGACGCCAGCGTGTCTGTATCCAGACGCCCAGCAGTCATCCTGGCACTTGGCAATGGTGAGGTCTTGTCCACTCGCCTTTTCAGATCTGTTGCGGACTGTATGCGGGTTACCATCAACATAGCAGCCCAGTGGCTCCCAGGCTATAGGAGTAGGCCTCACGGTGGAAGTCGTGGAGGTGGACGAGGTAGTAGTATGACGCGGTGTTGAAGTTGTAGTCGTCATTTCGCTAGCGACCTCGATACAGTAAGAGAGGAACTTCCAATTATCACAGTCGAGAGTGATGGATGGGTTCCAGCGAGTGAAATCTTCCGGCGGAATGCGGAGAAAGTCATCGCGGACTTGGCGGCATGTGTAGCCATCAATATTGTCGTACCAGACCGTACAGTCTTTGGTTGTGTTGCCGTCCCACTGTAGACTGGGTTCACTGTGTGAAACAAGAGACTCAACACCCCGAATAAGCGCGGCCAGGTACACAGCGAGGATAAGGTAAAGCTTCGCAGCAGGTACAGCCATGGCGGGCGAGAATATCTATCGTATAAAATCAACGTTGTGGTCACTTTTCCACCGCGGTAGCCGGTGAAGAGCTCTTTATCCAATGAAAGCAGCACCGTTCTCACAGGCTTCAAGGAACGTGTAATATTACTATTGCATATGCATTTCTCCGACTTTTCTGGACCGGATGTCACGGCATCGGAGTACAAGGCTGTAGGGCACCTAGTGGTGGAGACAAAACCCCAAGCGGATCTAACCAACCCTCCCGTCGCGGGGCCTTTCCAGGGCAAAAAAGCCACAACTGATACTCCTGCAGCATAATACCCGCTAGCTCCACCAACTTCGGATTCTGCCTACCCTTATGGACTAATGCTACTCGTACGCAGAAGGGAACTTTTGCGCTAGGTTGCCAAAACCTTCTGCTAATGTCGCTCAGATCCGCATGTAGTGGCTCGTTACCTGGGCGAAAGGTGCTTCAATTCCTTCGGCCGCCGATATTTGCCGGAATTCTCATGGGTTCTTCAACAGGCTGTAGCTAACCGAAAGACTCAGCGAAGAAGCAAAGATCACGGTCAAATAGTTTATAATGGATATTAGGACTAGGGAAAAAAAACAAGACTGTCATGCTATCTAAGCCAGTAAAAGCGCTATTTATTCTTCAGACAAAAAACGGTAACAAAGGCGCTAGCGCAGTCAAATACCGTGCTTGAACTTATTCATTGACTCCTCTTCATTGAGGATCACTTCTTTGTGTACATACGCACTGCTTGGTGCTTGCCCAGGCCCAGGCACCTTGTAGAGGTTGTCTAACACGCTCCCAATGATATCCTCAATATTGTCCAGTTTTGCGATATTGTTGGCAATGGTGTCTTCCAAGTTGAATTCAGAGAGCTCCTTCCCGTAACGGTCGTATCCATGCTCATCGTATTCAACTGTAATATGCCCATCTGGGTAATGATTACTGAAGTGGTTCTCTAGTTCTGTGATCAGATAAGGGTGATGGTCCCAAATACCAGCCTTGTATATTTTGTCTGAACAAATCTCAAAAGCATCCTTAAAGAAAGCGTATTCCTTGCTGGCGGCTTCGTTCATCTTGTCGAGAGTAGTTGTCTACATAGAGTGCTAAGACGGCGCGGGTCGGAAGCGCCACCTGGTGTGCGTACCGGCTGCTTCCTTGCAGTCACAACCAACATGTTTCCACGAAAATGTATTTGTTCCGGGGAATGGTTCATCCGGATCTTCCCTGAACTCTCGCCCGTCCTCCCACAATAGCCTGTTCTCCTCGTAGTCTTTTTGAACAAAATTGTCTCTTGTAAGCCCTTCGTTTATGGGGTCGGCATGGACGACCCGCGTTTCAAAAGAAACTGGAATGCATGTGTAATAGTAGTCCGCCATCAGGTCATAAAATTCGTCCAGCCAGTATGGATCTATTCTCATAATAGTCTGCATATACACAATGGTGAGAATTTCGAGGCTCGCAAATTCGGCGAGATACTGGCTTTCTGCTTTCCAGCGATATATACCGGGCCAGAACCACTCGTCATCCCATAATTCTACCGTTAAGTTTCGGACGTTGGCGGCCTCTGGAGCGTTCGTCAGGAGTGGGGGAGCTGTCTGCGTGACTCGCATGGTGTCAATTTCGAAATTTACGCGGATATACCGCTCTGAGTCTGACCTTGGGCCCCCATCATGGACAAAAGCCTTCTCATAAAACCCCTGAATCGTTGAGTAAGACTCTCGGCATACCTGCATGGCAGCCAGAGCGGGGGTAGGTGAGAACCATCTTGGTGACTCGGATAAGTCGTGGCAGAGAACGACGTCCCGAGGTTCAATGGATAGCTCCCAGATACGGCTTCGTAGCTCGGAAGGAAGGCGTGAGAAGAGGTGAAAAGTGGACATCTGGACGGACAAGCATCCGGGCAAACCACTAGATGGTGCTGTTAATGGAGCAAGAGTGTTGCGAATACGTCGTTGGTGAGTTGGTATAATCGTAATACGACGAGTGGTAGCGCGCTGTATGTCCGGTGACGTTGTGGCTTCACGTTACCCTCGCGCTCTGTCTATGTCCGTACATACACGGCCAAGGATCAAGCTGATCGGGCCTGCCCAGGATGTTGGTCATAATGCCAAGAAATCGTTAACATCCTGGCTGTGCTTACGAGTAGTGCTGTTATTTTGCCCCGCTTCCTTGTTCGGAAATTACACCCCGCCGCCACATTATACCGGAGACGCCCGGCCCAACGGGTTAATATTGCTGCTGGTGAAGAGCCTCTTGCCTTGTTTAGAAGTTGCCGTTATCTTGATTCTGGAGAGAGTGCCGGTACGCATCGGCTATTGTGGTTACCTCTCATACGGCCGCGGCTTGCGCACGGTCTGTATAGACATAGAGGAGTTAGGCAGATACGACTGGAAATGGACATGAAACCTATGACGCTTAAATCTCTAGTAATTACAGGGGCAAAAAGCTACGGTACTTTGTGGGTTTTGTAAGAACGAGATCAAGTTGCGTGATTGAGAGATCGCATAGTCGTGGGGGTTGACGTCAGTGCGGTCCGGGAAGTCCATAAACTCAATCGGCTTGGTGCAAAAGTATCGCGGGGTTGGGTTTGGATCTTTTCGGATATCCTCCGCGTTCGGGAACATGCACGTTTAAGCTTTCGTCAACGGTGAAGCAACTGCTTGGCGTCCGCATTAGATAATATCTAATCCACTGCGTTATGGAGCTCCGTATGTATAACCCATTTGATGGCGAAGCTGCTACTGGGACGGAGACTGAAGGTGATTACATCTTATCAAATGGTAAGTACCTGATATTTGAGTTCAACCAGGCTGGTCAGCAGTAGAACCTGGGCACGGTCCGTGGACTCGCGATAGCCTCGGATGACATGATCAACGCTAAATAGGGTAAACAGGATCGGATCGAAACCCATGTTAGTGACAACCCTGCATTCAGGGCTGTCTCAAGACATATAGCGAACTTTGCGTAACAGCGTCGCTCACAAATTTCCCACACTGGTAGTGTAACTAGCCTGTGTCAAGCTTTACTTGCGCTTTGAGGTTCCCTTGAGCGTCTGAAAAGAGGAAATGGTAGGTATATTGTCTCGGGATTACAGAATTTCTCGCACAAAATGTGCCTCTCCTAGGACAGCTCCAGCCAAGCCTTTGTTTAGCCGTGTTAGCCGCTTCGAAGAATTAGGCAGTAGCATGGCACCCACCACTCACCTAACAAGCCTTCGCTCCGATTACCACATTCAAAAGTGCTTTATTTCTTAGGTTCGCCAGGGTTTTCGGCTTCCGGGCCGTCGCTTTTAGTCGTGCCCATAAGTCGAGAAAACGGACCCGGTAGCGCGTCCCCTTTCGGCGCGGACGGTGGCAGAAAAGGCACTTGTGGTAGCAAGTTCCAAAGGTATAACACGACTTCCATGTTGGCTAGCCGTGTGGGAGATGTGTTAGTCAATACTGCGTAGAGGGAAAGAAGACGCGGAAGTGAAGAGCTGCTGTGACGCTGCAGCCCCTCTTGGGTGACGACGCATCACATTTGTTAATTGCCACGTGCTTTATAAGGCTGCGACTCGGGCACCTACATGACTAACAACAAAAATATCTTATCTGGAAACAACTCCAGTATTTTCTTGTAATGGAAGAATGTTCATCACAATTACGTGATCATTATGTTTTTGCAGTAGGGACAGTCTGCTAACATGTGGTGGCTAGGATCGGCTTTAACACTAGAATCAGGATAATAGTACTGAACCTTTACTAGAGATAAGCATAAAAGCATTATGGAGATTATATCAGCCCTACGGCGATCCTATACACCGGAAGGAAACCCGTGTCTGTGACGTCGTATGCCAGGTGCTACTTGTTATTCCCATCTAATGCAATGAAAACTTCATAGTCTACACTTGATTAGAACTTTTAAATAGTCTTGGTCTTGAAACACCAAGTTTCAGCCATTTGATTGTTCAGCAGTGGTCCGTATCGCGTCTGACGATGACGTTCCAGCCCGTCTTGTGAAAGACCTGGCCACTAACATCAGCGCCATACTGATCTCCTGACCAGTTCCAGCGCACGCACTTGTCAAGAATGTACTGAGCACCGTCCGAGTTGCTCTCGAACCCATTTAGCGTCTTTGGCGCACGAGTCTATCAACCGTTAGTAATATTCGATCCGCGTACACAAGGGCACACTTACATCGTTGCACCACATATACTTTACTTTCTACCCACAACATCCCTCAAATACCTCTTCACATCCGTCATCTCCATCGCCCTCGCATGGTTCACCGTCCCCTCCATATCCCACGCAACACCCACTCCATGCGCAAAAGTCTCACGATACTTGACCAACACACTATCCGGCTCCTCCGCCAACTGCCTTCTCAGCGTGTCCAAATCCCACAACTCGCGCTTAAACGGCTCCTCCTCCTCCCCGCCGCCGTAATGCGCATCCAAAATATCCCCAACCTGAGCATAGGTCACCGTATCGCCCGCAACAAACGCAACCTGCCGCTGCACCTGCCGCGGATCAAGCACCACCTCCGCCGTAACCCGTCCAATATCACGCGGCGTTGTAACAGTGATTTTGTTATCCCAGCTTCCCAGCGCGCGAACAGTCCGCTGCTTGAGATCCACGATTCCAAACGCCGTGAGGAAGAGGAAGCTCATAAAAAGTCCCGTGGACACAATTACCCAATCGACCTCACTTTGCGCTCGTAGAATTTTACGTACTTCAAGTTGCTCGTCGAATAAATCTTGCGAACTACCCTCGCCAATTAAATCGTAATCCATTCCAAACTGCCACGGGAAATATCGCTTCACGCCACCCCTTAACGCCGCTCGCGCAAGCTTGGTTTGCGTACCGCTCGGCAGCTCCATGCCCGTACAACTCACCACAGTGTGATATTTGCCTAATATTGGTGCTAAATCCTCCGCAGTGGCCAACTCTACATCAGCTGCTTCGAAATGCACATTTAGACTTTGCAAATGTGTGATTTTTCGCCGTTTTTCTGGCGCCGCCGTGTCCAGGGTAGCTTGTCGCAGGAGCACAGACAGCCGGACCCCAGACCGCTTCGGATGGGCAGCTAGGGCCTCGAGGACGGCAAGACCAAGTTCGCCGGCTCCAATGACGAGAACGTTGGGAACCATGTTTGCAAAGGGATTGTTAGCTCTATTGAATGCTTGTAGATTGGTTTCTGAAAGCTGCATGATGGGGCCTGCGGGTTTCGGGGCCTCTTTTAAGTTAAAGCTGTTGGAGAGGATAAGTGGACCAGCCCTCTGCGATGTTCTGCTCGTGGTGGATTAATAATGGTTGTAAGCGCAAGGTTTATAACCCCGTGTAGCTCTTTCCCCTCTTGTTCTTACAAAACATTTCGGCGTTAGGATTTAATATATGCTATTGTGTTTCAAAGGTTCAAGGGACGAAAAGTGTTGGTCGTTTTAAAGTTTGATTGCAGGCATATATGCTATACAGTATAATAAATCGTGCCGTTTCTACCCTTGAACCAGACTCCGTTTCAGATACCGGCATCTACGACGAAGGCGGCTCAGTAGCCTTGTTGGCAAAACCGATTCGCAGGTTACCACGATCAAAAACGACAAACTGGGCCTTGATGAGAATGGCGCCAAAAACAGAAAAAGGAATGCCCTGAGACGATTGCAAGCCACCGAAGCAGTGGGTTCCGTTCAGAGGGGCGTAGTTCATGTAGTGGCCGGGGATGATCCCACGGTACTCACCAACGCCAAAGATGAAATCGGGGGGCGTCTGGCCGCAAGGGAACACCATAACTGCCGACGTCCGGTCAAAGAATGAGCCAGGCACCTCCGCGTAGTATGCGTCGACAATCTCTTGGGGCATAAGCAGGAGCGTCGTGCCGGTATCGACAATGCCTCGCACAGGGACCTCACGAAACTCGCCATCCTTGCCAATCTGGGCACCAGAGAGGACAATCTGCCAGTAGGGGGTCTGAAGGTCGATGGGGGTGTACGCAATGTCGCCGATGTACTCGGACTCGTTAATGTAGCCAAAATTGTAGTTTCCCGGGACTCCCTTTTTCAGGTTAGCAGTGAAGACGGGCTCCTTCAACTCGTCCTTGACGTTGTCGAGAAAAGTGGCCTGGCGGTTGGGCTTGACAGTGTTGGCCGAGCTGCTGGCCAGGCCGAGGATACCGGCAAAGAAGTTATCCGAGGAGATTGTGTCTGACACATTAACAGCGAGCTGAACAGCCTGCCTCTCAGAGACAACATCGCCAACGGTAGCCCTATCTCGATATACAATGCCACCAGCGCCAGATCCATCACCATATGAGACACCCCAGGTTTGTCCCGGTAGCAACTCGCTCGAAACGGAGTCTTCGGGGCGATACAAGACTTGTCCGTTTACATCCTCCTTTATAGTAACGGATGAGAAGGTCCAGCTGCTCACACGTCAGCAATTTTCGGTCAGTTTTAATCTTTCGCGTGGGGTTTCATTACAAGTCGGATGAGCCAGTATCGAGGTTCAGGGGAAGCATCTGTGCTGGTGTGCCAATATAGACAGGTATAACGTATTCTGAGTCGAAGCTCTCGGGAGAAATAGCTGGGACAGAGGCAGCGTCACCAGCAGCGGCGATGGCGTTGAATTTGGATTGGAGAATCGAGTCCAAGTCAACGACACTCTTGAGCCAAGCGGGGAGCACGTCTCCGAATCTCATATGGGATTTCAAAAGGTCCCCAGTAGGGTCATCGCCCCTAAACTTCTCATTGCGCATCTGTTGGAGTGTAAACTTGCTGGAGCCAGACTTGTGGGCAGGTGCCGTGGCCCATTGTGCTGCAGACGGAGCAGCAGAAGTTGAGGTAGCAGCCAACAAGGTCGAGGCGAGGAAGAGGGCGAAATTCTTCATTCTGAAAGATTGTCGTGGCTGACGAGCCGAATGAGCCTAGAGATGGTGACTGTCGAACTACTGCTGCTGCTGCTGCTGCTGCTGTCACAACTGGATTGGGAGACCAAGAAAGATCGTGAAAAGGATTAAAGGAACCCCCAGGCAGGGGGAATTAGGAAAGGAGGGGGGAGGAGATGGCCGCCCTACTTAACTTAACCTTTATCGAATCCCTCGAGACTGCATGGCAACAAACTGTGGTGCGACTCACGCGCAGACACTCCCAGAACGCTAACCGACGGCCTAAAGTGATGATGAGCAGCCCTGGAACGCATCCGTTGATATAAAAAGGAATGCCCAGCAGTAGACTCCTGGAAAAAGGGCGATAATTCTGGGGCTATACGCGCGTCGACCAGTGTGCGATGCGATTCAGAGCAGGTCTAAGACATACTGACAGCGCTCGGTCGTTTAAGTGGTTGTTTGGTGGCCTTTAGTGCTCCGCATTTTGGGCATGGGCTGGTATGAGAGAGGACTTGGCTTTAACTCTAGTTCCGTCCTTGGCCTTGCATTTTAGTCGAGACATTGGTGGAAAAGATGGGACAACTCTAATGCCGCCGATCC
The DNA here is from genome assembly GCA_002242745.2 of Lecanicillium sp. LEC01. NCBI lineage: Eukaryota > Fungi > Ascomycota > Sordariomycetes > Hypocreales > Cordycipitaceae > Lecanicillium > Lecanicillium sp. LEC01. The sequence goes on from NIWZ02000024.1 coordinate 306,826, forward strand.
TGGCTTAATCGAGAGGCCGAGGACAGATCAGAATCTTCTGTCCATTCGTGAAGCAGCCGATCGTGTTTCTCGTGGCATTGCAAGCGTGTTCCGTCGCCCCGAGCAATTATGAGTAGTCTGTACAAGTTGATTGATGGTCGAGTCAGGTAGATAGAATCTTGCGGCGATGATAGGCCGTTTGGCTCTGTACGAGTACAGGTTGATGGATGTTCGACTCATCAGATGCATGAACCAGTCATCGTGGCGTTTGCTCATACAAGGCTGGGCTGCCAGGCACAAGAACATTGGGGACGGGAACCCTTGTAGGTAGATGCGGTCGCACAACAACACCCGTGACCCCCATAAACGGTACCAGCCACAGCCTATCAACCGCAGCCGCGCCACCGCCGCCATACTACATACCCCCACTAAAAACTTGCCATCCCACTTTGGGCATCGTCACACAGAAGCCCAAATTTTCCAACTTTGATAAGGTAAAAAGAAGCGGTGCAAATCAATCTGTATATTTTCTTACGCTCTTTTAGAACACATCTTCCTGACAGCTACACACACTCACCACTACCAGCAGCAGCCACGTATCATGTCGGCTCCAAACGAAGCAGCAGTTTCTCCTGCTGCTCCTCATGAGCCACCATACACATATACTGCCAACCAAGGCTACGGCAAGACCGAGACGGCCCCCGACGATTTGCGCACACGACAAGATGCTCCGCAGCCCCAAGGCGAAGAAGACAACGACTTTGACGACATTTTCGACGACGACGGTGACGACGGCGCTGACCTGGATGCCGATGAGTGGGATGTTTCCTCAGGCGACTTGACCAAGAGCTTTAACCGCCAAAGGCAGCAGAATGGCGGCGTCGCTGGCGCAAACCAGCAGAAGCCATCGGCAAACACCTTTGCCAGTGTCGACGACCAAGTGTCTGCCCTCTCCAAACATGCTGCCAAAATAAGACTGGACTCGGTCAAGCAGTCCGAGGAAAAGGAAAAGGATAAAGCCGACCGCGCGACGAGCGAACAAGTGCTGGACCAGCGTACACGCATGATTCTGCTGCAGATGATCAACCGCGGCTTTGTCAGTGAAGTTCACGGCGCAATCAGCACCGGCAAAGAGGCAAACGTCTACGGTGCCGTCCTCCTCGACGCAGAGACTGCTACTCCTATCCAGCGAGCCATCAAGGTCTACAAGACGTCTATTCTCGTCTTCAAGGACCGTGAACGCTACATCACTGGCGAGCACCGCTTCAAGGGTGGTTTCGACAAGGGAAATAATCGCAAAATGGTCAAGCTATGGGCTGAAAAGGAGTACCGTAACTTGCGACGAATCTACAATGCGGGCATTCCCTGCCCGGAGCCTCTGGCTCTCAAGCTGCACGTTCTCGTGATGGGGTTCCTCGGTGATCGCAAAGGCTGGGCGTATCCGCGACTCCGTGATGCCACTATTGCCGGAGATGATGCCGACCAGTTGTGGCGCAGTCTCTATCTGCAGCTACTCGGCATCATGCGCAAAATGTACCAAGTCTGCCGCCTCGTTCATGCAGATCTGAGTGAATACAATATCCTCTACCACAAAGAAAAACTATACATTATCGATGTGTCGCAAAGTGTCGAACCGGACCATCCTCGATCCCTCGAGTTTTTGCGCATGGATATCAAAAATGTCGGCGACTTTTTCCGCCGCAAGGGTGTCGAGACGCTGTCCGACCGGGCCATTTTCAACTTTGTCACCGTTCCCGAGGGCCCCGTTGAAGAGGATGGCATGCTCAACATGTTGGAGAAGCTGTACGAAGCCAAGGTAGCAGCCGCCGACGACGAAGAGGCTGCGCAGCAGGAAGTCGACAATGAAGTGTTTCGCAACCAGTATATCCCACAGACCCTTGAGCAGGTTTACGATATTGAAAAGGACGGCGCCAAGGTCGGACTTGGCAAAGGAAAGGATCTGGTTTACAGCAATTTGTTGGCTGATCAGGTCGTAGGCGACAACGATGCCAAGGATGAAGGGGCTGACAGCGACGACGAGGGCTCTGAGGATGACTCAGATGAGGGTGCTTCGCTCGATGGCAGCGACGATGGCGACGAGAGCCGCTTTGAAAAGGGGACACCGAGAGGACGTCGTTTCGAGGACAAGGATGAGAAGAAGGTGAGTTATTTTTGACTCGAGTAGTGACCATTGTGCAGCTTATTCTAACATGCTCGCAGCAACATAAGCTAGCTGTCAAGGAAGCCAAACGCGAGAAGCGCAAAGACAAGTTGCCCAAGCACCTAAAGAAGAAGATGGTGTCGAGCACTTCCCGTCGCAAGAAATAAATACAACCGACAGACCCAAAAAAAAAAAAAAAAAAAAAAAAAAAAAAAAAAAAAAAAAAGGTTCTGGCCTGTCTTGTTTCGACAATAAGCGCCGTCTTGGAGCGGTTCCCTGTTCGTCGCAGGGGCGGCCGCCCATCAACAGGGCTGCAGAAGACAGAAGCAAGCAAGCAAAAAACTGTCAATTGGCGTCATACATATGCACCAAACACACAAAGCACACTTGCCGCTATACCCGGGCGAATCTCTCGCAGTTTTTTTCTGCAAGCAGGCGAGGCCGCCCATTTGGTTTGGTGAGGTGAAGTGAGGTGAACCGGGGGGAAGATCATTTTCGTGGCGGTGCAGCTTACATTTTACATGGTTGGCTGCGCCCGCGGCGTTTTCGAGGTACGCCTTGCAGAGAGTCTCACGAGCTCTGACGTCTGACTTGCCTTATGGAATGGAATGGCACAAAAAAAAAAGTAGATTTATAGCAAAAAGAAAGTATTTAGAAAAAAAGAAAAAAAGGCTTCAACTCTTGGGTGTTTGCAAACCGGCGCTTATTACGTTAAAACTAGCAACAAGTTTTTGCTAATCTTTGGCGTGTTACAGTTGCCGCCCGTCTACGGCCGCCTGGGCTCGGCCAACCCCAGCTTTTTACGTTGGATCCGCACACTTACACGCCCGTACTACTACCGTGGGCCGGGCCGGGCTTATTAGGCCTACCAACCTTTTGCCTTTGTGCTCCTGGGACTGGATATGTATGTCTTTTCTTAGCAGAGCGGTAAGCAATTGTTCTTTTCTTTTGACTGGATCCAAGCACTTATATCAAGCTAGCCCTGCCTTGCCATCCCGCCTTCTCCCCCGCGGTTTCTGTCCTTCTTTTTCTGGTGGCGTCTGACGTGTGAGTTGTCTTGCATGTCATTGCTTTTTTCTCCCATCGACACGACGTGTTTTATGTCTCTTTTTTTTCTCTAATTAATTTATTCCCCTGCCAGTTTTCTGCTTGGAAAACTGATTCACTTCTTTTATGATATTTTACTTATTCTTTCTCTTCTCAGTGTAAGCTTCCTCGTCGACGGACCTCTTTTTCGCGCCGTTTTGTAAGTCGACTCCCGTCACTATTACAAAGCGGCCGCCAAAAACAACAAGAATCCCACACCCTTCAATTCAGTTTACCAACTATTTATAGATGCATATCCTCAACACTGCTGCCTTTGGTGGTGCAGCAGCAGCAAACCACCCGAGCCCCCTTCCTCCCATCGCAGGCCGCCCAGCACCACCCGCCAAAATGGCCCGGCTATCACGCGTAGGAGGCATGGACACGCTGCTCCTCGACGGCCTCGTCTACGAAGCAGAGCAGTGCGCCAAGGCAATGGACGACCTAGCCTACCTACGACGATCCGTCACTGCCGACCACCAGCGGACAGAGCTGCTCCTCACACGAGAGCGGATCCAGAATACACGCTCTGCGCTGCTGGCGCTGGCAGACTCGTTCCCGCTGTATACGGCGCAGGTGTTTAAGATTCTGAACCATGTGGATATCGCGCTGCAGTGTCTGGGGAGGACGATTCGGGATTTGCGCCGGTGGTGTGCTGATGCTGCGCTTTCGAGGGAGCAGAGGTGGCTTTTGCTGGCGAGGGCTATGCTGGATGAGAGTGGTGGCCGGATGACGCTGGCCAAGAGGTTTCGATTGTATGCGAGGTTTTTTGAGCATCTTGAACTGGTGCTTAGTCGGTTAGTGATATTGTTGAACAAAGGGTAGGAATCGTTTTTTTTTCTTTTGCTGATTTTCCGGAAAACAGGTCGCCTACATTTGACAAGTTCAAGACGGAGACGCTCCGGTTGGAGATAATGGATCTAAGAAACGCGAGGGATATAAGTAAGGAAATAAGAAAAACTTACGACGCCATCACTAAAACAAGAATCAATAGAGCTACCTAACGAACCATGTACGACATTTTACCCTTTCGAGGATCCCAGTCCGCTGATGCCCGCTGGCCGTGTAAGTCGCGTTGCCCACCCGTATGCCTCACGCTCATCAAAACCATTGACATGAGAAATAAGCACCCGCATTGGGCAGAAGATATCCTCGCGTCTCCAATGCCATCAAGTACCCAATTCGGCATAGAAGGGCGGTACGTCTTTTTACAACCAACAGAAATCAATCCATCTACCCTGACTTACACGGACCCTCCCAGATCCGAGTCTTACGGCCCCTTTCGCGCATGGGACGAGCTCAACATCCAAGCATACTCTCAACTATTATTCCGAAAGTAAGTAAGCGGTCCTATAAAGTTCTACCACAACTATGGCACGCAAAAACCGACTCACTTTCCACTCCCAGAACTTTTAAAAAGGACGAAATGTCCCTCTCGCTCTTCATAAACCACTACGACCACCGCCTCTACATCCTCCTCCGCTGCAACTACAAGGCCCGTCCGTACTTTTCATGTCGTCCCGTTCAAGACTTGCGAGTAACGCGGTCTGAAAAGTCGGGCTCGACTTTGCTTTTGAGTCGCTGGAGTGCTTCGCTGCGTGGATACAAGAACTGGGCTGTGGTTCACATGAAGACTTATGAAGGTATGTCACAACGACACGATGTACCGCCCAAAAAAAAAAAAACCCCCAAAAAAAAAGTTATTTTCGATACTTATTTTGGCGATATATTTTAGAATTAATTGTACTCTACTGCACCATCCTCTCTCTCAAAATTCGCGCAAATCCTTCTATCCTACCATCACCAGAAGAGACACTCTTCCAAGGTGAAGACCGTCTCTGGAAGTCGTAAGTTTTTTTTTTTCATTTTTTTTTCTCAATACCAATCTATCTTCTAGTAGTTCTTGTTACTGATTTCTTTTTAGATATATTCTAGACAATGGCTTCAAACACAAACTCTCTCTATATAAAGACCAAGTAACTGGTGCCAAACGGCTCCATGCCGTTGCCGCAGACGGACAGCTCGCCCGTTGTCCAGCATGGACAGTATTCTGTTTGTTCAACCCCGTAAAAAAAAAAAAAAAAAGAGAAACTAATCATCTTGGCGACGGGAAATAGTGACAAATCCAGTCGCCAGACCGCAGGGCCGGTTTCGCAAAACTGCCGCCAACAGGGTCATCATCTACGATGCCATCTTGTATATTTTTGGCCAAGAATATCGCCCGCATCTACACAAGAGGCCGAGATTCGAAATTATATTTTATAGAAGAGACGGTACGCCATAATTTTTTTCTCGACAGTGGACACATTTGACGTACTTGAGATGCTGACTCGTTGCTAGATTGCGACTCCCTTTTACGATGGTCTCAGCGATGATTTACAAACCACTCCAATGACACTTGTACAGTATGAAAATTGAAAAAGGCAGAATGAGTGAATAACTAGACGGATAGAAACAACAAAGATATTGATACCAATAGTCAGTTTTTTAATTCATGTATCAATAGTCACTTTTTAATTTATTTGTTAAGATACTTTCCAGTTCGCTGACATGGTAAAACTATTGAGGGCAAAGGCTCACCACGATAAATACACATCTTATATTCCGCTCCTTCATAATGGGCAAAACACCACTCGGCTAATGCACCTAGGTACGCACATCCGGCTTGTCACGGCGAACGTGCTCCTTGAACTTGAGCAGTTCCGTGGCAAACTTGACCTCGGCCTGGAGAAAGTCTTGGGCGTCCATGTCGTAGGTCGATGGGTCGCTGCTATGTTGCTCAATGTAGAGACGAATGGTGGCACCAGAAGAACCTGTTCCAGAGAGACGGACAACAATGCGGCTGCCAGAATCAAAGCAAGCATACAGGCCCTGGTTCGATGCAACAGAGCCGTCCAGATCAGTGTATGAAAAGTTGCCCGCCTTGGTGACAGTTCGGCCTACTCGAAATATTAGCATCTGACTGCATTGTCAAATCCGAATGTAAACTTACCTTCAATCATGCTGCCAACAATCTTGGGATCATCGACGAGCGACTTAAGCTCACCAACAACCTTGTTGGCGCCAGCAGAGTCGACGTCCTCGTAGTCGTAACGTGTGAAGAATGTACGGCCGTACTGCGTCCAGAAATCCTTCTGGATCTGCTTAATAGACGGCGTGACGCCAGGGTTCTGGACGCCGAGAGCTGCAATAATGTTCAACCAGGCAACAATGGCCCAGAGACCATCCTTTTCACGAATGTGGTCACTGCCAGTACCAAAACTCTCCTCTCCGCAAATGGACAGCTTCTTAGCATCAAAGAGGGCACAGAAGAACTTCCAGCCAGTAGGGACCTCGTAGCAGTCAAGGCCCTGGGCCTTGGCAACCAGATCCACGGCTCCGGAAGTGGGCATCGAACGAGCCAGACCGTTGACTCCGTTCTTCTGGAAGTAGGGGATGAGCTTGGCATGGTGAGCGATGATGGCGAGAGAGTCACCTGGCGAGACGAATGCATTGGCGCCATAAATCATGTTGCGATCACCATCACCATCCGAGGCAGCACCAAAGGGAATATTATTGTTGTCGACAGCTTCGACAAGCGAGTGGGCGTAGGTGAGGTTAGGGTCGGGGTGGCCACCGTTGAAGTCGGGGCTCGGGTCGCAGTTTTGAGTGGCAGCAAGACCAAGCTCCCCGTCGAAAATGGCCTTTCCGTACGGGCCAGTGACACCGTGAAGGCCGTCAAAGAGAATCTTGAAGTGGGGGTGAGAATTGAAGAACTTCTTGATGGTGGGGAAATCGAAAATGTCCTTGAGCATGTCGACGTAGTCGGTAGTGCTATCAATGACTTCCACCTCGAGAGATCCATACGTCTTGGTTCCAATGGTTGAGATGTCGACGTCAGGAATCGAGGCCAGCTTGTAAGAAGTCAACGTCTTGGACGTTTCGTAGATATTGTTGGTGACCGACTCGGGAGCAGGGCCGCCATTGGCCAAGTTGTATTTGATGCCAAAGTCGTTCTTGGGGCCTGTGTTTTGCAACGGTCAGCAGATACATTGGTGTTTGGATAGGTAGGGTGTTACGAACCACCAGGGTTGTGGCTGGCGGTGAGCAGGATGCCGCCAGTCGCCTTTCGAAGACGGATGACATGGCTGGCGGCAGGTGTAGACAAGATACCGTCCTGGCCGATCAAGAGCTTCTTGACGCCGTAAGCAGCACTAATCTTGGCAATGAGCTGGATAACTTCAGGGTTCCAGTAGCGGCCATCTCCGCCAATGACAAGGAATGAGCCTGGAGAGGTTGAACGTCAGTTAACTGTCACAAGGCTCACGTACTAAACCCGGTAGACTCGTACCTTGAACGCCCTCGGGAATCGAGAGCAGGATGCTGGCAACAAAAGACTCGCTGTAGTGAGGCTGCTGGAAGACGGTCACCTTTTTGCGGAGACCGGAACTGTATCTCAGTTAGCTTGACTGGTTCATGTTCTTTGCTCAAGGAGCGAATTGAAGCTCCCGCCGGGGGGCGGTGACGTACGTTCCAGGCTTCTGGTCCTGGAAGGGTTGGAACTCGACCGTCTTGACGTCCATCGTGGGAGTAGCTGGAGCAGCTGTAGGGCTGGTTTTTGACACGAATTGAAGAAACTGGGCAGTTCGTAGGCTCTTGACGGAGCTTGTGGTGGAAAGCTTGAGCTTTGTACCAAAAGTTGAAATGAGGGGTGGCGACGGGTCAAGCAAGCTCTAGGAGCTCAGTTGTCGTGGTGGGGTAAGAATGATGAGAGAGTGAGGGGCATACAGTGTATTCAGTAACAAGTTCAAACTGTATAAACCACTACAAAAACCACAGTTTTATACAGTGTCGATTTTAGCACGTGTGGGAGCTAGTGGCGATTGGGATCGCACCAAAGTCTTCAACAATCCTTGTTCTCTCAACACGGACGGAGTTTTGACTGACGTGGGTGGCGGAACAAGCAAGAAGCTTGTGGATAGATTTCAGTATCAGTACGACTTGCAGCTCATTGCGAGGCTGTATCAGGCCAATTGGCTCCTTAGAAACATATATTAAACGTCTGCCATTGGTCAGTATTACGTCTATGCAGTTTTATATATCACTACCCAAGAGCTGGCCCAAATGTCACGTATACTATGAGTTCTGCTTAAAGATGGCATCACGGTAGTACTTGGCCTCCTCAATGCTCTCCAATATGTCGTCTCTAGCCTTGTGGCGAGCCTTCTTCACTGGTACTCCGGCCAGTATTTCAGCGCTGCACCAGCGACGTGCCGCTTCCTTAATAGCACTCACATCGAGGATGCGGTGATGGAGATGCTTCATAACCTTGGTATAAGGTTCCTGCCTGAGAAAGCCCCGATCGGCGTATACGCTATTACCAGCCAGCAGCGCCTTTTTCCTCTCGGGAATAAACTTGGTGATGTAGTTGTAGAGTCCGTCTGCTGCATCACTTGGAGTTGTTGTCGACGCCAAGACTGCTGCCGTCAGGCCAGACGCCGCATGTGTCTTTGTGCACCATTCGTCCATCTGGTCCAGCCGCGCAGCTGGGCAATGGATAACGGCATGGTAGCCTTCTTCGTCTATGACTTCCAGGCTGCCAGTGGTGAGGATACAGTAGATTTCAAGAATAACTTCAGCATCTGGATCCAGCCCGGTCATCTGCAAGTAAAGCGGTTAGCAGTGCCGAGAGAGGAGGGGTGGGCAGGGGTCCAGCATCGACATGAATGTCAACATGCTACGGAGTACTCACCTCGCAATCGATCCATACCAAAGGATCGTCGGTAACACCACCGCGAGGGTTGCCCTTGGACTTGCTATCAGACGGCATGATTGGCGCAGTGGCTTATGTAACAAGTATGTAGTTGTATACTTCTGTATGGTTGATTATTATTATTAGCAAGCGCCAAAGGAGGAGCAGGCAGAAAGGCTCGTCCCGGATGCAACATGGCGAAACGGGTACGGTACCGGGATGAAGCAAGCCATGGACACAAGTAGGGGCCTCGTACTAATATTATTGAATTAAAATTAACAGCAGGAAACGGCACCTTTGAAAGGATGAACCCCTGTCAGATCTGCGATTTCGGAGTGAACCACTTGAGCGCAAAGCTAGGCTTCTGGCAATATCTTGTTTTTATGTGTCAAGAAAAGCCATTTCACTAGGTATGAGGAGCCACTCGTACAGCCAAAAGCGGCTCCGTCTTCAGGGCCGGGCGGTGAGATGTGTCTCCACTGATGCTCAGCTGTGATGCCCTAGAAGACGCCGTTTGTCTCCCCCAAATTCCCCTAAAAGGTTCCCCAAAACACCCCAACACCACCTCGGCCAACCCCACATTCTAGCGCTCGCCAGCTCCTCCGAGAGCCTAAGGTGTCCCGCGCAGGCGACCAAGCCCACTGTAAATGTGGGCGACGCAACGTTTCTATTCGCAATAGCAGCACTCTCATTGGGCGCCCAGTGCCCAACTCTCGCCAGAATTGGCAGTTGGCTCTTGTTCACAGGCGCCATGCATGTCGCAGTAGGAGCTCTGCTACAGGTACCAGCAAGCTATTAGAGCCCGTTGTCCAGCCCCGGACTCTGACATGCTACATTACGGACAAACGTCTTTATTTAACATTGCGACGTCCCCCGCGATCCCCTCTTTTGTCCCGCATTCCCTCTGATATACAGTGCTACTCGTACTAGCACCTGCTGCACTCGCAATTCGTAGCCTGACCCGGACAACTACAACGTCATCATGGCTATCAAGGATGCCTTTTCTAGGCTCACCAAAAGAGGCTCCATGATGAAGGCTCCTCCGTCATTGGTGACGCCTCTCAAGGCTGACAAGAGCAATGACACTGATGGCAAGAACACAAATGCAGTTGCTGATTCCAGCGAGGCAAAAGGCGCTCAGACGTCTCCGGACACGGAAAAGACCGAGACTTCGCCGCGTTTCATCATCATCGGCGCTGGCAATCGAGGCTTTGCCTATGCTGATGCTATCCATAACCTCACCAATGGTATTGTCGCTTCCATCGCGGAACCAGTCAAGTTTAAGCGGGAGTCCATGGGCAAAAAGTACATTTGGGGATCTGACGAGCCCAAGGACGGCCAGTCTTTTAGCAACTGGCACGACTTCATCGACTACGAAAAGGCTCGTCGCAAGCGTGTTGAGGACGGCGAGGAGGGTGTTGAGCCTGGCGTCGACGGTGCCTTTATTTGCATCTTGGACGAAATGCACCGTGAGGTTGTTGAAGCCCTCGCGCCGCTTGGCCTGCACATCATGTGTGAGAAGCCGCTCTCCACGAGCCTTGAATCCTGTCTCGCCATGTACAAGGCCTTGAAGCCGACAATGGACAGCAAGGTCTTCTCTATTGGCCACGTGCTCCGATATACCCCCCACAATCTCATGCTGAGGAAGCTCATTGTCGAGGACAAGGTTATTGGAAACATCAGCAGCGTTGTCCACACAGAGCCTGTCGGTTGGTGGCACTTTGCTCACTCCTTTGTCCGCGGCAACTGGCGCAACGACAAGACATCTGCCCCCTCTCTTCTGACCAAGAGTTGTCACGATATCGATTTTTTGATGTGGATGCTGTGCTCGCCTGAGAAAGCCGGCCAGGGCGAGCCGCACTTGCCCACCACTGTCTCATCCACTGGCGGCGTTCACTTCTTCAAGAAGAGCCGCAAGCCCAAGGAAGCTGGCGACGCCACAAACTGCATGAAGTGCCCGCTTGGCGATTCGGGCTGCAAATACTCTGCCAAGAACCTGTACCTCGATGGGCATAAGATCAGTGTCGGTGCCGGCAACAAGTCCTGGCCCATAGACATTGTCGTCCACGATATCGAGGACTACGAAACAATAGATGAGAGGAAGAAGGTCATGGCAAAGACTCTTGAAGAAGACTGGGATGAGTCGACTCCTGCCTCCGAAGTCAACTCACGCAACTGGTACGGCCGCTGTGTCTATGAGGCAGACAACAACGTCTGCGACGAGCAGTTTGTCACCATTTCCTTCCCAGAGTCCTTCAAGCCGGCTAAACACGTCACTTTCCACATGGTTGCCCGCTCAAAGAAGGTCTGCCAGCGTGTATCGACCTACTATGGCGACGAAGGCGAAATCCACACCGATTCCAACTCAATTACCATTGAGAGCTTTGCTACCGGCGAGACAAAGTTTATTACCCCCGAGACAGTGCGCGGTGGTCACGGTGGTGGCGATCAAGGTCTAACAGGCCAGTTTGTTTCGGCCTGCGACCACGTCAAGAACAAGGGATGGCAGGCTGAGAAGGCGCAAAACGAGTTTATCGGCTGCACTCTCGACGAAGCTCTTCGCAGCCACGCCATGGTGTTTGCGGCAGAGGAGGCGCGTTTGGAAAACAAGATTATTGACTGGCAGACTTGGTGGGACGCCAATGTGACCGAAGCAACAAAGGAATAATTGAACAAATTGGGATGATGATACGCGGTGATCTATTTCTTGGAAAGTTGGTAATTGAGAAGGAAGCAAAATGTGAACCATGTAATTAAACCAGTACTCATATGATATCCCAAAGAAGAGTAATGGAGTATTAGCTATGCTAAAAAGAAAGGACAGAATTGGCCATCACAAATTATGCGACATCCTTGTACGTTTTTGACCTGAAATACCGTTCAAACTGGCTGTTGCTGCCTGTAGGTGCTCATGTGAGGAATCAGACGGTTGCTGCGAAGGAGATGTATGGTGTCCAGGCGAGCTTGATTGCTGATCTGGGGGACGGGACTGTGTGTCTGCTGTGACATTAAAAGCTACGTCTCCCTCAAACAGAATTTCACATATAGAGGACCTTTCTCCCAAACGATAAAGAATCGCTGGCTGCTTTGCCATGCCTCCTGACCCGGCACAAGCTCAAAGTCAAAGCGATACAAGAGCTTCGCAATGATGAGACGCATTTCCATAAATGCGAGGTTTTGGCCAATACAGTCTCGAGGACCGTAGCTAAAAGGCTTGAATACAGAGTGGTTGTCATACTCGAAGCGATCTTCGTGCAGCGGATGAGTTGTCGGCAGCCATCGTTCGGGGATGTAGGAGTCTGGTTCAATCCAGTGCTTGGGGTTCCGGAAAGTTGACCATATCGACATGGTGACCACAGTCTGCGATTATGAGTTAGTGTGTGCATCCCCTTTTGTAACAGGACTTTCAAGAATATTCAGTACTCCTGCAGGCACGTAGTTTCCGTTGATTGTATCTCCAGGCGACAGTCGCTCTGGCGTAACCGGCGCAGGCGGGTATATGCGAAGTGTTTCTTGGATGACGGCTGTAAGATATCGTAGCGACGTGACCTGAGCTATAGATATTTCTGATTCCGAGTTAAACGCAGAGCGGATCTCCATGGCTGCCTTGGCATAGACTTCTGGATGCTGCCCGGCATAGAAAAAGAACCCAGCCATGGCCGTTGCAACAGTCTCACTGCCTGCAATTACCAACACCGGTCCATTCTGCAGAATCTCCTCTGTTTCCATACCCGGCTTGCCATCGGGCCCGTCCAGCATGTAAGTCATAAAGTCCTTGCGCTCAAACCTTTTCGAACCATAGCTCATTCTGGCCTTGGCCTTATTGCGGGCATGGTTAAGAATTTCATCGAACTGCTTAATCGAGGAGCTCAACTCAAGACCTTTGATGAGAAATTGGAAAATCGGGTACTGTGAGAGCATGGCGAGAAACGCTGCGCCACGGAGTCCTCGGAAGATGGAAAGAACCCACGGGTTATGAGCGCGACTCTCTAGACTTCGAAACGACTCAGAAAAGGCCAAATCACCAATTATGTCAAATGTCGTGAAGTTGAGCCATCGCACTATATCCATTGGTTCGTTGTCTGACTTGGCCTGCTCAGCTACCGATGCCATGAGCATGTCAATGTACTTGGTTATAATTGACTCCTGCTTCAGTAAAGAGGACTCGCTGAATGCACCTGAAAGTTGGCGCCGTTGTCGTCGGTGAATCTCAGTCTTGGCTGTTTGGATACGGAGGTATCCTCCGAGAGCCCTCGGCTGCTTTCATACTCTGGAGTTCGACGGGCGAATACGGCAGGCCAGCCAATCTCACCGTCGAAAGAGAGGTTGTTTGGACCTACGCGTACAATGGGGCCATATTGTTCGTGGAGTTTCTTCAAAGCATCCGCCCCGACCCCCATGACGTACGTTTTATAGCCAAAGGGGAAGTAAAATGCTGAGCCGAGGAGGGGCCCTGGAAATCGCGACAGTGGATGGAACCAAATGTTGTAGATGGTGTGAGATGTAGCATAAGCGAGAAACTAGTAGAGGCTGATTAGTGCACAAACTTTTACTTTTAGGAAAGTAAAGCTGATCTACCAATGCCGCAACAAGATATACGGCTTGCGTAAAGTTCTCGAGGCGGACTGCCCGAGCGATAGCTACCAAGTAATCAGGGGAAGTTGTCATGTTTCTGATGCAGCGCTGTGCAGTCATAAAATGGAATACAAAAGCTCTTTAGATTTGGATCAAGTTATAAGCTATTCCTATACTACAAAGTAGGTGTACTGCGATACGCATGGCTTGTCCCTCAGAGCGTGGCTATTGGTGGGTTGTACGACATAGTCCTGCAGGTGACGCACACTCATCACATTGCATAGCAGCGTGGTAAAAGCTGAGAGGAAAACTTAAAGTCTCCCTGCAGCCTCAAGGAAAAGTTGAAAGCTGATAAACGTCTCGCTTTCTGCCCCTTGAATAGCCTGTCCTATCGTCAAAGCGTCTAGGAAGCATAAGTCAAGCAACGACTGTGTTTGGCGACATGGTGACTATAGTTTTACCAAAAATAATAGAATGAAACACCCGTAGCTCTCAGCAATATTGGTAGCCGGCATATGGCTTATCCGTTGCAGCCACCTTCGCCTGCATGCTCACATGCCGCACAGCTGCATGGGGCTTGCTGATATTGTGTTACGCTGGCTTGCCAAGGTGCTTTCCCAGTTCAACCATACCATTCTCAAGGCAAGCCGGAAAGAAGTTTAGAGTTTCACCATTTTTTATCCACGGTGCTTCCTTCTGTTGCTACAAAGGCACTGAAAGGGAGAACCTAAACTATAAAGAGTCGATAATGTACCATTATTGGGGTCACTCGTGAGCCGATACACTTTTAAGACGTTGAAGATATACTTGCCAAATCTCCATTTTAATAAAAGCTCTCTTACTAATTACGGCATTGCGTTCTGAAGCTTGTTCGAGGCCCACTGTCAGAAGCACCATACTACCTAATTGCATCGCAAGGGAAGCTCCCTCTGTAAAGATTTCGCAAAGCTTTCCAGCGAACCTGTAAACTTTGCGGCCACAAATCCAGTCCTCACAAGGAAATCCAAGGTTGCAAGCCCGGAACTGGACTTCCACGCTCCCACAATCAGATCTGCCTCAACTTCCTCAATAGGCTTTAGTTCGAAATGGTCAATAGCCTCTTCGCTGTTGACAGAAGGAATAAACTGCGGCTCCACGCAGAGGTCAAACACATAGCGAACTCCCGGTTCCAAATGGCCCTCTTCCGTCCCAGCCAATTCGTCCTTGATGTCATAGAATGAAATACGATGCGGCCCGGTGACCGTTCCCACTACGGATCCGTTCCTGGACATCGTCTTGGTCTCAATGTCGAATGCCAAGCCAGCTTCCTCCCACGCTTCTCGCTGCAATGTGAGAAGAGGGTCATAACCATCTTCCATATCCATACCACCAGCCACAATTTGGTCGTATGTTCCGGGAAAAGTGACTCTCTCTGAGCGTCGAGATACCCACAGATGCTTTCGCTGGACTTCACCCTCGTCGATGACCGTGTACACATTCAAGTGCACGCCGGCCGTGACGATGCCAAATATACCGCAGAGGGGCTGGTATTTTGAATCCGTATAAGGAGTCGTCAAGCCATCGTAAATCCATGGTAGTCTGGCGGCCTTGTGAGCCAGCGCCCCAAGGAGCCCCAAAACTTGTCCTTGTTGTTGTGACAAAGAAGAACAAAATGGAAAATGCATACTTGGATCATGTCTTCTCCAGGCTCAAACTTGGGGTTTAGATGAACGACTCTATTCTCTTCAGAAAACTCAAACGCCGTCCCCGTCCAGTCTAATGACCTGACATATTCCACAGGCATATAGCCAACAGGACGAGAGTTGTTGAGGAACCGAAACTCATACAATCTCGTGATGTCGCCATCAAATTTATTGCATTGTCGTATGACTTCAGCAAAAACGTTTACCATTTTGACCTGGATGACAATATTAAGCAAATATTGGAGGTGATTTGTGGTTCTCTTGTCAAATAGTCTTTGGGTTTAGCCAGTGATTAGAAGATACGGACAGCCATTTTTTCTTTTCTTTCATCAGGGCGTTACGGCCCTTTTATACAAACCTTACGAAGCCCATATGGGTGATTGTGCAACAAGGCAAATAGACCTACAATGAATATGTGGTATAAAGAAAGACACCCACGAACTCCAACCGCACAGAATCATTGCGACGATAGAAACCTATCAACCAGTTATTCAATGATGAGGCGTCAGGCGCTCGTTGGTTACTCTTCTTTAGGTATAGGCACAGCTACACAGCAGGAAGTGGTGCGGTATATGCAATGCAAATGTCCTGGGACAGGACTCTGGTAGAGGGCGGTTCTCGCACGGGTTCTAAAGGGTGTCTGGGTGCGTCACATTGGCGGTCCTTGTGCTCCATTTCGCGGTGAGCAGTGCAACAGCAAAGCAAGAAAAGCTGGTATATACGTCTTCAAGATTCCGCAGTTTGTAGGGGTCATCTACGATGAATATAGCTCATAAGAGCTGGCAATGATCCCGGGAACTAGCCTGGCGGGGACACTCTCGCATGGCTGTGAGGGGCTGCGGAAGATGGAGAAGGAATCAAGATATGCAGCTAGAGCTATATCTAGCTGCTGGTGTGACAAATAATTGATTTACAAGGTCACAGTAGCTTTTCGAACATAAATGCGGTGTTAGTTGTGTGGTGAAAGTTGTAAGTCGTGGTTCCGCACGGGCGGCGGGGTATCAGAAACAGGGGGCTTCTGATTGGTTGAGCGGCGCTTACATAACCACACTAACTCTGGCAACGGGTGGAGGTAGGTGCACCGCTAGGGTGCAAATAGGCTTATTTGCACCCTAGGGT